>OX453090.1:24249922-24625732 GCA_949708635.1 Hirtodrosophila cameraria | reverse complement strand
TGCTTTTAAGGTAGCACCTGCCAAAGGGCTCCACAGAGCAGCCTGCACTGGCTGCTGCGAAAGCGCCCCCCGCTGACACCAAGGTCAAGAGGGGTCGCTTAGACGGCAAGTCTCCGAGAGCCGGTTCGTCTAAGAGGCCTAAAATACTGATTCATACTTTAACAGCGGAGCAGATGACAACGCTTAAGGCGGCGATTCTGGAGGCCACCCTGACGTGTGTGACGCCAGGCGTTAAACCGAAGTTCGAGGGTGTATTCCCGAGAACGGAAAGGCAGATGCTTGTCTGCTATGACGAAAGCGCAACCGAGTGGGTAAAACGTAACTTCAGCCATATAAGGGCTGCTAGTTCACTTGTCGTCGACCTTTTGAAAGAGAACGACTTGCCCCGAGCGCACCACATCAGAGTATACTTTTCCAACAGCTTAGACCCTTGGACCCTTAAGACCCTTAAGAACGACTTAAGCATCGACCAGTGAAGGATTGCGCAGAGGACCACAACGGGAACCATGCTGCACCTGGCCTTCATGGTCGATGAGGTGTCGGTGCAGTCGCTGGTAAAGTCCGGCGGAAAAATCTGGTCCTGCCAGCAACACAGCGTCGGAGGAACCGGATGCAGCCGTTCTGCCACCTGCAACCACCCCGGCCCCGAATCCAGGGATTCCCGTCCAACCAGCCGCAAGGCTGTTGGGCCTGCAAACGGAAAGACAGGGAGCTAGGCTTCCGGTGGCAGCCAGAAACCGAAGCCTGGTGCGGGTCCCTGCACTAGTAGAGGCACTGGTCTCTCTAGAGGTTCGACCCGTGGCCGGTTTCCGGGAGCGAACGCGCCGGGGCAACAGAAGAGTCGGCAGCTATACAGCACGGCACCCAGCAGCATGAGGCTCAAGGCGTCCAGGCTGCCGAAGGGAGTTCGTGGTAACGACTACGAGACAAAACAGGAAGCCTCGTCCAACGCTCTAGCACCATGGAGAAATGAGCGCCATGAGGTTGCTCCAGGTGAACCTACACCACGCTAGAGGAGCGTCGGCCATCTTGTGCAGGGTTTTCCAAGTCCGTGGATTAAGTTGCGGCTCATGTAAGTTGTTATATGATCGACAGGGTGGAGCACCGCGCGCTGCTATCCTTTCTGATAGTTGTGTTAGGCACTTCCCTCTAACAAACTTTTTCTACACACTGACGTGGCTCCGCCGATGGAGGTTCGGCGGCTCTTCTGCCGAAGGACAAGTAAGCAGCTCGTCATCGGCTGTGACGCCAACGCCCATTAGACTATCTGGGCCAGCAGTGATGTCAACAAAAGGGGTGAGTGCCTTCTTGATTATCTATTGTGTTGTCAATTAGATGTAGCTAATAGAGGCTGTAGGCCCACTTTTATCAACG
Source organism: Hirtodrosophila cameraria (assembly GCA_949708635.1). Lineage (NCBI taxonomy): Eukaryota > Metazoa > Arthropoda > Insecta > Diptera > Drosophilidae > Hirtodrosophila > Hirtodrosophila cameraria. The sequence continues at coordinate 24,624,358 of OX453090.1, read as the reverse complement.
CAATCAGCGAATAGGTACTAGACCTGGTTAGTAAGCGTATCTCTGATTCCATTACCAATTGGAGAGTCACCGATGAAGCATCGTTATTAGATCACCAGCACATCAGATTTGATTTACCAGGACAAGCGGAACTCCTTCCTAATTCTTTTAACCCAAAGAAAACAAATTGGGACTTATTCAAAGTCTAAGTGGCTTCAAAAGTTGACCAAATCCCCATCGATTTTAACTCTACTAGAGAGATAGAAATAGCGGCAAGGCAACTTCAAGATGTGCTTCTGTCTTCCTATCATGACAGTGTGACACCAAGGTCCCATCAAGTAAAACGTGAGATTCCCTGGTGGAGTGCAGATTTAGCCAATCAAAAAAGGGAAGTCCAACGGCTCTTTAAACGGGCTAAGTCAAATACAAACTCAGAGAAGGCATACAGATGCGCACTCACTGTATACAACAAAAGCATTAGAGCTGGCGAACCTACTGTGAAAGTGTGAAGTCACTTCTAGAAGCAGCTAGGTTGCAAAAGGTATTGGCAAAGGATTCATCTAATGGAGTGCGGCTCCACAAAAGAACAGATGATTCTTACACACAGGATCGACAGGAAACAATTCAGCTACTGCTGCAGGTGCACTTTCCCCGATTCTGTAATTGACCAAGGCAATCCGAGTGTTGGCGAACATGTTGTATAACCACCCAGACGTGGTCACAGTCTGTCGGGTGTCATATTTGATCCTGACAAATTCAGGTGAGCCATTTAATCTTTCTCTCCCTTTAAAGCCCCCGTAGGGATCAGATTTTCCCGGCCTTGCTGCACAACAGCCTAGATGAGATCATTTCTCCAATAATTGGCCTACTTAGAGCGAGTTTCACTTGGGGCTACATTCCAGTACTCTGGAGGGAGGTAAATGTGGTTTTTATTCCCAAGCAAGGGATCCGTCCGCTTGACCTGCCTAGTCTTACAGTCTCACATCCTTTCTGCTTAAAACCGCAGAACGGCAGTTGGACTTGCATATCCGGTGCAGACTGCAAGATTCCAAACCACTGCACCAAACACAGTTTGCCTACATGAAAGGCAGATCGACGGACCGACATGTAGTCAGTAAAATTGAGAAGGCATTTGAGGCGAAGGAAATTGCTTTGTGCTCCTTTCTTGACGTCGAAGGTGCCTTAGATAATACAGGCTATCAATGCATAGCTAGGGCCTTAGAGTCCAGGGGCATTGACAATGCCTTTATCATGGATAGAGAAAATGCTAATGCACTTAATGCCCTGCCTTAATGCACTGTCTGCATTCGAGCGGTCAAAGGGTATTCACAGGTTTTATCTCCTCTTTTATGGTCCTTAGTGATAGATGAACTACTAGAGAAACTATCAAGGGTATGCTGATGACATGGCTATTATAGTCGCTGGGAAGTTCGGCCCAACCATCACCGAACTGATGCAAATGGCACTCAACACGGTTCTTTGATGGTGTACAGAAGTGGGTCTAAACATAAACCCGCAAAAGGACGATTATTGTTCCCTTCACAAAACGGTACTTCGTTGGTGTCGGCCAGCTATACATCGGCGGAGCACCCGTGGTGCTTTCCAACGAGGTCAAATAGCTAGGTGTGAACCTAGATAAGCGACTAAACTGGAACTCCCACCTAAACAAAACGTTGACTAAAGGAACCCATGTCATGTGGGCATGTCGTAGGCTCTTTGGTAAAACGTGGGGCTTGGACTCCAAAATTATTAATTACAATAAACTGAAATCTAATAAGTCCTGATAGCTTATTCGATACATTCTTAGCGACTTACTTGGCTGCTGAAACGGAGGGCGGATAACGCGTCAGCATTGGTAGCGTTCCATTATGTGCGGCCTTCTGTTGCTGCTGTTGCAACTGCAATTGCTGTGCAGTAACAATGTGAGGAAATCGTTGGGATTCCGCCAAGAGGCGCTGATAGGCCTCAACATCGGCATGTGCCGGCAGCAACGGTGTTGGTGAAGCAGAAGCATCCCGGTTTGAGTGACGCTCATGATGTTCAATATCAGCAGCATCTGGCATAGGACTGTGCTCCTCCAGTTGGACACGCATGTCGTAGTCATTATGCAGTAGGCCACAAACACCATCATCGCCAGCATAGCCGGCCGTTTCCTCGGCACCAATCTCGCCAGCAGCATCAACGTCGCCCTCAACATTACCGAGGTCTTCTGGATCGAGCTCATCGTTAATGGTGAGCCCAACATGTTGTTCATCATCGCTGTCCACTTGTTCCTCCTTAATGAGCCCAAGATTGAGATGGGCATAGGGCAACGACAGCTGCTGGCGCTCAAGGTCCTCCTGCTGTTGCTGTTGTTGCAGCTGCTGTTGTTGTTGGAGCTGCTGCTGTAGCTGCAGTTGCTGTTGCTGTTGCTGTTGCTGCTGCTGCTGCTGTTCCTCATTGCCCTGATCCACAACACGCTCGTGCAGACTGACACCATTGACGAGACTCTTGCGCAGGCGCCAAGCAAAAGTGCGCGAAATATTTAGCTCATTGGCAATAACCGTTGTGGTCGCCTCTCGCAGGATCAGCTGCTTGGCCAGCGCAATTTTCTTAGCGTCCAATTTGATGCGAGTGCGTCCCTTGCGCTTGTTTGTTAGACCCAGTCTATCAAACCAGATACAAATATATATATGTTAAGAATATGAGGAATCGCATACAAAAATCTCAATTTGTTACTTACTTGCGATTGTTCAGATGATGTGCAGCGTTATCTGGCGATGCTTTGCGTGCCGCCATCCGCTTCGGAAAGTTGTTAAACTGCACAATGTTCTGCTTAAAGAGCTGTTGCAGTGGCCTGCAAAGTGTATAAAAAAATGTTAACAAAGGTTAAAAGCAGTGATCTTAACAATTATAATTACTCCCGTTTCCCATTATAAATGGGAAAAAAGAAGTAAAGTAAAAGTAAAAGACAGTAAAGTACTGCAAATGCATGTGAAACGTAGAGGGAAGCTTTTCCGACTATATAAAGTATATATATTCTTAACCAGCATCAACAGCCGAGTAGATCCAGCCATGTCCGTCTGTCTGTCCGTCTGTCCGTCTGTCTGTATGAACACACCGATCTCGGAGACTATCAGAGCTAGAGACACCAAACTTGGCATGCAGGTTTCTGTATTAGGGTTGTTGAATATATATCGATATATCGTTAAATATTTTTCAGGCGATATTATCAAAATCGATATTTTTGACCGATATTTCTTGCGCGATATCTTCCATCCTTATAACTTGTAATTTTAACGAAACGCCAAACAAAATTGTAATTGATAATACAGTCGAACTTCTATATAGCAAATCTCAAAGTGACAGAAATCAACTTCGTTGTATAGAAAATTCGTAATAAAAAATTGATTAAACAAGAAAAAAATTGCAGAAAAGTTTTTCATAAGGAAGCTTAATTTTCAACAGATTGTTCCTATGGCAGGTATATGTTATAGTGGTCCGATCTGGCCAATTCAACTATAGGTACTACCTGCAATAAGAAAAAGTATCTGTGCCAAGTTTCATCAAACAATATCAAATAAAAACAAGTAAGAACGTTGCAGTCGGATGCACCCGACTGCGATATACTCTTTTTTTCGCCTCTTTGCGGAGTCAGTGGGCGTGGCAATTGAATTTCTGCTCAAATCTTTAAAGTTTTGCCATCAATTAAAATTTGGTTGGGCCTGTTCTACAGGTTTGGGAGAAACAAACATTGCTTGATTGCAAGGGCGGGGGTGGGCGTGGCAAAAATATTTTTATCCAATCTATTAAATAGGGCAACAGAATTCAACCTGCAAAATTTGGTGATTCTAGCTAAAGGGGTGGGGGAGATACAGACTTTGCCTATTTGTGGGGGCGGGGGTGGGCGTGGCCGAATTTTTTTTTTCCAGATCAATGAAGGATGTGATAAGTAGCCCTTGTGCCAAATTTGGTTACTCTAGCTATAAAACTGTAGAAGATATAGGTTTTTGCGGTTTGTGGGGGAAGGGGTGGGGGTGGGGGGGAGATCTTGACACTTTGTCTGCCTATGGTATATACCAACATGTATACCAAGTTTGGTTGCTCTAGCTTCAAAATTGTGGAAAAAACCTGCGTTCATACAGACAGACGGACAGACAGACGGACAGACGGACAGACGGACATTTCACAAACCCAATATACTCTTTTTTCCTTTTTTTTCAAAAAAGTTAAAAAAAGAGTATAAAAAAAATATATTTTTTCTTATCTATATACATAAAAAAAACTTGTCCTCCCTGGTGATTGGCGATTGGTGATTGGCGATTGGTGATTGGCGATTGGTGATTTGCAATCAACGCAGGGCCCAAACCATAAGAGCTAGATGGCTGAAATTGTCACAGTAGCTTAGGCATATACCGAAAGTGAGCACTAAGACCGGATTTTGGAAAATTCGGTCGGGAAATTCGCGGAAAACAGTTGTATGCAACTTTTTTGTTTATCATCCGATCAGCTTCAAACTTAATTTCAATGATCAATATAAAAAATAATTTATGACTGCATACCAATTTTCCGGAAAATTCACCCCCCTGGGTGGAAAGTGGGTGGTAAAAAGGCCAAAGTTGAGTTCTTATGCGATTTGCTTCAAACTCATTTTCAAAGATCTATATGAAAATTCATTAAAAACTGCATACCAATTTTCCGGAAAATTCACATTCCCGGGTGGAAAGTGGGTGGAAAAACGGCCAAAGTTGAGTTCTTATGCGATTTTCTTCAAACTCATTTTCAATGATCTATATGAAAATTCATTTAAAACTGCATACCAATTTTCCGGAAAATTCACACCCCTGGGTGGAAAGTGGGTGGTAAAAAGGCCAAAGTTGAGTTCTTATGCGATTTGCTTCAAACTCATTTTCAAAGATCTATATGAAAATTCATTAAAAACTGCATACCAATTTTCCGGAAAATTCACATTCCCGGGTGGAAAAAAGGTCAAAGTTGAGTTCTTATGCGATTTGCTTCAAACTCATTTTCAAAGATCAATATGAAAATTAATTAAAAACTGCATACCAATTTTCCGGAAAATTCACATTCCCGGGTGGAAAGTTGGTGGGAAATAGGGCAAGTTGAGTTCTTATGCGATTTGCTTCAAACTCATTTGCTAAGATCAATATGAAAATTCATTAAAAACTGCATACCAATTTTCCGGAAAATTCACCCCCCTGGGTGGAAAATGGGTGGTAAAAAGTCCAAAGTTGAGTTCTTATGCGATTTGCTTCAAACTCATTTTCAAAGATCTGTATGACAATTCATTTAAAATTGCATACCAATTTTCCGGAAAATTCACATTCCCGGGTGGAAAGTGGATGGTAAACAGGGCGAAAGTAGAGTTCTAATGCGATTTGCTTCAAACTAATTTTCAAAGATCAATATGAAAATTCATTAAAAACTGCATACCAATTTTCCGGAAAATTCACTCCCTGGGTGGAAAGTGGGTGGTAAATAGGGCGAAAGTTGAGTTCTTATGCGATTTGCTTCATACTCATTTGCAAAGATCTATATGAAAATTCATTTAAAACTGCATACCAATTCACATTCCCGGGTGGAAAGTGGGCGGTAAAAAGGCCAAAGTTAAGTTTTTATGCGATTTGCTTCAAGTTCATTTGCAAAGATCAAGCGGAAAGTGGGTGGTAAAAAGGCGAAAGTTGAGTTTTTGTACAATTTGCTTCAAACTCATTTTCAAAGATCAAAGATCAATGAATTTAAAACTGCATACCAATTTTCTGGCAAATTCACATTCCCGGGTGGAAAGTGGGTGGTAAAAAGGCCAAAGTTGAGTTCTTATGCGATTTGCTTCAAACTCATTTTCAAAGATCTATATGAAAATTCATTAAAAACTGCATACCAATTTTCCGGAAAATTCACATTCCCGGGTGGAAAGTGGGTGGTAAAAAGGCTAAAGTTGAGTTCTTATGCGATTTGCTGCAAACTCATTTTCAAAGATCTGTATGACAATTCATTTAAAATTGCATACCAATTTTCCGGAAAATTCACATTCCCGGGTGGAAAGTGGGTGGAAAAAAATCCAAAGTTGAGTTCTTATGCGATTAAATCCTTACTCATTTGCAAAGATCAATATGAAAATTCATTAAAAACTGCATACCAATTTTCCGGAAAATTGAGTTCGTATGCGACTTGCGTCAAACTCATTTTCAAAGATCTATATGAAAATTCATTAAAAACTGCATACCAATTTTCCGGAAAATTCACATTCCCGGGTGGAAAGTGGGTGGTAAAAAGGCCAAAGTTGAGTTCTTATGCGACTTGCTTCAAACTCATTTTCAAAGATCTATATGAAAATTCATTAAAAACTGCATACCAATTTTCCGGAAAATTCACATTCCCGGGTGGAAAGTGGGTGGTAAAAAGGCCAAAGTTGAGTTCTTATGCGATTTGCTTCAAACTCATTTTCAAAGATCTGTATGACAATTCATTTAAAATTGCATACCAATTTGCCGGAAAATTCACATTCCCGGGTGGAAAGTGGGTGGTAAAACGGCCAAAGTTGAGTTCTTATGCGATTTTCTTTAAACTCATTTTCAAAGATCTATATGAAAATTCATTAAAAACTGCATACCAATTTTCCGGAAAATTCACATTCCCGGGTGGAAAGTGGGTGGAAAAACGGCCAAAGTTGAGTTCTTATGCGATTTTCTTCAAACTCATTTTCAAAGATCTATATGAAAATTCATTAAAAACTGCATACCAATTTTCCGGAAAACTCACATTCCCGGGTGGAAAGTGGGTGGGAAATAGGGCAAGTTGAGTTCTTATGCGATTTGCTTCAAACTCATTTTCAAAGATCAATATGAAAATTTATTGAAAACTGCATACCAATTTTCCGGAAAATTGAGTTCTTATGCGATTTGCTTCAAACTCATTTTCAAAGATCTGTATGACAATTCATTTAAAATTGCATACCAATTTTCCGGAAAATTCACATTCCCGGGTGGAAAGTGGGTGGAAAAAAGGCCAAAGTTGAGTTCTAATGCGATTTTCTTCAAACTCATTTTCAAAGATCTATATGAAAATTCATTAAAAACTGCATACCAATTTTCCGGAAAATTCACATTCCCGGGTGGAAAGTGGGTGGGAAATAGGGCAAGTTGAGTTCTTATGCGATTTGCTTCAAACTCATTTTCAAAGATCTGTATGACAATTCATTTAAAATTGCATACCAATTTTCCGGAAAATTCACATTCCCGGGTGGAAAGTGGGTGGAAAAACGGCCAAAGTTGAGTTCTTATGCGATTTTCTTCAAACTCATTTTCAAAGATCTATATGAAAATTCATTAAAAACTGCATACCAATTTTCCGGAAAATTCACATTCCCGGGTGGAAAGTGGGTGGGAAATAGGGCAAGTTGAGTTCTTATGCGATTTGCTTCAAACTCATTTTCAAAGATCAATATGAAAATTCATTAAAAACTGCATACCAATTTTCCGGAAAATTCACATTCCCGGGTGGAAAGTGGGTGGGAAATAGGGCAAGTTGAGTTCTTATGCGATTTGCTTCAAACTCATTTTCAAAGATCTATATGAAAATTCATTAAAAACTGCATACCAATTTTCCGGAAAATTCACATTCCCGGGTGGAAAGTGGGTGGGAAATAGGACAAGTTGAGTTCTTATGCGATTTGCTTCAAACTCATTTTCAAAGATCTGTATGACAATTCATTTAAAATTGCATACCAATTTTCCGGAAAATTCACATTCCCGGGTGGAAAGTGGGTGGAAAAAAATCCAAAGTTGAGTTCTTATGCGATTAAATCCTTACTCATTTGCAAAGATCAATATGAAAATTCATTAAAAACTGCATACCAATTGTCCGGAAAATTGAGTTCGTATGCGACTTGCGTCAAACTCATTTTCAAAGATCTATATGAAAATTCATTAAAAACTGCATACCAATTTTCCGGAAAATTCACATTCCCGGGTGGAAAGTGGGTGGTAAAAAGGCCAAAGTTGAGTTCTTATGCGACTTGCTTCAAACTCATTTTCAAAGATCTATATGAAAATTCATTAAAAACTGCATACCAATTTTCCGGAAAATTCACATTCCCGGGTGGAAAGTGGGTGGTAAAAAGGCCAAAGTTGAGTTCTTATGCGATTTGCTTCAAACTCATTTTCAAAGATCTGTATGACAATTCATTTAAAATTGCATACCAATTTGCCGGAAAATTCACATTCCCGGGTGGAAAGTGGGTGGTAAAACGGCCAAAGTTGAGTTCTTATGCGATTTTCTTCAAACTCATTTTCAAAGATCTATATGAAAATTCATTAAAAACTGCATACCAATTTTCCGGAAAATTCACATTCCCGGGTGGAAAGTGGGTGGAAAAACGGCCAAAGTTGAGTTTTTGTACGATTTTCTTCAAACTCATTTTCAAAGATCTATATGAAAATTCATTAAAAACTGCATACCAATTTTCCGGAAAACTCACATTCCCGGGTGGAAAGTGGGTGGGAAATAGGGCAAGTTGAGTTCTTATGCGATTTGCTTCAAACTCATTTTCAAAGATCAATATGAAAATTTATTAAAAACTGCATACCAATTTTCCGGAAAATTGAGTTCTTATGCGATTTGCATCAAACTCATTTTCAAAGATCTGTATGACAATTCATTTAAAATTGCATACCAATTTTCCGGAAAATTCACATTCCCGGGTGGAAAGTGGGTGGAAAAAAGGCCAAAGTTGAGTTCTAATGCGATTTTCTTCAAACTCATTTTCAAAGATCTATATGAAAATTCATTAAAAACTGCATACCAATTTTCCGAAAAAATTCACATTCCCGGGTGGAAAGTGGGTGGGAAATAGGGCAAGTTGAGTTCTTATGCGATTTGCTTCAAACTCATTTTCAAAGATCTGTATGACAATTCATTTAAAATTGCATACCAATTTTCCGGAAAATTCACATTCCCGGGTGGAAAGTGGGTGGAAAAACGGCCAAAGTTGAGTTCTTATGCGATTTTCTTCAAACTCATTTTCAAAGATCTATATGAAAATTCATTAAAAACTGCATACCAATTTTCCGGAAAATTCACATTCCCGGGTGGAAAGTGGGTGGGAAATAGGGCAAGTTGAGTTCTTATGCGATTTGCTTCAAACTCATTTTCAAAGATCTATATGAAAATTCATTAAAACCTGCATACCAATTTTCCGGAAAATTCACATTCCCGGGTGGAAAGTGGATGGTAAACAGGGCGAAAGTAGAGTTCTAATGCGATTTGCTTCAAACTCATTTTCAAAGATCTATATGAAAATTCATTAAAAACTGCATACCAATTTTCCGGAAAATTCACCCCCTGGGTGGAAAGTGGGTGGGAAATAGGGCAAGTTGAGTTCTTATGCGATTTGCTTCAAACTCATTTTCAAAGATCTGTATGACAATTCATTTAAAATTGCATACAAATTTTCCGGAAAATTCACATTCCCGGGTGGAAAGTGGGTGGAAAAAAATCGAAAGTTGAGTTCTTATGCGATTAAATCCTTACTCATTTGCAAAGATCAATATGAAAATTCATTAAAATCTGCATACCAATTTTCCGGAAAATTCACATTCCCGGGTGGAAAGTGGGTGGAAAAAAGGCCAAAGTTGAGTTCTTATGCGATTTGCTTCAAACTCATTTTCAAAGAGCTATATGAAAATTCATTAAAAACTGCATACCAATTTTCCGGAAAACTCACATTCCCGGGTGGAAAGTGGGTGGGAAATAGGGCAAGTTGAGTTCTTATGCGATTTGCTTCAAACTCATTTTCAAAGATCAATATGAAAATTTATTAAAAACTGCATACCAATTTTCCGGAAAATTGAGTTCTTATGCGATTTGCTTCAAACTCATTTTCAAAGATCTGTATGACAATTCATTTAAAATTGCATACCAATTTTCCAGAAAATTCACATTCCCGGGTGGAAAGTGGGTGGAAAAAAATCCAAAGTTGAGTTCTTATTCGATTAATTCCTTACTCATTTGCAAAGATCAATATGAAAATTCATTTAAAAATGCATACCAATTTTCCGGAAAATTCACATTCCCGGGTGGAAAGTGGGTGGTAAAAAGCCCAAAGTTGAGTTCTTATGCGATTTGCTTCAAACTCATTTTCAAAGATCTGTATGACAATTCATTTAAAATTGCATACCAATTTTCCGGAAAATTCACATTCCCGGGTGGAAAGTGGGTGGAAAAAAGGCCAAAGTTGAGTTCTAATGCGATTTTCTTCAAACTCATTTTCAAAGATCTATATGAAAATTCATTAAAAACTGCATACCAATTTTCCGGAAAATTCACATTCCCGGGTGGAAAGTGGGTGGTAAAAAGGCGAAAGTTGAGTTTTTGTACGATTTGCTACAAACTCATTTTCAAAGATCAATATGAAAATTTATTAAAAACTGCATACCAATTTTCCGGAAAATTGAGTTCTTATGCGATTTGCTTCAAACTCATTTTCAAAGATCTGTATGACAATTCATTTAAAATTGCATACCAATTTTCCGGAAAATTCACATTCCCGGGTGGAAAGTGGGTGGGAAATAGGGCAAGTTGAGTTCTTATGCGGTTTGCTTCAAACTCATTTTCAAAGATCAAAATGAAAATTCATTAAAAACTGCATACAAATTTTCCGGAAAATTCACATTCCCGGGTGGAAAGTGGGTGGTAAAAAGGCCAAAGTTGAGTTCTTATGCGATTTGCTTCAAACTCATTTTCAAAGATCTATATGAAAATTCATTAAAAGCTGCATACCAATTTTCCGGAAAATTCACATTCCCGGGTGGAAAGTGGATGGTAAACAGGGCGAAAGTAGAGTTCTAATGCGATTTGCTTCAAACTAATTTTCAAAGATCAATATGAAAATTCATTAAAAACTGCATACCAATTTTCCGGAAAATTCACTCCCTGGGTGGAAAGTGGGTGGTAAATAGGGCGAAAGTTGAGTTCTTATGCGATTTGCTTCATACTCATTTGCAAAGATCTATATGAAAATTCATTTAAAACTGCATACCAATTCACATTCCCGGGTGGAAAGTGGGCGGTAAAAAGGCCAAAGTTGTGTTTTTATGCGATTTGCTTCAAGTTCATTTGCAAAGATCAAGTGGAAAGTGGGTGGTAAAAAGGCGAAAGTTGAGTTTTTGTAAAATTTGCTTCAAAGTCATTTTCAAAGATCAAAGTTCAATGAATTTAAAACTGCATACCAATTTTCTGGAAAATTCACATTCCCGGGTGGAAAGTGGGTGGTAAAAAGGCCAAAGTTGAGTTTTTATGCGATTTGCTTCAAATTCATTTGCAAAGATCAATATGAAAATTTAGTAAAAACTGCATACCAATTTTCCGGAAAATTCACATTCCCGGGTGGAAAGTGGGTGGTAAAAAGGCGAAAGTTGAGTTTTTGTACGATTTGCTTCAAACTCATTTTCTAAGATCAAGATGAAAATTCATTTAAAACTGCAACTGGAAAATTTACCCTGTTGGGTAGAAAACTGTTTGTTAAGGTTGTAGGAAGTTAAATTTTCGTGCGAATATGATTTTATACGTAGCACCGCGTAGCACCGCACGCCGGGAAATGCTAGTCGAATATATATCGAAACCGATATTTTTGAAAATATCAACAACCCTATTCTGCATACTGATATACTGATAATAAAAGTGATTTTGCAATTTTATTTTTTAAATCTTAACTCACTTTTGTCGGTCAAGAAATAAGAGTTAAAATTTAATTTATTTCAAATAAATTAAAAATTATATGCATTCGTTTTTTGGATAGCACACTCAGAAATAGGACATGCGATTTTTTTCATCCATCTTGGATAATTTTTTTGCTTTGATTATTATACACCTGAACATTCCAGATTCAAATCGTTTGGTTTATCGATTGCTACTTACATTTTGGCCGCTTTGGATGGACAGCCGGTGCGCTTGTGCCATCCCAAATGATGGCCGGTGGGGAAGAGGACATGGCAATCGGAGCATTGCATCGGCCGGCTGAAAGTAACAGGGCATTGGAATTAGAGGATAAATATGATGAATAGCTGAAGGCGCCATAACTCACGTTTGATTGCGTCGCTTCTTAACGCAACGACCACGTCGAGTGTGCTTCTCGAGAAAACGCTTATAAAAGTATGTTTTGCGGCAATTGGTGCACTCGTAGACGGGTCCTGGTGCTCCATGGACGCTCTGCATGTGCGCCTTGAGTATCTGCTTCATTTCAAAGATTAGATAACAATGTGGACACTGAAAGCCTCGCACGCCTGATGCATGAATAGCGGATGCACCGCCATTTACGATTCCTTTAACTTGGCCATGCAGATCATTGCCAGCGATCATTGGCGGGTCATCGGAGGGCGTTATAAGCTCTATTTCTGGTATTAACGGCAACGTCATCTCCTCATCCTCATCATCATCGTCATCATGATGGAGTGCAACTGCATCGACATTGTTGCCGTTGGAAAACTTATTCATGCGTTGCTGCATATACTCCTGCATCAGGCGTATCGAATTAAAGGCCACATGCTCGGGCATCTCGCCATCATGTTCATGGGAATCCTGCTCATGCAGATCATTCGCGACAAGGCTTTCATTGTGCTCATCCTCGTCCTGCTCCATGTCGCCACCTTCTTCCAACAGCTGGCCATTGATAATTCCATTGCTCTGGCCATGGCTATTCTCAGCGTGTGTTTGTGCTTCGTCGCCGTCACTTTCGTTATTATTGTCCTCGTTATCGTTAACGCCAACGCCAACAGCAACACTATCACCAACATTAACATCATTTCCATCAACATTGTCTTCCTCTTCCTCATCATCAGAACTGTTGGTGGCGCTACTACTGCTGCCGCTGCTGCTGCCACTGTCACTGCTACTAGCGCTGGTTCCGGCGCTGGCTCTGGTTCTGGTCCTGCTCTTAGCCTGGCCAACATTAGCATCTTCAGCCTGCAGTTTAAATGACTCCTCCTGCTCCTGCTTCTGCTCTTGCTCATGGCTCGCACTCTGTTCGACACTGATGCTGCTGTTGCCGATGTGTCCCTCAATTTTCTTGATTAGCAGCTGTTGGCGATAAAAGTTATCCGCATCCTCACACTTCTTTTTGAACAGACACGTCGAGATGGCCGTCTTCGCACAGTTCACGCACACCTGTTGCGGCAATGTATCGTTCTTGGTGATCTGCAAAAAGTTAACAAATAATTCAAACAGACTTAGAAAACAAAATGGAAAGAGGTTGTTGAGTGCCAAAGATACTAATACATGTAATATGTATATGTTAAGTTTTGATAGTTTCAAGAAAAAAATTCGATACTATGGTTCAAATCTATGAAATGATATCTATATCTAAAATTGATTTACGATTTAATAACAAAGATAGAATCTTTATTTATCAAGGCTGCAAACCGGTACATCGCGGAAATTTGTCTAAGCTTCGGAAGGAATTTCTGAATGAAAGTATTAAAAATTCTACCTCAAGTGGTTTGAAGTCTGATTGTGATAAAGAAAAGTTTATGAAATCGATTAATGCAACGCACTTGTTTTAAACATAAAATCAGTAATAAATAAAATTTAACATTTCAACTAAAATTGAAAATTTCAATTTTTATTTTAATTATTAAATTTATGATAATCCAAATTCAATCAAAATCAAAATTAATATTATTTAAATTAAATTAATACTAAATTAAAATTGTGACATAACTTAATTAATTCTTCACCATTGTGACTAGCGCTCAAAGGAAAAGAAATCAAAAATAAATAGATAAAAACAAGTAAGAATGCTTTAGTCGTGTGTGCCCGACTACGAGACTCCCTGCTCCCACTTTGCATTTCAAGCAGTTCAGCGGCAACTCAAGCAAGCAGCGCACTTAACTCGTAAAGTGCCTGTCAAACTGTTGTTTCTGCCAGCTGAGACGGGGGTAATAGATTCTTCCGTAACTTTAATGCTATTTATCCGATCGTGTTGAAATTTTCACAGCAGATCAACATTGATGCAACATATATGTGTACTAAAAATCAAAGCTCTATCTTTTAAATTGTGGCTGTGGGAGTCCTTTGCGATTTGTGGGGGTGCGGGGGGGTGCATCCGAAATTTGAAATAAACTTGATCTGTGTATGGTATACGTGAACCTTCATGCCAAGTTTGGTGTCTCTAGCTCTTATAGTTTCCGAGATCTGTGTGTTCATACGGACAGACGGACAGACAGACAGACGGACGGACAGACGGACAGACAGACAGACAGACAGACAGACAGACAGACAGACAGACAGACAGACAGACAGACAGACAGACAGACAGACAGACAGACAGACAGACAGACAGACAGACAGACAGACAGACAGACAGACGGACATGGCTAGTTCGTCTTGGCTGTTGATCCTGATCAAGAATATATATACTTTATATAGTCGGAAATGCCTCCTTCTGCCTGTTACACACATTTGCAGTACTTTATAACTCCCTTTTTCCCATTTTTAATGGGAACAGGGAGTAAAAATATATTATAGTGTCGCAAACCCCTACCCGAAAAATTTGGAAGTTTGTAGCCATAGTGTTTATATAAAATTAATAAGCAACACAATATTAAGTATTTAATGACCTAAAATTTTGGTAAAGTTCAGTCCTTTCAGATCTGAAAATTTTAATGTAAGAATAAAAGCTTATTTTCCAAATTTCAATTCAACCATTTGAGACGAAACGGAAAGAGATTTGATGGAAAAGTACAGATAAAATACTATCAATACTAAAGAACTATCGTCGAAAGTTTCAAAATAACAATTTTAAATATTCGATACAAAGGTAGTTTTACAGCAGTTCCATCTTATGCTAAAAGTGATTACCAAGTTCGGATTTTGGAAAATTCTTCAGCGTAATGTGTAATATATAAATTTTGGAAAAGCGCATTTTTTTTCTCCATTCGATCTGATACAAAATAACATTCAAAACTCTTATAGAAATTCATTAAAAGGTGTATTCACTTTTTTTTTTATAAATCCAGCCTCTGTGAAAAAATTGGGAGTGTAAGTTTTCGACCGATTTGCTTCAAACTTATAAACAAGAGCGTTGCAGTCGGATACTTCCGTTTGCGATATAGTCTTTTTTTTAGCCTCTTAGCGGAGTCGGAAGTGGGCGTGGCAGTTATATTATCTTATAGTATAAAAACTATTCATATACCAACATGTATACAAAACTGTAGAAAAACTTCTGATATCAAATTTTGTGACGATATATTTTCTGATTAATATAAGAACTATTTTGAATAATAAATCTAATTTCTTTTAAATGGCTAAAATGTACCAAAGAAAACTTTATTTCACATGTCGTTTTTTTTAGAAAAAAGTGTCAAGCTGGGCTTAGTGGCTCTTAAAAATACCTTTTTAACGAAATGTCAGACGTGTTTTAGCGTCTTTGGAATGTATGTGCGTCAATTTTTAGCGTATCTCCGTTAAACTAGCGGTTTTTCAGAAAAGTTGTAAAACAAGCGTTTTTTGAGTTATGATAGAGAACAAGTCCATAAAATTCCAGAATGCTATCTCAACAATTTTTGAAACACAAATTTGTTTAGTCATTGAGACTTAATTATAAAAAAAAAAAATTCATTCATTTACAGCTCAGTTATACAGCTGAATTTTATAAATATTGATTCGGAAAAGAATAATAACAAGCAAAACTAAGAACATAAATAAATACATAAATGTATACAGAATGATATATACATACGTGTGTATTACAGTACATTACAAAACCAATACTTTGCGATCACATAAATATGTACGTATCTGCAACCAGTGAAAGAGTAACCCACCGATTTGCCCCATAAAAACAAACAACAAAAGCTCAATATACATATATATGTATATATGTATTTACATCTATACATGAACATACAAATACTCGACGCTATGATAAAATGAATAATGTGATATGGAAAATGAATAAAAACGAATAAAACTAAGCTGCTAAAATGAACAGGTAAACCAGAAAACATTTCACATTCAGGAAAAATTATACAAAAAAATTGTAAAAAATAATAACACATGATTGGAATGGAATAAAATCAAAGCTAGAAGCAGCGCAAGCGAAGACGGTAAACAAGACGATGGGGGTGGGGGGGGACAAGAGTTACCGCAAGAGAGCGAGATACAATAGATCATACCCGGCGTCCATAGCCCGTACGGGCCGAACACCTTCGGCAACTCACACAGACACGAGACGAAGGCTTACAGAAGTAGCGAGCCACTGCTGCTGGCAGCGATCAGTGTCAACTATGCTTCCACTAAAGGAGGGCCACGCTCGTTTTAAGCGCATTATTTTCGAAGTACATTGAGCGAAAAAGTTCTGTACATTCGATCAACACAATATGCGTTGGTGCAGACACTTGCGTCTCTTTTCGTAGTTGTTTTAGTATTGTTTTTATTAGTTGCTAAGTTTAATTAAAGTTTTTTTTGGAAAAAATAAATAAATTCTAATCATTTTTGTATATATAAAACAAAAATTTTCACTACGTGCTAACGCGCACATAAATTTAAGTTGCTTTTCTTTTTGCGCAGTGCATGCAAGCAGAACAGCGCACCAATACAGTCACATTTTTTTCGCTCTCTTTGCGCCGGGGTATGCAATACATATACAGAGACAAAGAAAGAGAGCGAGAGCTATAGAGAGAGAGAGCAATAGAGAAGGAGAGGGAAAGATGTGTGAGAGAGCATAGAAAGAGATAAAACACAGCACAAAAATTGTAAAGAAAAGTGTATGGAATTAAACCAAACATATGAATTATGCATTCACATATCAAATAGTGTATGTGTAAGTGTGAGAGACACGACAAACAAAAGCACTGTAAAGAAAAAGCAACCACAACCAGCAATTCAAACGGTAATTTATTTTACAAAAGCAGCAAACGAAAGAAAACTTAATTACGAAACAAGAAGCACCCGACTGCGATAGACTTTTTTTTAGCCTCTTTGCGGAGTCAGAAGTGGGCGTGGCAATTGTATTTTTGTTCAAATCTTTCAAATTTTGTCCATTTAAATCTTATTGGGCCTGCTCTACAGGTTTGTGAGAAACAAACATTGCTCGATTGCAAGGGCGGTGGTTGGCGTGGAAAAATAATTTTTATCCAATCTATTTAATAGGGCAACAGAATTCAACCTGCAAAATTTGACAATTCTAGCTTAAGGAGTGTGAGAGATACAGAATTTGCTCATTTTTGTTTAGTCAGATCAATCAAAGAAGGTGATTAGTAGCCCTTATGCTAAACTTGGTTACTCTAGCTGTAAAACTGTGGACGATATAGGTTTTTGCCGTTTGTGGGGTATGGTATACATACAGTGGCGAGCAAAAGTGAGTGCATGTTCACGACACTGACTTTCGTCATTCATAAAAACAGAACCATACAAGAAAATCCAAAAAAATTTTTTATTTTAATTTTGTTACTTTATTTATAACAAATAAGATAAAGCAACAATAACAAATTAAATGGATTCAAAGAGTTTGAAAGAGAAATCGAAAATAACCCGCATAAACTCAATTTTGCACGTTTCATTAATTGCACCTATTTTCGCTCTCCCACTTCTCTGATCAGCAGATTTGCCTCTATGTTTGTTCTTATCTTGTTCTCCATATTCCTAGAACAGTTTAAAACACGTTTCTTGCGAATCAAAGCAGATTTTGTCAAATGCCATCATTTTTAAAATAAATTGTTGATATTTTTATTATAAAAATGAGAAAAATATCTGCAGAAATTGAAAATAGTGTTGTGTGCCTGACCGAGAAGGGCTGTTCATCACGTACCATTTCCGAGAGGCTTGGTATTAGCCAATCGGCAGTGATAGCAGCTCAAAAGAGGCGAAATGTGACTCCCAAGCCGCTTGTCAAAGGTCGCAAAAAATTATTATCGGACTCAGATGCTCGGCGAATGATGTCCGAAATGAGAAAAAACAAGGTGCTAACACCAAAGGGTGCTTCTCTGGCAATAAACAAAAATGTTAGCGAATGGACTGCTAGAAGAGCGCTCCATGACATCGGATATACTGCAACTGTTAAAAAAAACAAACCTGCATTGTCCGATAAGAATGTTAAAGCACGCTTGAAATTTGCATGGGAGCACAAAAATTGGACAATAGATGATTGGAAACGTGTTATTTGGTCTGATGAGTCAAAATTTAACCGTTTTCAGTCAGATGGAAAGCAATACTGCTGGCGTAGACCCGGAGAACGTCTTCAAAGACACCATGTGAAGCAAACTGTCAAACATGGTGGCGAAAACATAATGGTTTGGGGATGCTTTTCATGGTGGCATTGCGGCCCTTTGCATTTAGTAGATGGTATCATGCGAAAGGAGGACTATTTACATATTTTGCAAACCCATCTTCCCAATTTTTTGGACAAATGTGCTTATCCCGAAAAAGAAATTATTTTTCAACAAGATGGTGATCCGAAGCACACAGCAAAAATTGTAAAGGAATGGATTGGAAAACAACATTTTCAATTGATGGAATTGCCAGCACAGAGTCCCGACCTCAATCCGATTGAAAATCTTTGGTCAATCGTGAAAAGACGGCTCGGGCAGTACGAAGCAGCCCCAAAAAACATGGGTAATCTTTGGGATCGTGTAAAAGCGGAATGGAATAAAATTCCAAAAGATGTTATTGAAAATTTGGTAGAGAGCATGCCAAACCGCGTAAATCAAGTTATGTCTAATAAGGGTCTATGGACCAAATATTGAAATTAGGTTATTGAATTGGGTTTCTTGAAACGTGCAAAATTGAGTTTATGCGGGTTATTTTCGATTTCTCTTTCAAACTCTTTGAATCCATTTAATTTGTTATTGTTGCTTTATCTTATTTGTTATAAATAAAGTAACAAAATTAAAATAAAAAATTTTTTTGGATTTTCTTGTATGGTTCTGTTTTTATGAATGACGAAAGTCAGTGTCGTGAACATACACTCACTTTTGCTCGCCACTGTATATCAATATATAAACCAAGTTTGGTTGCTCTAGCTTTAAAACAGTAGAAAAAAATTTCGTTCATACAGACGGACAGACGGACATTTCACAACCCAATACTCATTTTTCTTTTTCTTTTTCAAAAAAAATTAAAATAAGAGAATAAGAACTGCGTTCATACAGACAGACAGACGGACATTTCACAAACCCAGTCTTTTGTTTTCAAAAAAAAAAAGAGTATAAAAAATGATTCTTTCGTTATTAAAAATTGTATATTCTCTATGAATAATATGAGCTTACCAAGCTGAACTCAACTGAAACTGAACTAACGAATCACAAACAAAAACGCTCGAAAAGACAATAACACATAGCGCATACACACACAAAACAAAAGCCAACGAAAAGTTTTTTTAATGTCAGTTACTGTAAAAAATATAAAAATGTGGCTATTCTATGAAATATGGTAATCAGACGGCTGTATAGTTTTATACATACCCACATACAAAGGTAGATATGTACATATGTATAATATACCTTCATATATATGTATGTAGATGCATATAAACATATCGTCGCATTTCCGCGAAAGTATTGTATGTTTCCTTATCAAATTTTAGAAGAAACTGATATTATTATACCCTTGCAGAAGGTATTATAACTTTGTCACGAAATGTGTAACGCATTGAATGAGACGTCTCAGAAAAAATAACAAAATTTGTATATTCGTGATCAGCATCAACAGCCGAGTCATGTCCGTCAGTTTATATGCAAACTAGTCCCTCAGTTTTAGAGCTATAGCTATGCAACTTGGCACAGATGCTTAATTTTTCTGTCAGCCAGAATCGGCCAGATCGGACCACTATAACATATAGCTGCCATAGGAACGATCGGTTAAATAATAAGTTTTCTTATGCAAACCTTTTCAACATTTCATACTTGTTTTTTATTTCATTGATTGACTGGCAACATGGCTACCAAATTTTTGCTATGTAACGATAATTGACTTATTTTACTTATAGAATCAATTATTTATTATATGTAAAAATCTGCCATTTCATATAAAAGTTTATGTTTACCCAGCCAACCATATACGGAGCGCTCCGAAAACGGAGTGAAAAAGGACTCCCATTACAACTCCTCAAAGGATCGTTTCTGGAGCGCCCGGAATTGGAGTGAAAAGGGACTTATACAGCAACTCCTCAACGGAACGATTTTGGAGTGGTCCGAATTGGAGTGAAAGGGGACCCCGAAGGATAACCGTTTGTGAGTGTTTAGGGTTTTTAGAATCACTAAAATTCCCAACTCTTTATTCTATCAACTTATACCTTGTTAGAGTAGGCTGAGAGCTACATTTTTTTACTGGATTGTACTAAAATTCCCAAACATAAATTCCATCAGCTCAGTATTGCAGAGAAACACTAATGTATTTGATTTGGTCGGTAGTTTAGGTGTCTAACAGACCGGCTGGCTGTGGGGATCTAGGGATCTAGAGTTCGAATCTGACTGGCACCGGATTGATGATTGGAGTTTTTTAAATATTTGTAAATCTTACAATAACTTGTTTTCTTACTTGTTTTCGGACTCCCGTAGGATTTCGGTTTTCAAAGTTACTTCTAATTTTTAAAATTTTCTGATTTATATAATATAAGTTACAAAATAATTCTTATTAGTGATTTAAATATTAAAGCTTAAAACTTCAGAGCTATTTATAAATGTTATTCATAAAAATTGGTTTTATAAGTTATTTTACTTTTTGAAAACTTAGACTAATTTTTTGGTGTATTCCACAATTTTAAACTTAACTTCTTTCACTGTATTTTAAAAATGGCAAAAAAGTGAGTTATAAAGTTCTGCAAATGTATGTAGCAGGCAGAGGGAGGCATTTCCGACTTTATAAATTATATTTATTCATGATAAGTATCAACAAGAGTCTTAATGGTCATGTCCGTCTGTCTGTCCGTCAGCCTGTGTGAACGCGTCGATCACAGAGACTACAATTGCTAGAGAGACCAAACTTGGCATGAAGGTTTCCGTATGCTATACGCAGATCAAGTTTATTTCAAATTTTGGATATACACCCTGCACCCTGCAAATCGCAAAAAAATCCCACAGCCACAAATTTAATGACATAGCGTTGATTTTTGGTGCACATATTTATTTTATAAATGGTAATCAGTTGCGTAAATTTCATTGGGTAATAAATGCTAAAGTTATTAAAGAATCTATTTCCCCCCGTCTCAGTAGGATAAGCAACAGTTTGACAGGCACTTCAAACGTAAAGTTCGCTGCGCTTACATTGCGACTGAACTGCTTGAAGAACAATGAATGCAATGATTGTATGAGTTATTGAATACAAAGATGTTGTCATTTTCAGAGTTGCTCGACTAGAGCATGCTACCTTGTTTTGTTTTAAAGTAATGAAATTACTCTTATTTTCGGTCTCTGGTATAATGTTTAACACATTTCAATGGTTTTCGGACAATTTTATTGATATACATATTTGTTTTCCATTATTTTTTATAACTGAGAACAGTCGATCTGGCATAGAAAAATGTAGGTCTTTAGATGAGGTGGATCGATCTTCGCTCATTAACGCTCTATTACCAATTTCATCTCTTTGGATATCTCGAACTACCTGCAATTCTTAAAATGTTCTGTGGAGAGGATTGCCCTGTAATCTTCAGTTGGATTTACATTCAGAATCATTGTTAGTCACTTATAATCTGATGTATTTCTTTCAGTAAAGGATCTATTAATGTTTTCACTATGTTTCAGAGCTCGCAAATAACAGTCAAAACTTTCAGCATTTCCGCAAAAAACTGTTCCCTAATGAGCCCCTTAGACGCTGCATTTAAGTTATACAACCCTTGTGTTTTACTGTTATACCGAGCGCTCGTACGCCTTCGTGCGGGTTGTACGTTTGCCACACACGTACCAACTTTTGACACAACTTGGTTGTACAACTTCACAAAATGGCGGCGGCTGGTGATCATTAAATAATTATTGCAGTGATTTTCTTTATTTAAATACAGAATTTAAAGCAGGATAAATTGGAAATTAAGTGGATATATTATATTAATAGAAATTAAAGTAAATTATGAAAAACAAGTAAGAATACTCTAGCCGAGTGTGCCCGACTACGAGACTCCCTGCTCCCAACTTGCATTTCAAGCAGTTCAGCACAAGCAAGCAGCGTACTCAACTTGCACAGTGCATGTCAAACTGTTGTTTCTGCCTGCTGAGACAGTGGAAATAAGTTTTTCCATAACTTTGGTACTATTTATCCGATCGTGTTGAAATTAACACATCCGAAAGACATTGATTAAACATACATGTGTACCAAAAATTAAAGCTCTATCTTTAAAATTGTGGCTGTGGGAGTCTTTTGCGATTTGCGGGGGTGCGGGGGGGTGCATCCGAGATTTGAAATAAACTTGATCTGCAGGAACCTACATGCCAAGTTTGGTGTCTCTAGCTTTTGTAGTCTCCGAGATCTGTGTGTTCATACGGACAGACGGACAGACAGACAGACAGACGGACATGGCTAGATCGTCACGGCTGTTGATGCTGATCAAGAATATATATAGTTTATGTAGTCGGAAATGCTTCCTTCTGCCTGTTACACACATTTGCAGTACTTTATAACTCCCTTTTTCCCATTTTTAATGGGAACAGGGAGTAAAAAAAATAAAAAATTATTCTTTTTTATTGGGTAAATAAGATAAATAATTAAAATAATAATAAGTAATAACATGACGCATTATATATTTTAATTTATTTCACTTTTTCTGTGAAAAAGCGCGAATTTAAAAACAATTACATAGCCGAAGTAACAGAAAACACGAACTTCAAATACGAACACTACACGAAGGACAAAAATTTCAAACTCATTTGATATTTTTGCAAAGTTGCATTAACTTCGTGTTGAGCGCACGACGGCGATCGGCAGCGTACGAGGGTGCACGAAGGCGTACCAGCGCTCTGGTAACAGTTAAACACGAGGGTTGTACAACTTAGATGCAACGTCTAAGCGGCTCATAAAGGGCTCATTACGAGCAGAACGAGAAAAAAAGACCAAAAAGACACTATCACTTCTGTTTTAACTAAATAGACAATGCGCTCAAGCAAAAATAGTTTTTTTTCGTTTTCCTTTTGCTTGTGTTATTCACTGACCGTTTTGTCGAGAACAAATCTCGAAAGTGCCTTTGTGTATGTATGCATGATGGTGAGTGTGGTACGTGTGAGTGTGTGTGTGTGTTCGTTTCGCTTCATACAGTGTGCGCACCTAAAACAACAACAGCATGAAAAAGACACTTTTCGTTGATACTTTTTGCGATTTCCCCACTTGCTAACAGTTGTTTCGCTTGCTCAAAAGTGTCTCTTTTAGATGCTATTCGTAGACAGACCCATTTTTTTCCTCAACAAAAAATACGAAACGCAAAAAAAGCAAAATGATGCACATATTAATTCGCTGCATCTCTATGACCAACAACAGAACAACTTTAGCTAATAACAAGTAAGAACGTTGCAGTCGGGCTTACCCGACTGCGATATACTCTGTTTTCTGTACGTAAAAATTTTTTTCTCCAATCTATCGAAGAGTTCAAATGGAGTCATACTGCAAAATTTGGGGTTTCTAGCTATAAGGGTGTAGGAGATACAGGTTTAGCTCATTTGCGGGGGTGGTAGTGGGCGTGGCATATTTTTTTTTGGCAGGTCGGTCAAGGGTGTGGTCACTAGTCTTTATGTCAAATTTGGTTACTCTAGCTGTAAAACTGTGGAAGATATAGGTTTTTGCGGTTTGTGGGGGAAGGGGTGGGGGTGGGGGGGAGATCTTGACACTTTGTCTGCCTATGGTATATACCAACATGTATACCAAGTTTGGTTGCTCTAGCTTCAAAATTGTGGAAAAAACCTGCGTTCATACGGACAGACAGACGGACAGACAGACGGACAGACGGACATTTCACAAACCCAATATACTCTTTTTTTCCATTTTGGAAAACAGAGTATAAAAATTAAAATTAATAAAATTGGACAGATGAATTTAAGCGCGGACAAAAAAATATTTTTGATGAGAACCGTCCGAGGAAGTCAAAATAGGTCACCACACCAGAAAAGGTTGACAAAATCCATGATAATATTGCTGAGGCCGTGGGTATCTCAGACGAGCAAGTGGAAAACAGTTAGCACCAATATTTGGATATGAGGAAGCTTACACCCAGATGGGTGCCACGATTGCTTACAGCCGACAACAAACAAGATCGTGTAACCATATCAAAGGATTTGGTGATGCTTATTTGCAATAGGATGGATTTTTTGCGACTTTTCGAAGCTGGGGAGGAATCTTGGATCAATTACAACACTTTAGAGACCAAGGAAGTCGAAGCAGTGGATTCCTGATGGGATATCGACACCAAAGAAAACCAAGGTGGGCCCTTCAGCACACAAGGATTTAGTCCCCCGTGATTCTTATATTTTTCCAAACTTAAGAGAATGGCTTGGTGGACAGAGATTTCAGTCAAATGAGCAGGTCATCTGTGGAACAAATGCCTATTTTTAGGACTTGACTTTTCACCTTATTTTGTAGTTTAAAAAGTTGTCTGATTTGTATGAGCAAGGTGTAATTTGACGATTACACTATGCAACAGTAAAATGTGACTAGAACAGCCACAATATTTTTCTTATGTAACACCAGCCTGAGACCAAAAAAAAAAAAAAAAAAAAAATTCTGGTTGGCTTAGGCGCTATTTTAGACTTAAACTGAAAATTTTGCATCAAAATTTCACGTTTTGAAAAAAATCTAGATTTTAAACAAGATTTTTTCCTAAAACAAAACATTTGAAAATTTGTTTCTTTCTTTCAGTCTATAGCTAAATTCCTTTAAAAGAAAATAAGGGATAGTTCATCAAAATCGATCGACAAATAATTAAGTAATTAGCTCTTTAGTTAAGTTGTGAGCTTATCATAAGAGAGGGTAGAACATTTTCTAAAAATGCTTGGATCTCGATAATTTTAGAGTCATTCCTTAAGTAAAATCGCCCGCTGATTTTGAAAATGAATATGAAAAAAATACTGTATTTTTAATAGTTTCGAAAGTGACTTTGAAAAAAATATAAATATATCCAGATTGGGTTTCTTGATTTTAAATAAATCGACTTTATATTTGAGACAAAAAGAAATGCTATCAATCACTACATAATTTTCAAAAAAAAAATTTCAAATGTTTTGTTTCAGGAGAAAATTCCGTTTGAATCTAGCTTTTTTTTCAAAAACGTGAAATTCTTATGCAACAAGTGATGTACTGGTAAGCTTCAGGACATTATATAACGTTTCGAAAGAATCCAATATCTGGTTTCGAAGATATTGACAATTCTCTGAGTGTACTTTTTTGAAAAATCGAAAATATAGCTATTTCCATTTATCTCTAAAACGAGGTTGTTTTATATTTTTTTTCGGATTCAGCGACTGGTTTTACATAAGAAAAATATAGTGGTTGTTCTAGGCACAACTTTTTTTTTTTCAAAATTTGTTGCATTGTGTTATTTATAATTAACAAAAGGACCCAAAAGGATTCCATCAGCTCCAATCCTTTAAATGCCTTACCTTATAAGTAGCCATATATCTCATGACCCACGTTAATAACAAAAAGTCTTAAAAATAGGAAATATTCTTTTTATGATTTGAAATGAAAAGAAAAAAGTTTATTTTAAACAATTTTCCGCTAATTGTCCCGATTTTCCAAAACTTGAAATTTTTCCAGCCACAGTGGGGAAGGAGGGGGAATCTTCTAAATAAAAAATTGTACGTAGTTTCAATGAATTTTTATACTAATCTCTGGAAATTAAATTGAGCTCGATCGAGTGAAAAAGAGAAAAGATGCATGCAACGGTTTGCCGTCCATTTTCCGACCAAGCATTCCCTTTCTTCAAAACAGAGCCGCACCAAAACTTTAAAATAAGCTTAGGGACCACTCCAAAAACGCACAAACGTCAAAATTTCAAGCTAAACAAAATGTTGCTTACCTTTACGTCTGCCAATGTGGTGATCTTTAGCCAAATGGAATCCTCGCCGAATATGGAAATCATTTGCACGGAGTTTGTGTGAGATGTAATGCAAATGCGACATAATTGTGAATTGCATATTTCGGCGTCCATGTTGGAGTGCAGAATCCGCCAATCACGAGCAGGAATTGGAATCGGAGACGTAATTGAAATTTGATTTTGAGTTGGAGGAGGCGTATAAGCAGCCAGCCTGCCAGCCTGCCAGCTGCATGCCAGATCTAATTCCGCACTAATGACATTGGGCTGTAGACTTCCAGACTGTCAGAATTCCAGTAGCAACAAGTGGCCGATCCACCAAAAAAATAACCGCAACTAATGTGGACTGTTCTCAATGTGACGGGAACGAATGTAAAAATCTTGCTGGGAAAATACTGAAAACGGTCACGCGACTGCGACTGGATTGGCAGCGATGATTTTAAAACTGGAAATGAATGTGAGGAACAAGAAACAATTTATTAATAATGAGAGACTCGAAAAAAAACATGTATAAAAAATACATACGAACAAAAAATAGAGTAAACGAAAACTAAATAAATTAAACTAAGAAAAAATATTAAAACAAAATTGAAATTCAAGAAAATAAATACGCACACAAGTACGCAGTACAATGTCACATCCCTCCCTCCCCCACACCCTCTTCCTCTTTGTCAGTTTCAAGCAACCCAATCTATACATGAGACTCGAGCTTTTTTATTATTGTGTAGATTCAAGAACAACAACAACAACAGCGGTAATACAATTCTTGCTGTCGTAGCCACACACAAAAAACAAGACTTAAAAACATTCACACACAAACACGTACACATACAGGGAAGCGTACAAATAAATAATAGCAAAAATCGTAACGAAACGAAATAATAAAATAAACTCTATGAGCCGGATGACGGTTGCAAAAGGAGAAAGAGAAGCAGAGAGAGAAGGCGACGCCACGAGGTGGGGTGAGAAGAGGTTAGCCGCCACAGAAACTACAACGATAAAATTATGTTCTCCCATTGTCGCTCTCTTTCTCTCTATATTTATGTCTGATGTGTGTGTATGTGTGCACTGAAAAGGGTAAGCAAGGACGGGCAAAGGGAGCACATGTGGTGTGGAACGGGAATAGGCAAGAACACTACGAAAAATGCCAAGGGCAATGCATCCTGAAATAGCAAAACTACATACATAGATACAAACTTGCAATGCATACATATGTGTATGAATGTATGTAATACTTTGTATAAACATGAATGTATGCAGCTGGAAATAGATTCCAGCTACGTATAAATTGGAAGGATAATAAACTAATATTAGAGTAGTGTCGCTGCACTCAGAATAAGTTCAATAAGTCATCAAACCAGTCGTTCATAAACGACACAAGTCATTTAATTCAGTAGTTCATCGTGTATATTTTACTTTGTTTGTATAAAAGCTTTGTACCATATCAACTCGGCTGTTGATGCTGGTCAAGGTTATATATAGTTTATATATTCGGAAATGCCTCTTTGTGCCTGTTATACATACATTTGTAGTACCTTATAACTCGACTACGAGACTTCCTGCACTCAAATTTGAAAAACACATATTTGTATTCAATTAAACATGCAAGTTGTAATTCAACCAGTTAAGCGGCAACGCAAGCAAGCAGAAAAATTCACGTTGATGCAAAAATGCTGCTTCTGCCTACTGTGACGGGAGTAATATATTCTTTTATAACTTTGGTGTTTATAATACGATCAAAACAAAATTTACAGAGTTGATCAACATTGATAAAGTAACTATGTGTATCAAAAATCGATTTACGGGGGTGTAGGGGAGTATCCAAAATTTGAAACACACTTAATCGGCGAATGGTTCATGGAAGCTACATGCCAAGTTTCGTGTCTCTCATTCCGTTTGTATGTTAATATGTTTGTTTTTATCAACGCGTTGAGATAGCTTTCAAGAATTTAGTGCCCTTTTTCCCTATCATAAGCCAAGAACTGTTTGTTCTATCACTTTTCTGACATGTTCTACATATCGTTAGAAAAGTATTTTAAAAGCTATTAAGCATAGCTTAGTTTTTTGTTTACAAATTTTAGCAAATTAAAAAAGTACTGACTTAACCGATTTTGATAAAAATGTATGTGTATTGAATATATTATATAAATTTCGGATGTTTTTGTATAAAACATATGTTTATCTGGTATTATTCGTGATCGCTGGATATTGCCTGTTTAGTATAGCTACTCTTGTTACTGTCCGTCCGTCCGTCTGCATGGCATTAGTTTTTTCCCACAGTTTTGAAGCTAGAGCAACCAAACTTGGTATACACGTTAATGTTTACCATAGGCAGACAGAGTGTCAAGAACATTTTGCCCCGCCCACCTCCGCTCCAGTAAACGTATCTGCTACACCTGCATAGCTGGAGCAACAAAATTGAAGTTGATGGCTTCTTATGATTTTCTTACAAAATCTATCTGTCTGTCTCTCTTCACTTTGCTCTCAAAAAATACAAAAACTTATTTTTCAACCGATTGTTCCTATGGCAGCTATATGTTATAGTGGCCCGATCTGGTCGATCTTAACACTTTGTCTGCCTATGGTATATACCAACATGTATACCAAGTTTGGTATACTGTGGAAAAAACCTGCGTTCATACAGACGGACGGACAAACATTTTACAAGCCCAATAATACTCTGTTTTCCATTTTGGGAAACAGAGTATAAAAACTCATGAAATAGTGATTATTTCTTTATTTTTATTTTTTTGCTCTAAAATAATGATTATTGCTTGAGCTGTAAAGTATAACTTGAATTGTAAAGTATAACTCAAGCAACAATCATTATTTTGTGAGCAAATCAATAAAAATTAAGATTAATCATTACTTTACAATTTGTATCATAAAACTTATAAGGATTACAGTCCCTGAAAAAAACAAAGTGTGAAAAATTTTAATATTTCTTATTAAAATGAACTCAACTATCTACACTTAATGTCAGTAATATTCTTATATTGGTAAATTGTTAAATTCCAGAACCAGTTCACAGTCGTTTCCAATGACAAATACTTCTTCTACTACTTAAATGATGGAAATCAAGCACAATAACAACATCAACGAGAACAGAGGGAATAAGAGCTGGGATCTCGATGAAAAGAAAACAAGGAAATCACAAGATCTAGAAACTGCATTCAACCTCAAACAGAAAAAAGAACATGCAATAACTACGCAAACACACACACACACACACACACACACACACACACACACACACACACACATACACACACATACACACACATACACACACGCACACACACACACACACACACACACACACACACACACAACAGCAACGAGCTGGAAACTGGAACTGAAAACCCAACCAATTTGCAATACATATTTGTACGACGAGTACTTGTAAGTACCCCCCGTCTCCGTCTACATGCCGGGGAGGGGGGTCTATCTTCATTTCTGAATATATCAACAACATACACGTTAGTACACATACTTACAAGTAAACATATATGGATATGTGTATAATTTACACACACACTCACATTCATAACTATGTGTGCATGCACATGTACATATTTGTGCCCTGCCCGCATATGGTAAGTCCAATCACCCCCCCCCCCCCCCCCACTCTAGCACCATTTTGAACCTTCTTCAAGCCATTAGCATGCATTGTATTGTACGTATGTATGTATGACCATGTTCAAGTTGAGTCTGCAACAAAGTTTGTCTTTTGTTTAGAGTTTAAAATAAAATTAAATAAAATTGAAACCATAGTAAAGAAAAACAGCAACAGCACCCTTCAGTCACTTTCCGCAGTTGAGAAGTACTCCTAATGTACTTACCAAGTAAACTGAACTACTAACGTTGCCATTACCGGCCCATACTAAAAAGTCCTGATTTTTTTTCATGTCGGTTCTAGGGCGTCAGGGGTTTGTCCCGCTGCATTACCTCGTAGGCATGCAGATGGCATTCTGCGTAAGCAAAGTAGAAGTACTTGCTAGTACGGAAAGTGGATGTATTTCCTAGTAAGCAAAGTAAAAGTACATCCTAGTAAGCAAAGCAGATGTATTTCCAAAACGAAATATTCAAAATAATTATTTTGCACACATTTTATTAATTATATTTATTTATTTATATATTTCTGTACAAACTCTCATGTGTTGTGGATTACAGCTAAAGTTTCTCCAGAAACTTGCGTTTCCTGTTTTGTAATAGAAGCAACTATGTAATAGTAAATATTTTTATTCTTACCTGTTATTTACTCCCATTTTTTCACGATGCTTAACTACTGAAAATAAGTTGATTTAGTAATTAATAATTAATATAATATATTCTTAATATGTACAACTTACATCGAAAGTCAATCTCAGTGCGCAGAGTTAGATTTTTTAATGCCACAAACATATTTTTCACTTGACTTGACGAAGAAAAATGAACTAAAACTCTGCGAAAAAAGGAGAAAAGAAAAAAAATAAATGTTTTAAAATGTCAGAGAGCGTACCCCACCACCTCTCTCTCATTTTTGCTGTCAATGCTGTATACAAAGTCCATCTCTCTGCCTTACCGAGCAACTGGTTTAGCATCACTTAGCGATTACCAATGCAAAAGTAGTTCCACTCTACAACTGCTGACACGCAGAACTGCTGGGCAACGACGTCGATGTCGGCGGCTATGTTAACTTCACTCGCGGTTTACATATGAGGAAATATTACAATTTATAACAAACGAACGAATGCATGGGACATGTAGAAGACAAAGAGCGACAGCTACTGCCGGCTCGGCTCACACACGCTAAGAGAGCGAGGGCAAAAAAGAGCCGAGCGAGCGCCTTGCAACAAAATAGTAATGACAGAAAAGTCAAGAAACTCAACGTTTGTGGTTGTTGTTATTCTTGCTGGGAGCTGCTTCTCTTTCGCATTGCTGTTCCTGTTGGTTAGTTAGTTAGTTTTTTTTTTAGCGTATTGAAGTCAAAGTAGAAGTGCCCAACGGACAACTATTAGAGAAACAAGTAAGAATGCTTTAATCGAGTGTGCCCGACTACGAGACTCCCTGCACCCAACTTGCACTTCAAGCAGTTCAGCGGCAACGCAAGCAAGCAGCGCACTTAGCTTATTCAGTGCCTGTCAAACTGTTGTTTCTGTCAGCTGAGACGGTGGTAATAGAGTCTTCCATAACTTTGACGCTTATGATCCGATTGCAACGAAATTTACGCCACTGATAAACATTGAGAAAAGAAATATATGCACCAAAAATCAAAGCTGTATCTTTAAAATTTTGTGTATGGGAGTTTTTTTTGCGGAGGTGCGGTGGCATCCGAAATTTGAAATAAACTTGACCAGCGTATGCTTTACAGGAACATGCATGCCAAGTTCTAGCTCTTATAGTCTCTGAGATCGACGCGTTCATACGGACAGACAGACGAACAGACAGACGGACATGGCTATTGATGCTGATCAAGAATATATATAGTTTATATATTCGGAAATGCCTCCTTCCTGCCTGTTACATACATTTGCTGTACTTTATAACTCCCTTTTTCCCATTTTTAATGGGAACAGGGAGTAAAAAACAACAAAATCGACGAGAGAAAAACCAACACACGCTACTTACACTTACTATCCATATCCACACATAACTACTATTTGTGTATGTGTGTTTGTGAGTTTTTGTGTTTGTGTGATTGTGTGGTTGTGTGGTTGTGTGAGTGGAGCGCCCGTACATTTAATACTTAACTCAACTCTTGCGTCGTCGTCTTCGTCGTCGTTGCTGTTGGTCTGTGTGCTTTACATTTTTTATTTGTTTTTTTTTTTTGGTTAGCTATTGTACAGCTCCACAGAAAAAACATATACAACGCACAGATTGCGAGTGGCTAGTAAGGCGCAAAAGGAGGGGCGGCGGGTGGTTGTTAGTATGGGGTGGAGGGGGTGATTTGGTGTACGTGCAATTAAATATTTGTGAGCATATTTGCGGACAACAAACGAACAGAATACGAACATGAATACACAGGGCACAGAACACAAAATTGCTCTGAACACTTGAAACACACACACATCGCAAAAACCAATCTATGTGCGTTTAAGTGCGTGCGTGTGTGTGTATGTGTTTGTATGTGCTTGTGTGTGTATGCCCAGTTAACACAGAAACGGATGCTGATCCATTGCGGATCCGTTACGGATCCGATTCGGATTCATTTTTTCATGACATTCCGGAAACGTTTCGGAACCGTTACGAATGCATCATAATTTTCAATATGGGCACATATGCACACGAAAAGCCTCCAATTGTCGCACAGTGTTATTATTAAGTTTTGAGCCACTATCTTGTCCTTGGTGCCCAGCCACGTTATTTTATGTGCCAACTCGTCCGTTAATACTGCTCGCAGGCATTTCCTTATATATCCATGTGCACTCGTGGAACTAAAAGTTGAAAAAAGCCAGTGATACCGAGATTGCCTCTTGATACCCGATCACTCAAACTAACGCCAAGGAGTATTCCCATAATGAATTTGCAATATGGCAAATATATTCACTATGGCATGACTACCTAGAATTAAATTTTAACATCGATGGCTTACCCGTTGCTAAAAGTTCTAGAGCTCAAGTATGGCCTATCTTTGTGAACATTACAAATTTTGATGTTGGTCTAGCAGTGGGTATATACGAAGAAAACTTTAAGCCGAAGGACTGTTAAGAGTAATTATTACGTTATAATTTAAAATTTAAAAAACTACGAAGCATTTTTGATTAGATTTCTGAAGATGTTTGTTGAAGAATTACAATAATTGCAAGAAAATAAATTTGAATATTGCGGCCAATTTTGTATAATCAAAATTGGATCTTTTGTGTGCGATGTTCCAGCAAGAGCGATGATTTTTCGAATTAAAAGTAATTCTGGATTTTACAGTTGCCACAAGTGCACCCAACATGGTGAAAGCTCCAAAATATAATAGTTTTTAGAATAGCCGAAAATGATGAACCAACCGACGCAGGATATCGATACCGGGAATATCCAGAAAATCACACTGAACAGAAACATAATGTATTGGAACTGCTGGTAGAGGACATGGTCAAACAGTTCCCAATGGATTATATAGGCTTGTTGTATATTTGGGTGTTATGGGAGCATTGATGAGAGTTTGGTTAAAGATTGGAAAGAGCCATTTCCAATTAGTTCTTCCAAAATTAAAACTCTCAACGCACGGTTTATTGCAATAAGTAATGATGTTCCCCGCGAATTTTGCAGAAGGCCAAGATCTATTGCTGAAATAGATAAATAGAAGGCTACGGAACTTAAAATGTTTTTATTGTATACTAGACCAATCGTCCTGAAAGCAATCTTGGCTTCAGAATGATACACACACAATTCAAACGTTGCTTTCTGATAAACAAGAGCACATTGATGAAGCCGAAAAGTTACTACTTGATTTTGTTTAAAAAAAATACCAAGTCTATACAAAGAGACATTTTTAACGTTCATAGAATAGTAGACGCGAGCCAAATTGGTAAAAGCAACAATTTAAAGCAGTGGTGCCCAAAATAATGCGTCGCTGCGCATACTTCGTTAATTGTACGATTCGAGTGTTCGACTATTTAATTTTTTTAACGCGTGCATTCGGCTGAAGCTCAACCGCATAACCACACACTGAAAAAATGTTTTCTGCTCGCCAATATGTTAACTTCGTGTTTCTTGAATCCGATTCGGATCCGTATTTACATGATAGACCGGACCCGTTTCGGTTCCGATTCGAGTCCCATTCGGATCCGTTTTTCATGATATAGCGGACCCGTTACGGTCCCGGTCACTGGTCGAAAATCAATCAC
The DNA here is from genome assembly GCA_949708635.1 of Hirtodrosophila cameraria. Classification (NCBI taxonomy): domain Eukaryota; kingdom Metazoa; phylum Arthropoda; class Insecta; order Diptera; family Drosophilidae; genus Hirtodrosophila; species Hirtodrosophila cameraria. Next base: position 24,590,560 of record OX453090.1, on the reverse strand, counting down.
CTCTTTTTATTATTTCTTTCTGTTTTCATTGCTTTTCATTTTAATTTTTAAACAAAACAAAACAAGTAAGAACGTTGCAGTCGGGCTCACCCGACTGCGATATACTCTGTTTTCTGTACGTTTATTAAATTAAATTCTTCTAAAGACTTCTTATATATATATATGCTACGAGCTATAAAATTTAAAAACACCGCTCGAATTTGCAACCGATTAAATAAATTTAACCGGTCCCCAGGAAACACCACGAGGAGGCCATCACATTAGCAATGGGGTCCTAGATAACTCATAGAACCTTCGAATCGACTTGAGATGACCTAACTTAAAAAGTAAATGATCGCTTGTTTACCGGAGCGGGGATGGGCGTGTCAAATTTTTTTTTCTCCAATCTATCGAAGAGTTCAAATGGAGTCATACTGCAAAATTTGGGGTTTCTAGCTATAAGGGTGTAGGAGATACAGGTTTAGCTCATTTGCGGGGGCGGGGGTGGGCGTAGCATATTTTTTTTGGCAGTTCGGTCAGGGATGTGGTCAGTAGTCTTTATGTCAAATTTGGTTACTCTAGCTGTAAAACTGTGGAAGATATAGGTTTTTGCGGTTTGTGGGGGAAGGGGTGGGGTGGGGGGAGATCTTGACACTTTGTCTGACTATGGTATATACCAACATGTATGCCAAGTTTGGATCCTCTAGCTTCAAAAATGTGGAAAAAAACTACGTTCACGGACGGACGGACGGACATTTCACAAACCCAATATACTCTTCTTTCCATTTTGGAAAACAGAGTATGATTACAAACAAGAATGAAAACTCTAGTCGAGTTTGCCCGATTACGAGACTCCCTGCTCCCAACTTGCATGTTAAGCAGTTCAGCGGCAACACAAGCAACCAGCGCACTTAACTTGTCCAGTACTTGTCAGACTGTTGTTTTTGCCTGCTGAGACGGGGGGAAATAGATTCTTCAATAACTTTGGTGTTTGTAATCCGATCGCAACGAAATTTACGCAACTGATCAACATTGATTAAACATATATATGCACCAAAAATCAAAGCTTTATCTTTATAATTGTGGCTGTGGGAGTTTTTTGATTTTATTTGCGGAGGTGCGGAGGAGTTTACCCAAAATTTGAAATGAACTTGATCTGCGTATGGTATACAGGAACCTACATGCCAAGTTTGGTGTCTCTAGCTCTTATAGTCTCTGAGATCGACGCGTTCATACAGACAGACGGATATGGCTAGTTCGTCTCGGCTGTTGATCGTGATCAAGAATATATATAGTTTATATAGTCGGAAATGCCTCCTTCTGTCTGTTACACACATTTGCAGTACTTTATAACTCCCTTTTTCACATTTTTAATGGGAACAGTAACCCGGGAGTAAATACTAGCATTTTCCGGCGTGCGGTGTTAAACCCCGTAAAAAAATAAAAATGGACCTACCCAAAAAGTTTTGTTGCACCAACTTTCTGGATTTTTCAAATTTTTCCCTTTTTTAATATTTTGTTATGTATAGCTTTGAAAACAAGTTTAGAGCTGATCGGGTGCAAAACAGAAAAATTGGATGCAAAAGTTTTCCAACCATTTTCCGACTTTTCAGGCAAATTTTCTAAAGTTGGAAAATCAGATTGCTTATATTTTGTATGTGTAGCTTTGAAAATTATTTTGAAGCTAAAGTTTCTCCCATATAACCGCCACCACCCATTTTCAACCCAAGGTGGTGAATTTTTCGGAAAAAAGTTTTTAATGAATTTTTATTTAGATCTTTAAAAATGAGTTTGAAGCAAATAGCATAAAAACTCAATTTTTGCCCTGCTTACCACCCACGTTCCACCGAAGGGGAGAGCATTTCCAGCAGAAAGTTCACCATTACCGAACATTTTAAAGTTATTATTTGTACCCATTACTTCTGAAGTATATATGCTTTAATTGAAGTAAATTGTTAGAAATTTATAAAGTATTACAATTTACAATCCTACTAACTATCATAAGCAAATCGACTGTAATCTGGAAAAATTACTTTATGTTCGTATAATTCAATTTTAAGACCGTTTTGTCTTTAAAATTTACGTTGTCAAATGAGCTGATACTTGATGAAAGCTATTACATAAAAATTCAATTACAACAAGCACTAACTAACAAATATGACAAACGACCAATTTAACCTAGCTTAACTGTAAATAGTCAGTGGAAATTTAAGTAACATAACGCCATGTAACGTCACGCCACAAACTAAGGCTAATAAAAAAGAAATAAGAGAACATTTTTAAATTTCATAACTTGCAAAATAAACTTGTATTATTTAAAATCGGTATAGAAAAGGTTTGTACAAAAAGTCTTGTCCAATTCGCACAGTTTTGCAATTTTGTAATGCAAGCCAAGGACTGATTCTGTTTTATGTTATGTTACGCCACACATATTTTTGCTTATATCATCAAATCCTTAGGGTCGACTTGTTTAATGTTTTTTACTGAATTTAGAGCTACTTAATTAAATCGAAATAGAAAAAAAATAAAGGATACAAAATTTGACTTCCTCATTTTTGTCGTACAGATGTCACTTCACGCCACTATGGAAATGCCCATATGTATACTGCTAGTCGACTTTCGCACCCTTCGTGATGATTCGTCCCTAGCGTGGACTGCCCTACACAGTGATGCATTCAGTCAGAATATTGTTTAGTCAAAGATTGATCTACTTGGTGGTGGGTGTAACTTTTAATGATAAAGTATTTGTGCGTGGTAATTTCAAGCTCACGACAATAAGCTAAACGTGAACAATAATTACATGTACTTGCTATAACAATGGGTCCGGAAGAAGAGCTCAGCTTTATATAAGTATGTATGTACACATTTATTATATGATAGGTCTTCATCTAAGCAAAGAAATATATATACTATAGACAGAGAAAGAGAGGGAGAGAGAGAGTTGTCTGGGGAAGTGGATATTCAACACCTACAAAATCTACACTTGTATTTTTACAGCACATGTACATAAATGCAGATTATATATCGTAAGAATTGTAGATCCAACTGCAGATTACATACGTACATATGTATGCGGGTGTGGCTCACAGTAAATAAACTTGATGGTGGGAGCATCGGAATATGCTATTTAATTTTCGCTTACGACTGTCAAAACAACTGCCCAGAATATATATGTACATATATGCACCTATACATATTTATATATTTATGCATATTTATATGTACATAGTATGCATTTGAAAAAAAAAAAAAAAAATTTTGCACGATAAGCATAAATCGAATGATATTCAATCGCTGATCGAGATGCCTTGTACCGAATTGTGTAAACATTTTCCACGTATGCTTGTATATTGTAAATAAAATAACAAAATATACAAATCGAACGTCATGTATTTGTTTTAAAATAAATAAATAAATAAAAAAATATAGTTATGTCTATGTATGTATGTGAATATGAGAACCAAACTGCAAATGCAAATGAAAACGGAATTAGAATTGGAATTGGAAACATATACAGCAAAAAATAAAGTGTAACATTAAAACCATTATGAAAACAAAGTTACAAAACAAGTTTACAATCAAACTTTTATGGAGTTAAATTCGAATCTGATTCCAAAAAAGTTTATTTTTTAAACCATTGGAATTGTAGTTGATATTAATTTTAAACCAAAATTGGAGTAAAACAAGTAAGAATGCTCTAGTCGAGTGTAATCGACTACGAGACTCCCTGCTCCCAACTTGCACTTCAAGCAGTTCAGCGGCAACACAAGCAAGCGCACTGAATTTGTCCAGTTCCTGTAAAACTGTTGTTTCTGCCTGCTGAGACGGGGGTAATAGATTCTTTCATAACTTTGGTGTTTGTTATCCGATCTTAATGAAATTTAAGCAGCTGATAAACATTGTTAAAACATATGTATGTACCAAAAATCAAAGCTTTTTCTTTAAAATTGTGGCTGTGGGAGTTTTTTTCGATTTGCGGGGGTGCGGGGAGGTGTATCCGAAATTTGAAATAAACTTGATCTGCGTATGGTGTACAGGAACATGCTGATTCTGATCAAGAATATATATAGTTTATATATTCGGAAATGCCTCCTTCTGCTTGGTACATACATTTGCAGTACTTTATAACTCCCATTTCCAATTTTTAATGGGAACAGGGAATTAAAATACAACACTTTCATTTTTTACTCCCTGTTCCCATTAAAAATGGGAAAAAGGGAGTTATAAAGTACTGCAAATGTGTGTAACAGACAGCAGGAGGCATTTCCGACTATATAAACTATATATATTATTGATCAGGATCAACAGCCGAGACGAACTAGCCATGTCCGTCTGTCTGTCTGTATGAACGCGTCGATTTCAGAGACTATAAGAGCAAGAGACACCAAACTTGGCATGCAGGTTCCTGTATACCATACGCAGATCAAGTTTATTTCAAATTTCGGATGCATCCCCCCGCACCCCTGCAAATCGCAAAAGACTCTCACAGCAACAATTTTAAAGATAAAGCTTTGATTTTTGGTACACATGTATGTTTAATCAATGTCTTTCGGATGTGTAAATTTCAACACGATCGGATAAATAGCACCAAAGTTATGGAAAAACTTATTTCCCCTGTCTCAGCAGGCAGAAACAACAGTTTGACATGCACTGTGCAAGTTGTGTACGCTGCTTGCTTGTGTTGCCGCTGAACTGCTTGAAATGCAAGTTGGGAGCAGAGAGTCTCGTAGTCGGGCACACTCGACTAGCGTATTCTTACTTGTTTTTGATTTAGTATTTCATTTCATTTCAGTTTTTCGACTCTTTTTAATTTAAGCTGTTCTTTTTTACTGTGTACTTATGTTTGGATGTACAATGTACATTCATACATACATACATGTGTATGTACATAAGTAAATATGTATGTTGGTACAAAAATTCGACACAGGAAGCCAAAAATAAACAGTGATGATAATGACTGTTAGTATCATACAACGAAGATGAAGATGATGATGATGCTAATGATGATGATGGCAATGACGTCCGTAGAAGTAACCCACGTAGGATGCGACGCAAATGCAGAAGTAGAAGTTGAAGTGGAAGAAGAAGTGGAAGAAGAAGTGGAAGAAGAAGAGAGAGAAGTTAAGCAACTACGTCGCCATAGATGCGTGTGGGCGGTGGGTGTGTGCGGAGAGAGCGAGACAAGCTGATAAGTTAAGAAACAAAAACTAGACGAAAACTTGGCAATGGCAACGGTAGTAAAGATAAGCACACAACGATAAACTGGCAACTCTCGAGAACCTCACCGTACCAACTGGAGAACTGAAGAACTGGAAACGGAACACAGCAGTAAAAAGAACCAGCCACATAGACAAGTTTATCCCAGCAGGCAGGCAAGCAGGCTGCGACACAGGCAACGCCATAAATGATACCAGCCAGCAAGTCCTCTCACCTACAGAATGTATACAAGTGTATATGTGTGTGTGCGTGTGCTAGGTTGTGCTCATATTACTCTCCACCCAGTTCTCAACCCCATCGTCGTCGTCATAATCATCCTCATCATTATGATCATCATCGTTGTCATTAATGCAATAAAATGCAAAGCTAAACTAGCAAAAGAAGCTAACAGCTTAAAGTCGCACTTGGAATTCCCTACAAAGCTGTTGGCATTTTCAGAGTCGGCTGCAGTTGCGAGTTTCGTAGTCGAGCACCCTCGACAAGAGCATTACTACTTGTTTTTTTCTTATTCTTCTTTTATCTTAACACTTTGTGTATGGTATATTACAACAATCCAACTACATCAGAAAAAGTTACTTTACTGCATTTTGCCTGTTGCGTAACTAACAATTGTTAGTTGTTATTGATTCATGTAAAATTTCAAAAAGTGCACTTATCAGGCTTTTGAAAATAACGCGTTATGCATTGCTAAAACAGTTTTGCAGCTTTTGAACAAAAAAATATCAAATATTAAAATAACAAAGAAATTTAGTAAGATAAAAATAAAAGGAGAATGTGATGATGTGTTTTTTAACTTGAGAGAGCAAGCGATCGTTTTGCTGCATTGAACGCAACTTGTGGGGTTTCGGGCTGGAGAGAGGTTTGAATGCAGAACGCAGCTAAAAAAAAAGAGGAGAGAGAAATAAGTAGTTTTGAAGAGCGCAAGAGAGCATAAAATACACGTGCAATAAATTCAATTACCGCATTCGATACGAGAAAATGTATTCTTCGAAGACTGTGTGAGGGAGTGTCTTTGTGTGCGAGTTTTTGTGCAAGTATTTGTGTACCCTTAGCTAAGACTGACTATAATCATTTGGACATGTAGTTGGACAGGACATTGATTATGGTACTAACAACACTCAATTATTTGCTATTATAATGATAATTTCAAAAAAATTTGAAATCAAAAAGTTTTGAAAGAATAAAACGTTAACTATTTCATTATAATACTCGATACACTTAAGTATGTTTCAACGGACAATCAGTTTATTCACATTGAAGATGTGAGCTGACTTTTCAAGCAAAGAATACAAGTAATAATGCTCTAGTCGAATGTGCCCGACTACAGGACACCCTGCACCCAATTCTGAAAGTCCCAACAGCTCTTTGTGTTCAATAACACTTAGTTACAAAATTATTTTTATCCAATCTATTTAAAAGGACAATAGAATTTAACCTGCAAAGTTTAGGGACTCTAGCTAAAGGGGTGGGGGAGATACAGACTTTGCTTATTTGTGGGGGCGTGGGTGGGCGTGGCCGAATTTTTTTTTGTCAGATCAATGAAGAATGTGATATGTAGCCCTTGTGCCAAATTTGGTTACTCTAGCTGTTAAACTGGGGAAGATATAGGTTTTTGCAGATTGTGGGGAAAGGGGTGGGGGTGGGGGGAGATCTTGACACTTTGTCTGCCTATGGTATATACCAACATGTATACCAAGTTTGGTTGCTCTAGCTTCAAAACTGTGGAAAAAACTTGCAACCATACAGACAGACGGACAGACGGACATTTCACAAACCCAATATACTCTTTTTTCTTTTGTTTTTTTAAAAAAATTAAAAAAGAGTATAATAATTTATGTCTGCATACCAATTTTCCAGAAAAATGGAAAATGGGTGGTCAAGGTTGTATGGGCGAAAGTTCAGTGTTTATGCGATTTGCTTCAAACTCATTTTCAAAGATCTACATACAAATTTATTAAAAACTGCACACCAATTTTCCGGAAATTTCACCCGCCTGGTGAAAGTGGGTGGTAAATAGGGCTAAAGTTAAGTTTTTGTGTGATTTGCTTCAAATTAATTTACAAAGATCAATATGAATATTCAATAAAAACTGCATACCTATTTTCCGCAAAATTTACCGTTGCGTAGAAAATTGTTGTTTAAGGTTGTAGGGGCGAAGTTAAAATTTCGTGCGAATATGATTTTATACGGGGCGTAGCACCGCACGCCGGAAAAGGCTGGTTAATAATATATTATTAATAAAATTCTATATTTCACATTTTCACTGAAGCCAAAAGTCACCCTTGGATTTATCAAGACAGACAACAAATTCTATTCTTATATTTTAATTTACTTACTTTTATAATTTTTTTAAAATATATATAAAACAATCAATTTTACAAACATAAACCTATGTTTGTAAATTATATCATTACACTATTTTTGGCTGTCCGTCCGTCCGTCCGTCCGTCCGTCTGTCTGTCTGTCCGTCTATATGAACGCAGTTTTTTGCCACAGTTTTGAAGATAGAGCAACCAAAGTTGATGGACATGTTGGTATATACCATAGTCAGACAAAGTGTCAAGAACAGTTCTTACTTGTTTTTTATTGAAGAATAAAAAAGGAAGAAAAAAAAGGAAAGACTATCGTTAATGATTCGTAAAAAGTAACTTTAACGATTCACAGAACGTATCGTTAAAGATTCGGAACTAATGTTGTAGAAGGATTTTTAACGAGTCGCAAGTAATATCTTTACAGGCTCGCAAACGACATCAAAAACGATCCGTTTAAGGCTCGCAACACGCTCGCTAATGATATCTTTTGCGACTATCGTAAACGAGGGTTTTGCTGCCACAAACTAAGGGACGGATGAATAGTTTTCGTATCGTTTTCGGATCTGTTTGCGATAGTTTTGTCCGCATAACTTTCGCCAAACTCTCGCGACAATATCGTTAGCGAGCGTTTGGTACACTGGGTATTGTTATTATCGTTAGTTGCAGTTACATTCGCTCTCATCGTTGTATTTGTTATTGTTGTTGTTGTTGCCGTCTCGTTCGCTTTTGGTATTTGTAAATTACATAAATTGTCTTGGACTATGAATTACGGGAAGATGATTATTGTGGATTGCTGGTTTTGTCTTTGTATGAATTTATGTATGTATCAACGTATCTACAAATGTATGTGTGTGAATACATGTAGTTATTGTTGTTGTTGTTAGTTTTCTTAGCTTGGCTTGGTTCGGTTTGGGTTTTTGATTTGCTTGCATCGATGAAACTTATGCACAAACCACCCAACCCAGTAACAACAATGTGTTTTATGTTTTTTTTTTTAGAGAATTGTTACAAAGCATTTAAATATGAACATACTAGCATTATCCGGCGTGCGGTGCTACGCTTCGTTTAAGTCATATTCGCACGAAAATTTAACTTCTCCCCTACAACCTTAACCTACAGTTTTCTACCGACCAGGGTAAATTTACCGGAAAAAAGGTATGCAGTTTTTATTGAATTTTTATATTGATCTCTGAAAATTAATATGAAGAAAATCGTACAAAAACTCAACTTTGGCCTTTTTGCCACCCACTTTCCACCCGGGAATGTGAATTTCCCGGAAGGTTGGTATGCAGTTTTAATGAATTTTCATATAGATCTTTCAAAATGAATTGAAGCAAATCGCACAAAAACTCAACTTTCGCCAGGCTTACCACCCACTTTCCACCCAGGGGATGAATTTTCCGGAGAAGTGGACTGCAGTTTTCAATGAATTTTTATATAAATCTTTTGAATTAAGTTTGAAGTGAATTACATAAAAACTTAACTTTAGCACTTTTTACCACCCACTTTCCACCAGCGGGTGAATTTTTCGGAAAATCAGAATGTAGTTTTTAATGAATTTTCATATAGATCTTTGAAAATGAGTTTGAAGCAAATCGCGTTAAAACTCAATTTTGCCCCTTCTTCCCACCCAGGGGGTGAATTTTCCGGAAAATTGGTAAGCAGTTTTTAATAAATTTTTATATAAATTTTTTAAAATGAGTTTGAAGTGAGTTGCATAAAAACTTAACTTTCGCCCTATTTACCACCCACTTTCCACCCAGTGGATTGAATTTTCCGGAAAATTGGTATGCAGTTTTAAATGAATTTTCATATAGATCTTTGAAAATGAGATTGAAGCAAATCGCATAAAAACTCATCTTTCGTCCATACAACCTTGACCACCCATTTTCCACACAGGGGGGTGAATTTTCCGGAAAATTGGTATGTACTAATAGATTATTATACTCTTTTTTTAATTTTTTTGAAAAAAAAAGAAAAACGAGTATATTGGGTTTGTGAAATGTCCGTCTGTCCGTCCGTCTGTCCGTATGAACGCAGGTTTTTTCCACAGTTTTGAAGCTAGAGCAACCAAACTTGGTATACATGTTGGTATATACCATAGGCAAAGTGTCAAGATCTCCACCCTACCCCCACCCCTTCCCCCACAAACCGCAAAAACCTATATCTTCCACAGTTTTATAGCTAGAGTAACCAAATTTAGCACAAGGGCTACTTATCTCATCCTTGATTGATTTGCCAAAAAAATATTTGGCCACGCCCACCCCCGACCCCGCAAATAAGCAAAGTCTGTATCTCCCCCACCCCTTTAGCTAGAATCACCAAATTTTGCAGGTTGAATTCTATTGTCCTATTAAATAGATTGTATAAAAATAATTTTGCAACGCCCACATCCGCCCTTGCAATCAAGCAATGTTTGTTTCTCCCAAACCTGTAGAAAATTGATGGCAAAACTTGAAAGATTTGAGCAAAAATAGAATTGCCACGCCCACTTCTGGCTCCGCAAAGAGGCTAAAAAAGAGTATATCGCAGTCGGGTGCATCCGACTGCAACGTTCTTACTTGTTTTTTATATAGATCATTGAAATTAAGTTTGAAGTTGATCGGATGATAAACAAAAAAGTTGCATACAACGGTTTTCCGCGAATTTTCCACATTTCCCTATCGAATTTTCCAAGATCCGGGATTAGTGCTCACTTTCGACATATGCTTTATATGCATATGCATATGCTATATATGCTACATAAGCTACTGTGAAAATTTCAGCCATCTAGCTCTTATGGTTTGGGCCCTGCGTTGATTGCCAATCACCAATCGCCAATCGCCCGTGAGGACAAACTCTTTTATATATATAGATAAGTAACAATAAAATAAAAATATTAAAATAAACATTATGATATTACTGAAAAAGGGAACTAAGGAATTTAGCAGAGAAAATTGCAAAAACATGAATTTAGTCATCACTATAAATGCTTTTATCATGTGGAAATGTGAAGCTTAAGCTAGAAAGGATGCACGATCGTGTTCAACGCTAATGCAAACACCTTCTTCTGGGTGCGAACGCTGCATGTAATGCAAAAATGCCTTCGCTAATCCTGCCTATTATATAACGCGTTTAACAAAGTTGACTACCACATGTCAAAAGGCATTCCCAAAACCACATGAATTCATTGTTAAGTCCCTGCATAAAAGCGAATTAAAGACGTCAGATTTTGGAACTACTTCTGTGTGACGAAAACCTGATGGCAGAAGGCATTCTGTCCTTCTTCCAAGTTCTTCTGGGTATGTGACTCAGAGCGTCGCGCTTGGAAGTGGATATGGTAATGTTAAATAGCGAGTTTTGCATGTGTCGTAAAATAGCAAGCGATGGGCGCTGCTCGGCAGACAAAGGCAAAGAATCATTAAAAATAGAGAAAATTCCTTTGAGAATGCACCTTTTAGAGTTTTGTTATCTTGCCAACAAGATTTTCAATTGCCAATGGTGCATTCAAACTTCAATCTCTTAACAAATTCCAATTTAATTGGATCTACTAGGGAATAAGTTTGAACTGTGAATATCGACATATCGATTTTTCAAAAAATATGATATGATTTTTGAAAGCGATATTTGGCAGAACGATATTATCAAAATCGATATTATGAGTCGATAATATTGCAGAATTTCGGAAAAAATTTTTTAATGTTTCTGTGTGTTGCAAAATTGATTAAAATAAATGTCTGAAGTTAAAAAGTTATTTTATTAAGGTAGACGATCTAAATATGACCTTCAAACTTTGCAACAAAAATGTGAAGACCAGTGGTAACACAACTAATTTAAAAGCGTCTTTAAACCATTATCATGATGCAGCGTTAAAATTCAAAACTTTGACTGCCACTGCGGTGGAGCCTCAGGGCGCCCAAAAAATAAAGCTTGTAAGTACTAGAATGTATTACTTTGTTCATACTAAAACAAATATCTATGTAAATATACAGTAGCAGACAAAAAAATCCGGACATTTCGTTTTGGCTTGCATGCGAGAACTATGAATCGGCGTGAACGTTGTTAAAAAGCTTATATCGGTTTGGAGCTTTGGAACGTCCAATCCAGCTTTTTTAACATTTTGGGTTTCTCCTTCGTTGTTTTGAGCGCGGTGTCCACGGAAAAGTAAAACTCCATATTAAAACAACAGCTGCGTAATTTTGACGCGGGCCCCATTCCAAAAGCAGTGTACACTTGACGCGTAAGAAGGCCGCGTAATGTTAACTTGCTCTGTTGTGAATTAGTAGAGCTGTTAAGAATACATTGCGCGCTGAGGGCGCGAAACAACGAATTGACTGATATTTCGCGTGAGTAATTTGTGTAAGAAGAAGAGGTAAACTGAAAATAAGCGCTCAAAATAAAGATTCGGGCAGAAAGCGGCACCTTAACTCTTTTTCCTAAGTGGAAAAACTTTAATAATAATTTTTCAAAACGTTATGAATGAATCTCCATGCTCAAAGAAGAATTTAGGGATATTCATTTTTTTTGACCTTCCCTCGAATTTTCCAATTGAATTCCAACTAAAAAAAAAATATTTTCATAGTGTTGGACTCAATATCTCCAAAACTATTAGATATATGTCAAAAATAAAAGAGACTTATTTGCAGGCCTATATATTGACTTTCATTTGATGTATTGTTTTTTATCGGTGATGCAATACGCAAGCCATGGTCAATTATTTTAAATCACTTCGAAAATATACTAGTTGGAAAAAAAAAACTGAAAATTTTGTAAAAAAAAAAGTCTACCTGAGAAAAAAAATATTATTTTCATGATTAAGGGCCCCTACTACATAAGAAAAAGTTACTTTAAGCCCAGATGCATTTTGACTGTTGCATGGTGTAATTAAATGCTTAATAATACACAAATACAAATTATTATTTTTATCCAATAGGGCAGCAAAATTCAACCTGCGAAACTTGGTGGCTCCAGCTAAAGGGGTGTTGGAGATACAGACTTTGGTTGTTTGTGGGGGCGGGGGTGGGCATGGCCAAATTGATTTTAGTCAGAACAATCAAGGAAGTTCAATAAATACTTAAATAAAGCGCATACGTTTTGAATTTTAATTTTAGTATTCATACTTGTTCACAAAGCTATTTGAAATCGTCTAACTGTTGTGTGCTAACTTGCAACAAGAAAGAGTGTGTGGCAAATCATTTGTTATAATTCATATTAACTGAGTACAATTTCAATGACTGAATATGAATTTATTGCTATTTTTGGTTTATTTTTAATATGAAGAGTTCAAAACTTAAGCTGTGTTTAAAATTTATCATTTTACCCATCGATATTTGAGGACGATATATTGATATTTTTGGCGACGATATTTGAAATATTTTAATTCTGAATGCGCGTCGAATGACACCTCGTTCATCCCAAACTGACAATTCGTTCAAAAGTTATGAACATTTTAAAATTAGAGTGTTTTTTTTCAAATTGAGTTGAAAAGTTTTTCAGTTTGAATCAACGAGTTGAGGTAGCAGAAATTTGTGGACTTGTTCCCCATCATAACCCAAGAAACGTTTGTTCTACCACTTTTCTAAGAAACCTCTTGTTTAGCAAGAAAACGCAAAAAACCGCTGAAATTGACACGCCCACAGTTTCCAAACCAAAGAAGCTACAGACACGTTCTACATTTTAAAGGTATTTTTAAGAGCTTTTAAGCTTACCTTGACAGTTTTTCTTAAAACACTCAGGTGAAAAACTACAGGTTAAATAACGTTTTTTTTTTTTCATTTTGGCAATTTAAAAGAAATTGGTTTTAACGATTTTAATAAAGTTTATAAATGTTGTAGCCATTGAAATTCCGCAAGTGTTTTTATGCAACACATATCTGGCATAATTCTTCTTCGCAAGTCATTACCTGTTTAGTGTACCTACTCCTACTACTACAATAGGCCTTAACGAGTAGTCTGAGTATGCTACTTTTTGCAAAGTAACCTGGGTTCAACTCCCAGTGCAGGAAGGCAATTATTTTATTTTTTTTGGGAAATGACTTATGTTGAGCTTTTAGTTACATTGAATAACAGAAACGAAAATTAAATTGATGGCTTCTAATGATCTTTGACAGAAAATCAACACAAAGCAATTGTTGCTCTCTTTCTTCCTCTCTCTCTCTTTTTTTTGCTCTCCAAAAATGTCTGATATCAAATAAAAACACCTCTACGCGAGTTTAAAGTCTAGGGACGATGCAAATCTTCTGATTTCTAATTTTGTGAAACTGGTAGTCGTTTATAAAATTTGTTCTTTTTGTTCTGCTCCTTTTTATTAGCACTAGAAATCATTTAAAACATATATTTGCTATGCATATTCAAATTAAAAATGTATGTATGAAAATCGTTCCACATTTTCATACTGGATTCGAGGTTTTTATAGATTTTTGATCAAGTATTTTGTAAGTATATTTCTGGAAGATTATTTTTATACCAAAAACTACCGAAAATTTTTTAAGCACAGCAATAACAAAAAGTAAAAAGAATAAAAGTATTTTAAAACAGAGTTATAAAGTACTGCTAATGTATGTAACAGGCAGAAGGAGGCATTTCCGAGTATAAAAACTATATTCTATATATATACTATATTCTTGATCAGCATCAACAGTCGAGTCTATATAGCCATGTCCGTCTGTCTATCTATGAGAGCTAGACATACCCAACTTGGCATGTATGTAGATTCCTCTATACCATACGCAGATCAAGTTTATTTCCAATTTTGGGATTTTCAAATCGTAAGCTAAACATGACATGAAAAAGGTTTTTATTTTGGTGTTCTAAATTACTTGTGGAATTCTTTCACATTCACCCACGCTCCGGTAATTGCAATCGCAAGATGTTTACGATGAACTTTTTATTTGCAAGAAAATGCGCTCTGGTAATCGTACACAACTAATTTAGAACCCAAAATAATTTTTTTTTTTAATTTGGACGTAATTACTTGTGAATAGTAAAGTTTGGAACTGAGAACAGAAACGAATGAACGAACTAGTGTTCCAACAAGAAAACCGGTTCAACCAATTGAGCTACAAAGTAGTTTTTAAATGAATGAAGTTAAAGTTCAAAGTTACGTTGTTTCTGCAACTAAAAACTAAATGTGTAAAAATTGCCACTAACATTGATAAAATTTCACTTAATTCAATTTATGCACACACATACACATGTAACAACATATGTTGTTTTATTTTATCATGTGGGTGATCAAATGCGAACAAAAAAAAGAACACAAGAAACTAAAAACTCAAAAGTGTGTATGTACAATGTACAGTGTACATAGACAAGAAGATCTCCTGGCGTTTCTTTCACATAATCTCTGCTGCATGCTAAACACGCACACACACTGACAGAGAGAGAGCGACCCAGTGTACCAAACGGTCGTAAACGATATCGTTTACGAGAGTTAGCCGAAACTTAGTTTGTGGCAGCAAATATTTCGTTTACGAAACTTACAAAGATGGCATTAGCGAGCATTTTTCGAGCCTAAAACGGATTATTTTTGATATCGTGTGCTAGCCGCAAAAGATATTACTTATTACTTCTACAATATTAGTTGCGAATCTTTAACGATACGTTTTGTGAATAGTTAAACATACTTTTTACTAATCATTAACGAAACTCTTTTATTTTGTTCTTCCTACTTTGTTCTTCAATAAAAAGTGATATAATTTGCATTAATATGTTTAAATTTTTAGAATTTATTATACTATATCTTTAAAAATTACAAAACCAAGTAAATTGAAATATAAGAATATTGTTTCTTGTGTTCAGCGAAACTGTGAAATATACAATTTTATTAATAATATTGTTTTTTTTTTGTGCAACAAAGAACATTTATAATTTAAATTAGTACTTACAAAAGTTTGTTGCAAGATTCACTTACAAATTAAACCCTTTCAACCCTTAACAACCATATGTTCACTGAATTTGCATTTTGGCATGTTCTAGCAATGCTCTTTTTCAAGCTCGCATTATTATCGTTTGTCAGCCGATTACGAGCATTTAGCAAGTGTTCGTGCGACGCTCGTTTTTTTTTTTTGGTGTTTGTGTCGCCTGCCAAACAAAACCGTTTATCGTCTCTCCTGCCTATTCTTTCTTCTCTTTCGTAAATACGCTCGCAAAAGTATCGCTTGCGAACACGTTAACGAACATTTAGTGAATGTTCGATACACGTATTTATACTCGCAAAAGTATGGTTTGCAAACACATTACGAAGATTTAGCGTCACACTCGGGTTTTTGTCAGCAAAACGCTTGTTTCTGAGCCCGTTTGCGATAGTTTGGGCGAACGTTCGCTCAACATTCGGTGTTTGGTACACTGGGTAGTTAAATAGTAACAATAACAACAATAAGAACTAGCGAATGAGGCAAAAGCGAATTCGAGACAATAACACCGGAGCCAAAACACACGCACGCACGCACGTACACATACACACACACACACACACACACGCGCGCAGCGCACAACAGCAATAATAATAACAATAATAAATTGAAGAGTTCAACTTATAACGAAATATGCACGCATACATATACACAAATTCATATCGTATAAACCTCAATGTTGTGTTTGTACGTATACATACTACATTTATACATACATTTATAAATTAAACGTTACACATGCATAAATATGTATTTATGCATGTGTGTGTATGTGTGCATACATACCTTTATTTAGTCGAAATTGCTATTTATTTTCTTCTTTTTCCGTGCCTATGGATTTCTTGCTGTTTCTTTTGTTGTTGCGGTTATGCTTTTTTGTTGTTGTTGCTGCTGCTGTTACTTTGTCGTTTTGTCTGCTTCTTTTCTCCTTTTTTCCCCTTTTTCTTATTAGTTTTTAACACAAACAGAATTAAATTGGAATGTGTTAAGTTGATACATATGTGTATGCTTTATGTACATACAGTTTGTCAACTAATTCTTTCCAAAATTAAAAAAGTAAGCAAATTGTATGTATGTCACATATGTATAGTAAGCTCTGCTTTGTACCGTTTTGTGCTTACATAAATTTCGTTGACAAATCGTTGTTCATCTTCCGATTTTGATTTGTTCTTGTTTTGCACACCGCCGAATTGCACATTTGTCAGTTGTCAAAACATAAAAATAAACTATAACAAAAATGTAAAAAAACATGTACAAATTTTCTAAAATATAATAATTAGATATTTGTATATCTGTTGTTTAGCAACCAAAACGTAAACACAATGCAGAATGCGCTGTTGCTGTTGTTGTTTTTACAGTTATTGAGTTGTTTTGAGTCAAACTACGCCAACTGCGACGCAGCAGCGCTATGCACAAGACGTCCGTTCACGGCAAAAATTCAACAAGACAAATCAAGAAAAAAAAACAAAAAACATCAGCTCATTAACTACGAAAAGTAAAGATTACGGCATTCATTGGGTAATTTTGAGAGCGTAAACGTGCAAGACTTATGACGTCACATTCTCTTAACTTGAAATGCGCGCAGTGCATTTTTCAAGTTTGAATTTTTAACATTAAGTTTGTTATTTTTGCATTAAATCATATTTTTTTTATCTGTTTTTTTAGATGTATTAACATTACATATTTTAAATATATGATGAAGACATAATCATGCTCTTTGCGCTACCTTTCAACTTCGCAATGTTACATGCTACAGGTAACTCGAGGTTATAATAAAATGTTACTGTTACGTTAACATTTCCATATCGCTGTTTGATACTGTGAACTTAGGGTAATGTTTCGTTGCAGCTACCCCAAGTGAAATCGAAAGAAGGGTCCAAAACATTTGGGTTTCGGCTCTAAAAATTCGGAATAATTTAAGGATCTCAAAACTAGACTCGGAATTTTTTTTGTTTGCGTAAAAATGTGTTAAGAAATTATTTTTAGTTTAGCCGATACCCGCGCTTGTCTATCGATAATGCATATCGGTGCATTTTTAAGTTAAAAGATTAACGAAGATTGTTGATTTTTGAGGCGCTGCGATCAATTTTAAATCACGCGATTTTTTGTTTAAATAGTTTGACCGAATTGTTGTTAAAAATTTTCACCGGCAACGCCAAAATAAACAACCGAATTTACTCTGTTAACGTTTACAGCACTGTGAAAGCTCTTTTTATTGTTTTTATCATATATTTCTGCAAAAAAGTCAACCTTTGGCGCCAGAAATCGCATTTTCAATTTTTTTCGAATTTTTTGAGACAAAAACCGGCATTTTCTGACTGCTCTTTAACTAAAGGCCTTCTAGCGAAGAATTACCTCCTAGAATTATTCCGAATTTTTAGAGCCCAAAACCGTATGTTTTGGAGCTTTCTTTCGATTTCACTTGGGATAGCTGTAACAAAACATTACCAGAGTTTGAATTATTTTAGAATTTAACTTGCCAACTGCTTACTAATTTCGGTAATGTTTCGTTGCAGCTACCCTAAGTGAAATCGAAAGAAAGATCCAAAACATTTGGGTTTGGGCTCTAAAAATTCGGAATAATTCTAGGATCTCAAAACTAGGCTCGGAATATTTTTTTTTTGCGGAAAAATGTGTTAAAAATTGATTTTGGAGGCGCTTCGCACAATTTTAGCACGAAATCGGTTAAACTATTTAAACAAAAAATCGCGCGATTTTTTTTCACTTTGAACTTAACTTAGTATTGATATTTCCACTTTTAAAATAGCTCAAGTCTATGTTTATTATTTTTTTGATTTACCCGCTCATTTTGAAACTCTCTTCTTCTTGATTCTTAGCTCGTCTTATATGGAGTTTTTCATTTCGCGAGCATTCTGTTACGTTGACAGCACCGTTAACGACGGGACAACTTAAATTAGATTTTTATTATATTTTCCGTCATAAAAGTCAGCCTCCGATTCCGGTTTTGTAATCGTAGAATTTGATCGCATTTTTTTTAGACCAAAACCAGATTTTTTGGATCACTCTTTAGTTTACATGGAATCATTACCGCTTTTTTAAATAACTGCTGTCATTTAACAGCACAGAAATCGTGATTACAGAACCATTTTGAGTAACTAACATAAATGTTAAATGAATTGGTATATTGCGGCACCAGCTAATAGCAACTCATTTGAAGTGGGAATAGGGCCTTAATAATTGATATTTGGGCATTTAAAAATTGATTTGTAATTAATTATCGATATGCAACAATTTCAAAATGTCATTGCCGCCCTGTGCGCTGCAACCTTGCCGGCATGATTTTGACAATTGGAAGGCCCCGAACTGGAAGTTTGGTGAGAGAGCTGAGCAAAATGAGCGAAATATACTTCCACGCTAAATATTGGTGCATGCGTGTTTGTGTGTATGTGAACGGCCAATCTGTATCGTGGAAATGCTTCCAATTAGAATTTGGAACTTTTTTCCATATTGATTAGTTATGTCGCTTTTGTTGTTTACTCGCTACATTTTTTTGCCCAGTTAAATTGTGTGTGTTGTGTTTGCAAATACGCGGCAAAAATCGCAAAAAAAATATCGCAAAATAAAAGAGTAAATTACAGAAACTTAAAGTTAATTTGACAAACAACAACTGCAATCGATAGGCAAAAACCCCACAAATCGCGTCACAGCGATCCACACAAATCCTCTCAATGTCCGCGGGTGTGGGAGGCGGCGGAGGTACCATAACCACAGATCATCACAGCCGCTTATATTTCCTCAATTCGCCCACGGCCCCCCTCACCGCCCGCGATCCCTTCTTCATAAAGCCTGAATACCTCAACTATGAGAATCCCATGCACCATCTATATCCAAGCAACAGTCGACTTATAGAATACAACAACTATACAACAGTTGCTGCCGCTGCTGCGAGTGCAGCAAGTGCGAGTACAGGTACCGCTGCCGCCGCTGCTGCAGCGACTGTTGCTGTTACTGCTAGCAGCACTTCAAACAACAACAACAGCAGCAGCAACAACAATAACAGCAGCAGCAACAACAATAACAACAGCAGCACAAGTGAGACAAGCTTTCAGGCACAGCATACGCAGCAACATCCACAGCAACATTCGCAACATCCGCAGCAACAACACCCGCAGCAACAACATCCGCAACAGCATTCGCAGCAGCAGCAACAACAGGCAGCCGCACATCCCCTGCACCATCATTTGTCGACTGGCGTTGCAGTCGTCACCGGAGTTGGTGTCGGCGTCGCCCTCAGTCATCAGTCGCTGTCGCAGTCGTCGTCACGCGCTCAGAAGGCAGCGAGGCGGCGCAGCAACGAATCTGTTGAGGCACGCGAACGACGGCTGGAACGGAACGCAGCACGGATGCGGGATAAACGCTCAAAAGAATCTGATGCCGAATATCGTCTACGCTTGGCCAAAAACGCTGAGGCGAATCGCGTGCGACGCCAGAACGAAAACGAAGTACAAAGAACCTTAAGACTGATGAAGAACGCCGCTCGGCAGCGACTGCGACGCGCCAGCGAATCAAATGATGAACGTAAAAAGCGATTGGCCAAAGCGGCCGAAAGGATGCGTCAGGCTCGCGCCAGTGCGCCCAAGGTGATTAAGCCGCCGCTAGAGGATCGGCTAAAGGGCTACTAAAACAAACACAAACAACAAACCGATAATAGTCAGACACATAGTTACACACACACATGCATAGATTGCAGCGGACGCTGCTATTGGAACCTATGGAGCTGGCTCCAGAAAGTGAACCGGTGCAAACAGGATCAAGTGAAAAGACAGAGACCGGTAGATTGACGATACGGACAAAATATAATCAGACAAAATCTAATCAGAAGCCAGGAAAAGTACACAAAACAGAGCAGGCGTAGAAAAAGAAACAGGAAGCAGCTCCGAGCTGCAGCAGAACCAGGAAGCAAATTAGGAATCAGTCACTCATACATACATACAATACATATACATATACATATGTTTGTGAGCAGAGGAGCAACGTCATTACGTCGTCGTTTTAGACAGCAACAAAAACAAAAAAAAAATATGAGAAGGAAGAAAATAAAACATCTATAAATAATATATATTGTATACATAAAAACAAAAGAAGCACACATATACAGCTATTGACAACTAATTGGAAACAAATATACTGTGAGTGCATTGGCAATAATGGCAATGGTCAATTTTAAGCTATCGAAACGTTTTTAGGCTTCTTCTCTTCTTCCGTTAATCCTCTCTTGATATCGACGCCTTTGCGCGAAATAATCGTATATGCCAATTTTTAAAGCCACTAATCCATCACCTGGTTAAATATTAAATTGATAGTCATTATAGTTACGGAGATAATACGGTTTCAATTTTATCGTATGTGCCAGTGTCTTTGGTTTTAGTGGGCGAATTTATCGTATGTGCCATACAAAATCATTTTTCGGTAATTTAATCGATACATAATAAATAATATTTTATATAAAAAGGAAGTCGAACATGCACTTCTTCCACATTTATCGATTCGTTTCACCGGCAATGGCAGATTGTCATTTTATTGGACATTATAAGTCACTTGTTTAGTTTGTTTTTATGTATTTTTTGTAATAAAAAACTTAACGAACACACTAACAAAACATTGAGGGCGAAAATATCGTATGTGCCAAAAAATGTGTTTATTTTTTCGGAAAATATCAACATTTTCACCAACAAAATTATGAGTTTAATGAAATATGTTGAATATTGTATCACAAATGAAAATTGGTAGCGATGTTGCCAGCGAAAGCAAAGTAATGTAGAAAAAAACGCTCTCCTGAACAATTTGGTTTTTAGCCCATACGATAATTTTCCGCAAAGGAGTCGATATATGCATCAAATGTTTTTTTTTTAAAGCCACGCTTAAAGAGTTATCCCGATTTTTAAGTTTGATTAAGTGTGATTTTGACGTGACACCTAATTGGAAGCAATTTCAATTTTGAGTCAAATAATCGATTTTTTAATTAATATGAGTTTTTATTGTTTTTGTTCATAAAAACCATTTTTAACAAAAATGGCTTTTCAGAATAACCGATAAATATCGGTAGTGTCCAAATTTGGCCATGCGTGAGTAAATTTTCATTTTTAAAGATTGCAGTCGATTTGCTCAGTTATTGATCTGGATTGTAAATTGTTAGATTTAATCAATATCCAACAATTTTATAAGATAAAAGCATATAATTCGGAAGTAATAGTTACTAATTATGACTGCAATTTTCGGTGCAGGTGGACTTTCTGGCGGAAATGCCCAAATCGGTTATTCTGATAAGCGATTGTTGTTAAAAATGGTTTTATAAACAAAAACAATAAAAACTCATATTAATTTTACCAATGTACCTAGAAAAATCTATTATTTGACTTAAAATTGAAATTATATCCAAATCACACCACTCAACTTAAAAAGTAAGATAACTCTTTTAGCGTGGCTTAAAAAAAAAAAAAATGATTCATATATCAAGACAGGATTAATGGACAAAGAGAAAAAGCCTAATAACGTTCAGGTAGCTCGACTTTGACCATTGCAATTATTGCCAATGCACTGACAGTATGTTTGTTTCCAATTAGTTGTCAATAGCTGTACATATATGTATATACATATACATACATATATATAACATTTACATAGAAATTGGTAAAAGCAACAACAAAAATCAGAACAGTTATGAAGCAGAGATGTGGAAAAACTGGCGGCTATATATATACATACATACATACATAATAAAATGACACTTTTTTTGGATACATAGAAAGTGTCAACAATTTTTTTTAAGTTAACATTAACATTAACAAAGATGAATAAAAAAAAAAGTATTTTTATAATGCATGCATTATATTCTTACGATTTATATACACACAAAATATTATATATATATAGATACACATGCACACACACACACACAACGCATAGAAAATAGACATGTGTAAAGCACACACATCCATACACATATGAGAGAGTACATGTATATTGGGGCAGAGCAAAAGGGATAGCGCGAGTGCGAGAATACCCCCCAAAAGCAATGCAAATGAAAGTCAACTTCAACCCCATATGTGGAAACACACACACACACACACTTATCAACACATATGTGTCGTTGAATGCGCGCCGCACAGGGTGGCTCAAACAAACAATTGCGTTGAAAATTTGGCAGTCCAATTTGAATTTTAGCTTCCACTAAGCAATTGTCCCGTTAGGCCCCAGCAACAGGTGGCGAAATCTTTTGTATGATAGCGTAAGCTGCGTTGCCTGCCCTGCAGTTCAAATGTTATTTTTTTTACCATTTGAGGCACCCTACGTAGTCCAAAAACCAGCAACCCCCAAAATCTTGGGGACTCGTGTGTGTGTGTGTGCTTCCCCTATGCTGTAATACAAATCGACCAAGCACACATACAAATCAACACAGGATTATGTGCATACACACATACTTACAATTACATGTACATATATACATGTATATGTACATATATGTACATACACATGTACAGATGTGCATGGCATATTGTTATAGCAACATTTAAGCCTCGCCCCTAACCACACGATCTAAACAAGAACCCAATCAATTTGCCCCTGAAACATAACACTATACACTCATACACACCTAAAATCAAAATACAGCAAGATTAAATTAAAAAAAAAAAAAAAAATAAACTAAAAAAATTAAACATAAAACTTAAGTTCTAGTCGAAATATTGAATTGTTTTTCTTACTCTTTTTACCCTCGTTTTGATGTAAAATTAAGAAATACCTTTTTTGTAATTGTAATATTTTATGTACACTAAAAAACCAACAAAAAAAAAAGGAACACACAAAAACAAAACACAAAAAGCAAACGAAAAACATAAATGAATACTTGAATAAAGTTGCAATCACAATTTTTAAATGAGGGACACTCTCTTTTAACAGCGTTGTGGGAGGGGCTTGAGATGCATATCAGCTGGCGCTAAATATGTTTAACATTTGTATTTATTCAATTGTCTTAAGATAAAATAAAAAGTTTAAAAAGTTTATTGTTTTATATGTAAAATAAAAATATTATCGATAAGAATAACGTTGATGCTATCAAAATTTACAGCACCTATCGAAATTGCGCGCAATATTTTCGATAGCATTTTGACGTGGGATATGGTATTTATCGCTGATGCTACATGTATACATACACACACGTATACATCCAGGCTTCCAACTTCCAGTTGTATTTATTTTTTAATGTGTTGTTGTGTGCGTTGGTACAGAAAACGGAGCATTTTGCTTGCCGGAAATTTTAGCGCGTTTTTTTAGTTTGTCGAATACAAATACTTAAATAATTGCAACTGAAGTTTGGCGCGTAACATAAATTAGTAATCAAAATGTGAAACTAAATGCCTAATTATGGTATGATTTATATTTAAATATGCATTCGGTGTAAATACATTTAAATAGGCGACGACAACAACGATGGCTGAGAGTGCATGTGTGTTGCACAAATGCAGATAAATTAAAGCGGCAAAACAAAAAGCAAAATGTAAACTTAAGTGAACCAACTGCAGCTGATACAGCAATTGTGGCAAATTCGCCCCAAAAATATTTATAAAAGACAATATGCATACATATATGAAAAATGTACTACATTCACAAACATTGTAAATATATATATATATGTACGTATGTGGTATACTTGTTTGTGTGCGTGTCCGTGTAGACCCAGTCGGACTTTAGGTACTACCAAGAAGTCATTCTTTATAAGTATATTTTTCTTCCAGAATGCCTTTGAAAATATCGGTATTTACTTGTCGTTTAACACTAGGGCGGGAATGAAAAAAAATTTGGGTTCTAATATTGGAATTGAACATATCAGAACGCATTAATTTTTTAATTCATTTTTTTTAAGTTGCTATAATTTGAATCTGCTTCTGCCGTTTGGCTCTACCATCTAAGCCACCACACGACTTAATGACAGAATGCCAAAATCGCATATTAAATCCGTTGACGTCTAAAAAGCACACCAATAAACTGGCCAACTTTAGTTCGATTTTTTGTTTTTGCTTTTGGAGTTACTAAATTCTTATTGTAAAAACGAATGAAAATTAAGCTTGCCGAATAAAAAGTCATCGTAAACTGCTTTGTATTAGCAGCAACGGGCCCATGACTTCGTAAAGTACTTTTAATTAGCAGCGACATTTCGATGACATACTCATTGATACATAGATATAAGGGCTTTTCCGATGGTTAAAATGAATTTTCTTCCAAAAACACTTCAAATACACATCAAAAAGTTCTTCGGAAAACTAACCCCTTCTCTCAAGTCCGGCTGGGTACTTATTTGTGTGCGTTTGTATGTATACAATATAATCATGTGAAAAATCGATTGGAAGGCCCTGGAAGTCGTATAGTCATTGGAACGCACAGCGGCGGCGGTGGCGGCGCCAATTGTCATTTACTATCAAACAAGAAGAAGAAACGTGCGCACGCACCAAAAGAAACAAAATAGACTAAACAGCGGCAAAAAAAAACAAGAACGTCAACGTAAACACGAAACATCAATTTTGAGACGATTTTGCAATTAAATAAAAGCATAAAATTAGTTATATTTGCATTTAGACAGGCAACAGACCAAAAGTAGTGAATGGGTGCGCAATTCGTTTAGCGGGGACCCAAACCGTATGTGTTATTTCCATTTTCCATTTTGTTGTGCTTCTTATGCTTATGTCAGTGTGTTGAGTATGAATGATTTTTGACATTTGCATGTGCAGGCGGCGGCGCAAGGCAACACTGGCAAGAAGAAGCAGCAAAAGCACAAGGCAAAATTAGCTGAGGCAGCGTCATTCGCAACACCACTAAATATTATAAAGTATATTGCAAATTGATTGACAAGCAAAAAAAAAAAAAAACAATAAATTGCCGATGCTCAAAACAGAAACTGAAACAGCGAGCAATAGCCACACATATTGCAAGAGAGAGAGAGAGAGAGAGAGAAAGAGAGAACAGCAACGGTAAGAGAGAATGAGAGGGAGTATGAGAAAGAAAGAGAGAGTAGCATTATCAGCCAAAAGTTGTTAAAAAGCAAACGCACACAAACAAGAAATATATACAGACACATCAAACATATGCATATACATATAGCGATACCGATAACGATATTTAAGCGCATTTCTTTATATAACTAGAAAGAAAAAGAAAATTGCAAAGCGCACAAACAAAGCAATAACAGCAGCATAAACGAGAATTGATAGCGAGCGAAAAAGCGAACAACGGCTGTTAAATGCGGCGACCAAAACGACAACGTCTTTGTCGCCCGAGCATCAGCATCAGCCGTAGCAACAGTTATCGATATCATCATCAAGAGGACAGGGATACGTATATCGCTGATTGTTGACTGGAAGCGACGACAGCAACGAGAATTCGAATTTTAGTTCCAATTCGATTTGGTGTATAACAAACAAGAAGAAGAGCACGCAGTAGCAACAACAGCAACGAGTTGACGACAATTTCGATTGTTGTTCAGGTTTGGCCAAATAATGGAACCAGATCCCAATGGGATAAAGATAGAGCCGACACTTGACCATCATCAGCAGCAACAACACCAACAGTACGCGACACATGTGCTGGCAATCAATGGTCCAAATGCGCGCCTGCTTATTGAGCATCCATCAGCGCTATTGGTGCCTTTGTCCACACATCAACAGCAACAGTTGCAGCTGCAACAGCAGCAACAACAGCAGCAACAACAACAACAGCAGCAGCAGCAGCAGCAACAACAGCAGCAACAACAATTTCAACAGCAGCAACATCATCTGCAACAGCAACAATTTCATCAACAGCAACTGCAAATAACCTTACCCGCTTATACACAGCCTTTATCCTTGAAGCAACAGCCACCACCAACACCGCTGGGCCCCTCCTCCAGCGTTAGCTCCATTTCAGCTCTACCACAGCAGCCGCAGCAGCAACATCAACAACATCATCATCACCATCAGCAGCGCTGGAACGAAAGCCCCGAGGCACGCCAGCGTCGTCTGGCCCGCAATGCTGAAAGGATGCGCGAGCGGCGACAGCGTGAAAGCGAAGATGAATATCGCAAGCGATTGTTGCGCAATGCGGAGGCGAACCGGCAGCGTCGCCAAAATGAATCCGATATTGAGCGTGCCATGCGTCTGGTGCGTAATGCAGCACGGCAGCGTCTTAGAAGGGCAATGGAAACACCCGATCAGCGTGCAAAGCGTCTGGCCAAATTGGCTGAACGCATGCGCATGTATCGGGCCAGCGAGACGCCGGATCAGCGTAAGATTAGGCTGGCAGAGATGGCGGCGCGTGCGCGTCAACGTATTGCCAGCGAATCGGGCGAGGAGCGGAAGGAAAGACTGAGAAAGCTGAACGACTATGCGAAAAAGGTCAGAGAAAAGAAAAAGATATACAAACATGAGGTGCATGGTGGGCATGGCGTGCCACAGAATTCGTCGTCGTCTTCATCGACCACATCGACAAATTCAATTTCAATTTCATTGACCGCCCAGCAGCAGCAGCAGCAGGTCCTTTCTGTGGCAACAGCTGCAGCTGCAGCTGCTGCCGTGGCTGCATCCGCTGGCAACCAATCAATAACAGCCAATTGTAATAATGAGCATAATATTCATTTAAATCAGGCAAACGTAACGTCAGCAGCAGCAGCAGCCGCTAGCACCAGCAACAACATAACAGCAGCAGCAAGCGCCGCAGCAGCAACAGCCGCAGCAACAGCCGCCGCTGCAGCAGCAGCAGGCGTGGGCGGAACAACAACTTGCGAGGAGCAACAGCATCTGGTAACGGCAGCAGCAGCTGCAGCTGCCTATCAGCAGCATCAGGCCATTGAGTATATGGGCCAGAATATGTTTATACAACCCGGTGGAACGCTGCGTCCAACTCTGCAGCTGAAACAGGAGCCACAGCAGCAGCAACAACAACAGCAACAGCAGCAATTGCAACAACAGCAGCAACCACGCTACTCTTTGGGCGCACAGCAGCTGATCGATGGCGTGGCCGGTGGCAGCAATGCCGCCGAAGCTGGCAGCATATTTGTGCAACAAATCTATGGCGAGGAGCCGGGCAAAACTGGTAAATTGCTGCAGACGCATGTGCCGCACTTTAGCATTGCCAATCAGCTCGAGTTCTATCAGCACAAATACGCTAAGAAGCAGGAACTTCAGGTGCGTATCCAGGCAACGACGCCAGAGTAGGAGGCGAGGCGAGGCAGGGGCTGAGGCTGAGGCAGAGGCAGGCAACCACAAGAGATTTATATAGAGAGAGAGACCAATAAAATGCAAATGCAAATGAAAATATAAATTATAATGCATATGAAAATTAAGAAAAACAAAAAGCAAAGCCAAAGTAATTGAATTGTCAAATCTTTTTTTTAGTTTTTTTTTGTTACTTTCAATTGTTTTTATATATATACATATTTTTTTGTTATTTGTGTTTCGTTTTGTTGTATTGACCCTCGCACTTGAAGAATTGAAGTTTTGAAGATGTTTGAAGAATTGGCCGGAGGCAACAGCTGAAGCAGAGAGTCAGAGTAAGGCAGTGAGAGAAATGGAAAAAAACGTTTCATTATTATTAGCATATTAACATACATTTATATAAACATTTTGTAAAAAAAAAAACAAAAAAGATTAAATGAATACAAAACCACTTTTGTAAATACATTGTCAAAAAGCAAATTAAAAATTGCAATTTTGTCTAAAGCCCAACTAAAACGTCTTCAAATGTGTCTTCAATTCATTTCAAAACGGTCTAACTATCTGTCTCCCTCACTCCACGTAAGTGTGAGTAGCTCAACTTTTAACAGGGTATACGAATTACGTTATAATTAACGGAAATCCTTAATCAAAAGGCAGTCTATGGCATTTGTTTTGTTTGTAGTTTATGCTGCTTTGGTAAATTCTTAAGTTGATGCTGCATTGCAGCACAAAATTCTAACATAACCTACAAATGTTAGTAAATTTTTTGTTTTCTCTTAAACTTAATTTACAGAGATGAAAAGTTTTGCAGTATCCAAAACTCTTTGTATATAGAAAGTAGAAGTGTATAGACAATCAGAAGTAGAAGTAACCTAAGTACTACATATGTATATTTAGTTATTAAAGCTACGGTAAGACACGAAAAACTTTTGGCGCAAAATAATAAAAATTTTCACAAATGCTCTGACAAAAGTCTGACCACCGTAAATTCTGCCCTCAAAATTTAGTGCTGACAAGCTTGCATACATTTGTTCTTACAAAAGATATGCCAGAGAAAATCTGTGCAAACTTATACATCGATTTTCCTTGATTTTGCGGCAAATATTTTGCGTGTCTAACCATACCTTAAATCAAATGTTTTAACCTATTTGTTATAAATTAGTTTAAAATCTATATTTTATTTTATTATACCATTTCAGAGGGGATTATAATTTTGTCACGAAATGAGTAACTCATTAAAAGAGACTTGTCCGACCCCTATAAGTGTATATATCTTTGATCCGTTGTATGAGAACTAGTCTTTTAGTTGCAGAGCTATCTTGAATAAACTTGGCACAGTTGCTTATTTATGCAGCAGGTAGTACATATATTAAAACCAACCAGATCAGACCACTATAACGTATAGCTGCTATAGGAACGAGCGGTTGCATATAAATTGTTTTTCAAGATGACTCAACCAAACCTATCATTGCTGAGTTTTAATATTATCCCAACATGTTAACAAATTTTTATCAAAATCTGACAACTATATCTTAAAGCTGCAACAGGAACACTCGGTTAAATAAGGAGTTGTATGAAAAACTGTTGTTTTTTTTTTTTTTTTAATGTTACTCAACCAAACTCAAGTTCTATACATGTTGACAAAATTTCATCAAAATAGAACCACTATACATTGTAGCCATGGGAACAATCGGCTTAAAAATAGGTTTTTGCATGAAAAAGCTATGCGATGGCGCATGCTTCTGCCCAAATTGTATTTAAATCGGGCAACTTCATCTTATAGCAGTCATAGGAACAATCGGTCCGGAACTAAGTTTTCATGTGAACAACTTTTTTTTGTACACAACATAACATACAAATGTTCGACAAGCCGTAGATAACTTTTCTTTCTTATGTTTTTGTTTTATTTTGCCAATATATTTGGGCCAAACTCCATATATCAGATACAAAATATTTTATGATTAATATATGATCAAGGTGGAAAATGACTTGTACAAAACTTTGATGTTTTTGCAGATATTTTGAACAAACTCAGTAATTGCTAGACTTCTAATACTTAAAGTTTGGTTAAATTTAATCGAAAATCGATGTAAATCATATAATTGAGTTTTTCAAGAAATGGGAGCTATATACATTTAAATGACGATAAAATATATACATTGTTTCTTAATTTATTTATATTTGTTTGAGTAAAGAAAGATCCAAGTTGAAGACGCTTCAACTGTATTTAAAATAATACGAGTATATTGTCTAATTTAGTTGAACTTTAATTTTTTTAACATAAGTATAAAACATATGTAGTACATGTAGATAGCCTAACCTCAATCTTAATCTTTATCTTTATCTTAATCTCACTTAATCTCAAATAATGTTAATCATACTTTTATCCTTTATATTTTTTCTCTCGTGTCTTTTTGTCTCCTTGTTCCGTAAATTAATATATTTGCAGTCCGGCAACGAAACGAATGATAACAGCGGGTCTGTTAGTCTGGCCCAGAACGAGGCCAAGGTCATTGTGGCCGCCGCAGAGCAACAGAAGGCGCTAAAAAGTGGACAGGCAGGTACAACGCAGCTTTATAACCAGTTCCCATATCTGGCCACGTTTCCGACAACGGCCAATAGCAGCACCACCACGGGCAGTGGAACAGTAACCTTAACCGGCACCACTGGAGCCGCAGGTGGCTCAAATGGTGGGGGACCAACAGGAGCAGCGACAACCGCATATTATCCCATGTATCACAATGGTTTCCAGTTGGGCATTGGGCCAAATACGGTGCCGCCGCCATTTACGCCCGTGCATTTTGCTAATGCCAGCGGAGGCAGCAGTCCGACTGCAACTGGACAATATAACATACTGACAACGGGGCCAGGCGCAAATGCCACGTTAACAGTTGGCGGTCTGGGCC
This sequence comes from Hirtodrosophila cameraria, assembly GCA_949708635.1. Classification (NCBI taxonomy): domain Eukaryota; kingdom Metazoa; phylum Arthropoda; class Insecta; order Diptera; family Drosophilidae; genus Hirtodrosophila; species Hirtodrosophila cameraria. Next base: position 24,560,052 of record OX453090.1, on the reverse strand, counting down.
AAGAGCAACCGCAGCAGCAACAACAACAACAGCTGCAGCAGCTTGTGCAAGAATTTCCCAAAATGGGTCGTGGTCGGCCGCGGAAGATAAGCCTGTTGTCCGGCACGGATCTGCCAGATCTAAAGGCTAATACGCTACTGGAGCAGGAGCTTAATCAAATGTTGGCTGCACCGCATTTAACTGGCTCCAGCGCTGGTCATCGACGCGGACAGGGCCATATACATTCCACGGCGGATGGCGATGGTGGTGGACCGCCAACGCCACGACGTGTCACCATCAAATATGAAACTGATGATGAGAAGCGAATGCGTCTCGATAAAATGGCTGCACATCAGCGTGCAGTGCGTGCCAATGAATCGCCCGAGCAGCGTACTGTCCGACTGCAAAAGTTAAGCGAACGGGCGCGTCTCAAACGCGCCCATATCCGTGCCACAGAGAATAACGATGAGCGGAAAGAGCGTTTATCCAAGCAGGCGGAGTATGCACGCTTACGACGCATGCGCAGCCATACGCCGCGGACAAACAGCAGCGTCAGCGCTGAGTTTCATGGCAAAACAGAGGAGGAAACAACCGAACAGCTCTACGATAATGATAACGATGGCGGCGATAGTTTTGCGGTCAAAACCGATTCTCAACTGGATGGCGATGGGTCCAACGATCAACAGCTAGCCGCCTTGCAGCTCCAACAGCATGAGCTACAACAAATGACAAGCAGCTTACAACCACAACAACAACAAACACAACAGCATCAGCAATCGCACCACGAGGCCATTGTCATCAATCAGCAGCAGCGATTGGTTACACTCAGTCAGCATCAGCAGCAAGGCGGCTACAGCAAACTACAGCAAACGACGTCTGGGACGGGGACAGGGCCGGGACCTGGAGCTGGAGGAGGTAATGCCAGCGTCGCACCGGAAAACAACGATATGTTAAAGATACTCGAACCGATCATTGTAATGAAAACCAAATGAGTATCGGGAAAGCGCCACAAATCAGTAGCCACAAGTGACCATCTATAAATCTGTATAAATAACATACTTATATACTTATTAGAGTTGCACAATCAGTTTCGATTAGTTTACTCGTTTGGTTATTTAGTTCATTCGTTCATTGGCATTCTAATGAACCACACCCAGTGATAATATGGCAGCAATAAGTTTAGTCGTTTGGCTAAATAGTTCATTCGTTCGTTTTGCAGTTCATTGGCATTCTAATGAACTATAACCAGTGATAATATGGCAGCAATAAGTTCAGTCGTTCGGGTAAAAAGCTCATACGTTCGTCCAATTTAGACGATGTCTTATTTCTCATGATGTTTTTTCCATAAGGTCTTGTTAGTTGGGACGAGGTGTAGAGGGGCTGTCTGCTCCGCTTCATCTCTTTTGTACAAAAGAGAACTTAACGAAAAACATCATGAGATAAACATCATCGTCTAAATGCGGACTTACTTCATTGTCATTCTAAAGAAAAAAAGACCAGTGATAACTACTCAAAAGAAAACAGCGAGCAAACTAAACGAACATCAGCTTTTACTAAACGTTTCCTCACAACTCTAATATAGATATAAACATATATATATAAATAATATTTGTGGGCTATTTGTTGGCGCTATAGCGCTACCTGCAATATATATATATAATATATTTATCATATATGCAGTGATAAATTGTTAGATGACATCGAAAATCGTCTCGTCCGTCTTACCGTCTCCCCGTCTGTGAGAGTTATTTTTTCTATTGTAGAATAGCATATTTCTGGGTATTTGCGTTTTGTACAGAGAAGAAGAATGTTGCATAAATAGATCCTTAAGGTTCGAGTTCAATATTGGCCTTTTGCCATTACGTAAATTCTAAAGTACGTATATATGCATATACAATAATAGAGGTATACACTATATGTATATAAACCTTTGTATTTTATTAGAAGCGTCTTAAAATTGACTTAATTTTGTTTTTTACACACATTGTACGATTAATAATATAAGGATACATTAGTGCAATAGCTATAAAATAAAGATATGAGAGTGAATCATAAAGAACCATAGAAAAAGAGAGAGAGTGCAATACTGCGATACTAGATCGTATTGTACTTTATTTAAAAAATTTATAAATAAAAGGGTATACCCATATGCATATGTATAAGCCATTATAAGCCTGTGTTAGATGGCGCTTACCAAATTCAGGATGGTGTGAGAAACGAAATGTAACGAAACGCACCCACACAATATACACACAAACAAACAAACACACATACACATGCACTATACATATACATTAATTTTGCAGCTAACGGAAGATAAAACACAAGCAAAAAAACAGCAAACAAAATGATTAAAATCGATGTGTTGCATATACAATAGATATAGAAATGTAACTTTTGAATTTTTCGAAAGTGTTACGGTAATCTTAGTTTACCAATCACCTTTTATGTAATTTAATAAGCAAAAAAGTGAACAACTAAGCCTAAATAATTTGTAGACCATAAATTCGAGCACTAAGTAGGAAGTACGTATTAATTTTTAAAAGTAGCAAAACATACAAATAAATCTAATGAGCAATAAGAGTATTTTGCATGTCTTGATATCTTACTTGGCCTTTGTTATCACTATCTATTATTATTATTTATTAGCGGAACCGGCGAAATTCGTGTCACCCCAATTTCACGTCTTCAGATACAGGTTTATTTGAATGGCATCGAAATCAGTATAGAGCTATATGGTAGACAATGTTTTTCGATTTGTTTTCCGGCGCATACAGGCAACGTGCAGCTGACAGTGCGAAAAACAGGATTATTTAAAATTAATCCCACAGATTTCGATTGTCATATCAAAAGAAAATCAAACTGGAAACTGAATCGGCTTGAATTGGAATGGAATATCAGTTGGAATAACGATTGGGATAAGGACATCCTCTCCTTTGAATTTGCCGTTGCACAATTTCGGATTAAGATAAAGGAACATGATTACGATCAATCCCACTTTCAGCTTCCTGGCACATCAAGCGAGCTAAACTTCTGTCGGATAGTTGGTCGCTTCATCCTCGTCGGTCACGCTGTCAACGGATTTGTACGAATGCAGTTCTCTATTGGTTCCTTATTCTTCGCTGCTAAGATCTTTGTAGCCGATTGCGGAATCGTATTCGAAAGCAGCGTGATTAAAGTCTGGTCTTATAGTAACATTTTGTCGATTTTGAGGTGGTGTTTGTGCAGCACGAACCTGTGCATAATCTCCGTTCATGTTCTTCTGCACCTTCCTCTTGCATTTGATTATCACGAAAATTAAAATAGCTCCGCCAATTGGATAAACTTTGTTTCGATAGCGCGACTTTTTGTTTAAACGGTGTGACCGATCATCAGCACATCCCATTACAACATTAACTAATACAGGCATCAATATGCCTTATCGATACCCCAACGCGTCGCGTTTCTTTATATAGATTCATTGGATTTAGTAAACAAATATTAACATTTCTTAAAATTAAATTCAGTCATTTCAATGTCCATCAAAATGTCCTTTGGGACAAAAAAAGGATAGTTATGTTTTTTTTGTGATGCAAAATTTGGTGATTCTAGCTAAAGGGGTGTGAGAGATACAGACTTTGATCATTTGTGGGGGCGGGGGTGGACGTGGCCAAATTGATTTTAGTCAGATCAATCAAGGAAGTGATTAGTAGCCCTTGTGCTAATTTGGTTACTCTAGCTGTAAAACTGTGGAAGATATAGTTGTTTGCCGTTTGCGCGGGAAGGGTGGGGGGAGATCTTGACATTTTGTTTGCATATGGTATACATCAACATGAATACCAAGTTCGGTTGCTCTAGCTTCAAAACTGTGGAAAAAACTGAGTTCATACAGACGGACGAATCTTTCAGCGTTAATGATATGCTTAAATATAATCATCTCGCCGGCGAGCGGATCCTTCATCACAGCCACGGTAAGACAAACGCCTGAGGAACCGCGTCCAGTGGTATACTGCAAGCGCAACGCCAACCGACTAGTGTAGTCAAACAGCTGGGATTTTCCTACACCGGGTCGCTTGTCCACACCGCCCACAAGCAGCAGTAGCAGCGCCTTCTTGACATCCAAGTGACCATAGATTTCGGACGCAAAAGTCATCCTGTGTTTGTCCGAGATATTCGTTCTGGTCAATACTAATAATGAGCTAATGAAAAACAAAGATTAGGCCATAGATCAACACCGAAATTGCCATATGTAACTTGCATGTGCATGCAATAACGTTTCAGAGAGCATACCCTGTATAATTTGGGCAAAACCAATTGAAACCATTGGCAAGAACACGTCCGACACAAGAACATGTGGTGTATATTGTCGTTTTAGAGCCATCAGTGAATAAAAACTTTGTACATCTGTGTAAATCGTTCTTGAAGACAGCATTAAATAACTGGCGAAAACAGGTGGGATAGGTGTCCTTTTTTCTGTGCCGTCTGGTCAGAAACAAATGATTTGGGATCAATATGCCAAGTGGGAGTTTTGCTTGTTTTGAGAAGTGCTGGAGTGATATTAAGGTCCATATTAGCTGCTAGTTGGATGCATTTATGTACAGAGGAGAGTTTTGTTTTTGGGTTTCTTTTCCGTTAAAGTGCGGCTTTAAAGAAAGACTCTGTCTACCAAAGAAGGAAGTCCAGCTTCTGTGAGTACCATTTTGGTCGGAGAGGTTGGAAAGGCACCTATGCCTCGTTTGGCTGCTGTGTGATACGGCGGACCTGTACGTTTTAGGGAGGTCTCTCATCAAATTTATTGGCTATTGGGCTATTGATGAGATTGATTTTTGTTTTAATAGAAGTACCACAAAGATTTTTATTGCCAGTCTAAATTTTTTTGGGGGTTGTAGAGGGGTTAATACTTTCGGTTAATTTCTTGAAACTGTCATGTTTACTTTCTCGACATTTGTAGCGGAAGAGTGCCTTGGCTTTTTACTCCCTGTTCCCATTAAAAATGGGAAAAAGGGAGTTATAAAGTACTGAAAATGTGTATAACAGGCAGAAGGAGGCGTTTCCGACTATATAAATTATATAGATTCTTGATCAGGATCAACAGCCGAGACGAACTAGCCATGTCCGTCTGTCTGTCTGTATGAACGCGTCGATCTCAGAGACTATAAGAGCTAGAGACACCAAACTTGGTATGCAGGTTCCTGTATACCATACGCAGATCAAGTATATTTCAAATTTCGGATGCACCCCCCCCGCACCCCCGCAAATCGCAAAAGACTCCCACAGCCACAATTTTAAAGATAAAGCTTTAATTTTTGGTACACATGTATGTTTAATCAATGTCTTTCGGATGTGTAAATTTCAACACGATCGCATAGCACCAAAGTTATGGAAGAACTTATTTCCCCTGTCTCAGAAGGCAGAAACAACAGTTTGACATGCACTGTGCAAGTTGAGTACGCTGCTTGTTTGTGTTGCCGCTGAACTGCTTGAAATTCAAGTTGGGAGTAGGGAGTCTCGTAGTCGGGCACACTCGACTAGAGTATTCTTACTTGTTTTGTATCGAACAAGGTTATCTATAGTTTGTCTACGTTTGTCTGAGGCGGGTAGGTTCGTAATTCCACCATGCTGTGAACTTTTTTGGGGATGAGGGTTTTGATTGTTGAATGTTAAAGTGGGCTGCCATGCGAATCAGTTTTTGTAACTGAGCAGTTTCTTCATTAGAATGTTTTCTATTATTTTCCCTCTATGGTTAGACCGAGGAGAACCCCATAGGGGACTCCAGGCATTGAAGTCTCCTATCATTAGGATAGGAGTTGTGAAAGTGTTTATAACATTTGACAGGTCGAAAGAACAAAATTGTTGGTCAGGTGGAATGTATAGATTTAATACGTTGATTTTAAGACCAACGTTTATTTCAATTGCCATACATAAAATATTTGATGCAATATGTAATAGCTTATGAAGAAGGTCTTTTTTTTATCAAGAAAGCAATTCACTGTTTACTAGAAAAAATGTGGGGTAGGTTGTGGAAGTAGTGTGTGTAGGAATTTGAGATTGTTGCGCTTGAGTTATGTTTAATGTGTGCTTTTTGTAACGCAATTAAATCTGGACTATGTTCTTTTATAAGCACCTGCAAATCTAATAGATGACAGAAAAAGTCATTAGAACAATTAATATAAAGAGATTAATGTGTATAATTAAATTCTTTATCTCCGGAAGAGCCGCGAATAAGAAGTACGATGACGTATGTCATTGCGTACCATATGCAAAGCTCGTCCAAAGAAAAGAGATAATGATTGAATAGATTTGTTAGTCAGAGAGATCATCTTCTTCGCTGACTACCATATCAGTCGAAGAGAGATCTTTGGAAGAAGTGGGGAATGAGAAGTTGTTAATATTTTGAGTGAGTGAGTTGTTTGAGTTGGTTAATGAGTGGTTTCATGTGTTAATCGTTCTAGTTTCTACGCTATCAGCGTAATTGATTTTGTTGTGAGTTACTTGAGCGAGTGAGTTATTTGAGTTGATTGAAGAATGGGAGAATGTGTTTGTGGTTTCTGCGCTATTGGTGTTTATATTTTGCTTTTTCTTTTATTGCTTTATTGTCATCGATTGATGGCTTTTCTGATTTAATACTTTTGGAATTGAGGGAAGAAGAGTTGATAGTTTTATGTATTTGATTAGAAGTATTGGCTTCTTGATGCTTTGTGATTTTAAAGATTTTAGAATAACGGTCTCGCTTTTTGAGTGATGTTGTTGATTTTTCTGGTTTTGCTGAGTCTTTGGTGATATCCGCGTAGGACTTGGGAGATGGTTGGCTTTGTGAACGATTGAAGACAAGAATGTCTGTTTTGCTTCTTTGTATGTGCGTTTTGTTTGTTTTTGTTGTGTGTATTTTGGACACTTATTACAGCGTGTTTTCCGGCACAGTTAGCACATTGAGTGCGAGTGCCGTTGTTGATTACATGTCAGTAAAACCACTCCATCCTTGGTGACATTTATAAGGCACGACGCGTAAACAGTAGTTCGTTAGCTGAGAGAAACTTATTTGCGGTTATTGAGTCCTTCGTTCGAAGGAGGAGCCTGCCATCTCGGAGTTCGGAGATCGACACTATGTCCTTGCTTATAAGCTGTAAGCCTCGGTGAGTAGCAAAGCAGGAGAATTTGTTAAGTGGTTTTTTTTCGTCACTCGCCGAAGCGACTAGGTATTTTGGAATAGGAAGCTGGAGTACTGGGAGTCCGGGAAAAGACACTGTTGGCTTGTGAAATGTTTTGTGTTTCTTTTGCTGTGGAGGATCGGATAGCAAAGCAAACCGCTTGTCCCCCAGGGTATGTTGCCCGGGTGGCATGATGCAAACTTGTTATACACACGCGGTTAAACACCGGTAATGCACGAAAATAACAAAACAAAATGAGAAAAATTATATAAGAGTTTTTGTTTTTTTTTTTGTGCGAAAATAAGCGGTCTTTTTAAGTGTACGTTTGCACTGCGCGGGTGATAGCCGAAGACTGAACGACCGCCTAAAAGCTGGTGATATGATCGCTTTCATTGCGACAGGTCCACAAGGCCTTCAGGACATTGGCCAGTTGTTTTTTTATGCCTTTTTTATGTACACAGCCCTGGTACCGACGCTAACTTTCAATGTCAATTTTCTCAAAATACCTGGGAAAAATTATCTTAAAACTAATGGCAGTATTTCTTATTTTATATTAACCATCATTAAATATAACGTAAATTTTTTTTGGATAACTAGATGTACCTAGAATTGAGCTAAAGTTCAAATATTATGAGTTGCGCCAAAAAGTGCTGCCCATTTTCGCCGCCGGAAATCGTATTCTCAATTTTTTTCGAATTTTTTGAGACCAAAACCAGCTGTTTCTGACCGCTCTTTAACTACGGGCCTTCTAACGAAGAATTATTGTAATTTTCGTAGCACATTTCTAGCACCTTGAACTTTTTGGTTTAAATTTGGAGTGATAACTTTTATTTTCCGTTCCTGGTTTGAAAAGCTCCAGTAGAAAAATAACATTAATTGTTATTCTTAGTTAAATACATAAATATATATAGATAATATCTACTTTTAATAAATAATATAACACACCGAAAATCCAGACTTAAAGTGTATTGCTCATATTTGTTTGTTTTGTAATAATTTTTTAAAATAACCGCTGGCACTTAACAGCACAGTAATAGTTTTTACAGAACCATTTTGAGTAATTAACATATATGTTAAATGAAATGAGATAATGCGATTCCAGCTCATTCCAATTTCATTTGGAGAATGTCTCAGCCAAACTCACTATATCTAAGTTAAAGCACTTTCTACACATGTTGACCAAATTTTATCGAAATCGGATCACTATATCTTATAGCTGCCATGGGAAAAATCAGTTGAAAAATAAGTTTTCTTATGCGAATATTTTCTGTAATGGTATATATCTTCGGCACGCGGAAGATGACATTTCTTTCTTGTTCCCATTTTTAATGAAAACTCCCATTTTTAATGGGAACAGGTAGTAAAAAAAAGTTTATCGCAATCGAGTGTATCCATCCGACTGCTACGTTTAAAAATATATAAAATTCAATAATGACTGCACCACTCACTGGGTGGACAGTTGGTGGCAAACAGGGCGAAAGTTGAGTTTTTGTGCAATTTGCTTCAAATTCTACGTAAAAATTCATTATAAGCTGCATACCAATTTTCCGGAAAATTCAGCAAAATAAACGTTATTTTCAAATTTTGGAAAATCCGCTCGAAATGTCGGAAAATGGTCGGTAAACTGTTGCGTGCAACCTTTTTCTTGGAAAATTATTTTGGAAACAAAAAACTGACTGTCGGGCGGGAAAGGATTTTAAAAAAAGAGGGCGGGCGGGATTTCTGTATGTTCCCAAAATAAGCATCCGCGACGGGCTAGACGGGATCGAATTTTCTTCTCGTTGCCATTTCAACTTAAAACTCAGAATTCACGGTCTGTGAAAAATGTTCGTACACGGGCGGGAAATGGTGATAAAGCTCAAAGATTTGGGATGGCGGAAGAATCGAAAAACCAGTTGAAAAATTTGTTTTAGTATGATAACGTTTTTTGTTGGTAAAGGTAACTCAACCAAATTCGTAGACATGCTGATCAAATTTGATAAAAATCGGATGATTAAATTAGTTTTTGTATGAAGAACTTTTTTTTATACAGAACAACAAAACGCTCTAGTATTCAATTTTATAATGATCAACACATGCTATGTTTTATATATAGCGTTTATATCTTATAGATGCCATTGATTGAAAATTAAATTATTATACGCAAAATTTTTCTACAACTTTTTTTTCTTTCGATTTCCATTAGCTATAAAAATAGAAAGCTTTAGTTTTGTATGCGGCAAATTTTGAAAATTTTTATAAAGTATGTATGTATGTACATATATTTTAGGTATCACACGCTTTTCTATATTTTCATTTCACTTCTCAATATAACAAGATTGAAACAATATCTACTGATGTTGGCCTACAATCCAAACTCTCCACCTTCAACATCCTGTCATCTAATTTGCCATCAGCATCTACGCGGCAACAACATTCTGAATCCAGTTAAGTGCGCCCCGAATGCGACGCAGACGAGCGCGCACCAGGAAGCTGCAAATGAGTAGGTACTCAACGTAGGCGCGTCTGCCTGTCTCCTTGTAGCTGGTGGCACCATACTGTGGACGGCCCTCGCACATGATCTTGGTGGTTAGCGAAAGCAGCCATTGCAGAATCTGTAAAAAGAAACGAACGAAATAAAATGATAGATAATAATTGAGGATGTTTTTACTCACTTCGGGACTATTGGGCATGCCGCCGGACTTGAGCCACTTTGATGGAGCCCAGAGAAAGAGCTGCAGCACATTTGCCGCAATGTCTGGACTAACGCGCTTTGACGGATTTGGGTTAAGTATATTGTAGACAAGCTGTTGCAGCAGCGGTGGGCAGGCATCGCCAAGCGGGGGTAGCTGCTTGTGTCTGTAATCGCTATTTGTCAGCGAAGAAGTGAGCTCTCCCTGGGCGCGCGCCCTTCCGCCGCTGGCCGAATAGAAAGGATTGGGCAGTCCAAAGATTTCATACGCCAAAGCGCCGCATGCCCACAGATCGGCCTTGCTGTAATTGAGCACAGCAAATGGACCAGATTGTGTATTAAATATCTCTGGCGCCATTAACGCTGCATTGCCGCCCTTATCGATATCATTTGCGGCATATGGCAGACGCAGTCCATGGACTTTGTCCGCCAAACAACAGCCAAAATCGGAGAGCACCAGCAATGGCGCTTCATCATTCGACTGCAGCTCAATTAAAACATTATCCGACTTCAGATCCCGATGGGCAACACCATGACGGCTAAGATGCGTCACTGCCTCAAGCATCTGCGCCAGCAGCAATATTCTAGTGCGCGTGCTCAGCTCGCTGGCATCGAGAAGATCACGTAGACTGTGATGGTAGCGCTTCATAAGCAAATACAGTGACATATTACGCCCATAGCCTTGTGGATTGATCCGTTGCGGCTGTGCAATTGGATACAATAGATGGCCATCGGTAAAATTACGCACCTCATCGCAAAAGAAACCAAACATGCAAACAACATTCGGATGCGGCGGTAATGTCACTGTCTGATGCTGCAAAAAGCGATCCCATTCATCAGAGCTGGCATTCATGTGACGTTGACGTGCCGGCACAGTCTCTTTATACATGGCACGCAGTATGGATAGAGCATTGCTTTGTATATCATAGTTGAACATCATTTTAAGCGCCAACGGATAACGTTCCAGTGAGTCACCACTTAAGTCGTTTAGTTCTTGTGCCTGACTGTAGTTAGACGGCAGCAGAGATTGCTCTTCACGTTGTTGCTGTTGCTCTGTTTGTCGTAGTGTCGGCTGCTGTACTGCTGCAGTTGTTAAGCCTTCCACAAAGGCCGCCGCTGCCGTTGGCTGACTGTAGTTATAGATGTTGTCAACGGAGCCGCCAAAATTGTGCACAAAACGTGACATATTTTGCAGCGGCGACATCATCTCATGGTTCCAGTTTACACTGCTCATCGCATTAGCATTGCTAGCCGTGGTTGCGGTTGGGCTGCCTGTACGCTCCTCCTCGCTGTGTTTCTTTTGCGCCGATTCAGAATTGCTTTTCAAATTAGCCGCATAGACAACTGCTGCACAGCCCTTGGCAATGGGTGGACCCACTTCTAGATTATCAATATTAAAAGAGGTGTTGAGCGTGTCAGATATCGCATCATGATTCCAGGCTGCCTGCAAGCGGCTGGCCGCCTCACGTATCTCCCAGCAAACGCCCTCCAGTTCATCCTCTTTGCTGAGCACGCCCGATCCTGTCGCCAAACTGACGCCAATTAAAGCAAAAAACGGCGCTGAATCGCCATAAAAAAGTTTCCGTGTTGCGCGTTGTCGTAGATCCTCCGAATAGGTGGTCGTAACCCGGCTCAATATGTTGTCAATAAACAGTTTGCGTGCATGCTTGCCAAAGCGAAAGAGTCCATTATTAGTTGGACTAGCGGGACTGCAGCATGGCAACACATTGGCCGTTTGTTGTGGTGCGGCTGAGTTCTACAAGCAAACAGTCATTAGATGTGATTTGAAATTTGATTTTAAAATTGTGCTATGATGACATTTGTGCTCACACTTTAACCATAAAGTTTAATTATATTCATTTAATATTAAGTGTTTGAAACGGATTATTTAATTTCGCTTTTGAAAAATATTTAATATTTTTTTAAAAATAGTTTTAGGTTTTTTCTTGTTTCTTCACAACAGTATTTACATAATATTTATATTACTCGTACAAAAAAGAGTTTATTGCTTCAAAAGTGAACGATCGAATGATAATGGAACAGCTTGATCACGACCTTGAAAAAGAAAAATCCAACTGAATCGACATTTGGTAGACCTGGTATTTCCAGTTCAATTCGATTGGTTAATGAGTTAAGGTTTTAATTTTTGAACTAAATGTTCGAAAAAAAACTCTTTTTTTTTTTTATATACAGCTTAGACTTATGTCAATCCGATTTGGCCTAGTTCAAAAGACCGGGTTTTTGTAAATAACTATTGAGCTATCCCGTCAAACCATTTTTGGAGCGATCCAAAAAAAAAGACTCTTAAAAGAGTCAAATTTTAGACAGTTTTCGGAGGTTGCACCGTTGTTGCTCTTAAAAACCTTTAAAAATGTTGCTTAAACTTGTGCTTTGAAAAACTTCAAAAGTCGCAGTCAAAGCAAATCAAAAATCAAATTTTTAAGAACAGTGAATTTCTAACCACATTTGATACTTTTTTGACTATCTGATTAAAAAAGACATAAATGAGCTCGTTTTCTGATCATAAATGATACTTCTGTCGGGAGAAAAATGGCAACACGCACTCAATTGGGACGGTTTAGGGAGTGTTCATTATTTTAAATGCATGTCAATTTGTGTATGTGCGTGGCAGTTGCTCTTATATTACTATATATATTACTATAACCTTGTTATACTTTTTTTTAAATTTAAAAAAAAAATAAATAAAAATAAACAAGTAACAATGCTCTAGTCGAGTGTGCCCGACTACGAGACTCCCTGCTCCCAACTTGCATTTCAAGCAGTTCAGCGGCAACACAAGCAAGCAGCGCACTTAACTTGGCCTGCTGAGACGGAGGTAATAGATTCTTCCATAACTTTGGTGTTGTTCATCCGATCGTAATGAAATTTACGCAACCGATCAACTCTGATTAAACGTACATGTGTACCAAAATTCAAAACTGTATCTTTAAAATTGTGGCTGTGGGAGTTTTTTTCGATTTGCGGGGGTGCGGGGGATGCATTCGAAATTTGAAATAAACTTGATCTGCGTATGGTACACAGGAAACTGCATGCCAAGTTTGGTGTCTCTAGCTCTTATAGTCTCTGAGATCGACGCGTTCATACAGACGGACATGGCTAGTTCGTCTCGGCTGTTGATGCTGATCAAGAATATATACAGTTTATATAGTCGGAAATGCCTCCTTCTGCCTGTTACACACATTTGCAGTACTTTATAACTCCCTTTTTCACATTTTTAATGGGAACAGGGAGTAAAAAGAGTATATTGGGTTTGTGAAATGTCTGTCTGTCCAAATTTGACACAAGGGCTACTAATCACTTCCTTGATTGATCTGACTAAAAAAATTTTCAACGCCCATCCGCGCCCCCACAAATGAGGAACGTCTGTATCTCCCACACCCTTTTAGCTAGAATCACCAAATTTTGCAGGTGGAATTCTGTTGCCCTATAAAATGAGACTCAGAAAAGGTCCCACATAGTGCATGCGTGACCCAGTTTAATTAAGTAAATTCTAAACGAAATACTAACATGTATAATGTAATTTGAAAACAGTCAAAAACAGATGTGCGACACTAACAACGTGATAAGCTATATACGTCGCAGCTCGTCGCATATCTACATTTGATGGACAGACAGACGGACTTGTTCACATCGACTCGGCTGCTGATGCTGATCAAGTTACACATTAAATGAAAAAATTACAATTCATATTTTCATATCTTTGGCACTAAAATACTCCATATATATTGAAATATACTAAACATCGATAGACAATATCGATTTTATAACTTGCTTTCCCCAATATTTATTTTGCGCAAATTTGCGACACTGTTCGTATAGGCCTGTTTTTTTCAGTGCAAATTGTTTTTGCGACTTGTCGCAAATCTGCGATCTGCGGCGCTGCGAGAGTTACGTGAACACCCTAAATTTAAAAGCGAAAGTTGATCAGTTACTTTAAGTTAATGTTTCCATTGCTCGCTGACCTTTAGTTTGTCCGATTAATCGAATTAAGCAGATGTCATCACAACACAATTTAAGCGAACAGAACAACTCACCCGCAGTACATTGACAGACGAAAGGGGAAAGCCTCGCTTGCTTCGTGCCTTTAAATGGCTTTGTTCCAAAATGTTGGAGTGTATTTCACGTTTCCAATAGCTTCGTAGAACGTAGCGACCATGTTTGACAAGTCGCACGGTTAACAGTCTCATAGACATTTTTCCAACTGCAGCTCGATCTGGATGTTGTTGGAACTGTTGCCAACAACAGGCGAAAGGCTATCGAGAGTTGCTCTAAATTTAGATTAGATTAATTATTCATTTGTTTATTGTGTGTTGCCATGAGCTCACCTTTTTATATATTTGGTCTATGGTTTTGGGCCTTCTTTGTTGTCCTTGTCACCGCTTGCGACTGCGGCGCCACCTTTTGTCATGCGCTTCAGTTATGATCGCCAGTTATCGATATTCGATAGCTGCCTCGCGTTTGCTTTTGCGTTGTAGAAATAGCCGCAGCTTGGTTTATTTTTTGATTAATATATTGGTATGCGCACAACTATATGCTTAAAAATAGTAATGGAATCGAAATATAAATGTCTTGAAACCTAGATTCAATACTGTTTCTATATTTTTAACGTGTATGGGAAGTTTGATTTTGTTCTATGGGTAAGCACTAAAAATTTTTCAAACTTAACTCGCCTTGTTGATTGATTTTCCAGCTGCCACTAGTCGTACGTATTTGTCTTTTTTATATGTATATATTTTTGTATGCTATCTATTTATGTACTCAATTTGTTAAACATCGATATTATTGTTAGTTGCTACGTTGCGGTTGGGGTTTTTTTGGTAGGAAATTAGATAATCACATCTAGCACTTGCCTGTGCGTCACTATAAAAATAAAAATATTGCTTTCGAAACGATAATTTGTAAAACAATTCAAAAAGCTATAAGCAGCTATAAACTGAATTTGTTTAGCACCAGAGATTGATTTTGATACAACTTAGCAATAAAAACAAATGAATTCACAAACACTAAACAGCTGTCAGTTTGTTGCGCAGAGCTGCACTGTTCATACACATCGATAACGTATCGATACACGCTTGTGCGAAATAAATTTGTTTATCTTATCGACCATCATTATGGCGCTTTATTTAAACAAGTAATAATTCTAAGTTGAGTTTCCACAATTTCAAATTTATTTTGGACCCAACATTTTCTTGGGATCTACCCATTCCTTAAATTGCTCCTCAGTTACGCCAGCCTTAAGCGCCTCTTCCTTGAGTGTGGTACCATTCTCATGTGCCGTCTTGGCGATCTTGGCCGATTTATCATACCCAATGTGCGGATTTAGGGCTGTTACCAACATCAGGGACTCGTTCATAATCTTGGCAATGCGCTCACTGTTGGGCTTAATGCCCTCCACACAGTTTTTGCTGAAGTTAACGCTACCATCCGCTGCAATTGTAATTGATACATGATTTGATTTACAAGTTGATAGCCATAGTTTACTTACCCAGCAATCGTATGGATCGCAGCACATTGGACACGATCAGTGGCTTGAATACGTTCAGCTCAAAGTGTCCAGTGGCACCGCCAACTGTGACAGCCACTTGGTTGCCCATTACCTGTGCGCATATCATGGTCATCGATTCGCACTGTGTTGGATTCACCTTGCCCGGCATAATCGAGCTGCCCGGCTCGTTCTCTGGCAGCATCAGCTCACCCAAACCGCAGCGTGGGCCTGAGCCCAAGAAGCGAATATCGTTGGCAATCTTAAACAGGCTAACGGCAATTGTGTTCAGTACACCGTGCACTTCGACCATCGCATCTCGGGCACCCAGCGCTTCAAAAAAGTTGGGTGCCTTCACGAATGGCAGACAAGTGAGCTCAGCGATGCGCGCAGCGACCTTCTCGGCGAAGCCCTTGGGCGCGTTGAGCCCAGTGCCGACAGCTGTGCCGCCCAGGGATATCTCATAGACGCGGGGCAGGCAGGCATCGATGCGATCCAAGGCATAAGTCAGCTGCTGTGCATAGCCGCTGAATTCCTGGCCCAGTGTCAGCGGAACTGCGTCCATAAGATGGGTGCGACCAATTTTAATAATATCTTTAAAATCAATTGATTTGCAGTGCAAAGCGTCGCGCAGATGTGAAATGGATGGAATGAGACGCTCATTGAGCTCCATGCCCACACAGATGTGTATGGCTGTCGGAAAGGTGTCGTTCGAGCTCTGAGACTTGTTCACATGATCGTTGGGATGCACGGGCTTCTTGGAGCCCAGCTCTCCGCCCAGTGCCTTGATGGCCGCATTGCTAATGACCTCATTAGTATTCATGTTGGTCTGTGTGCCTGAACCAGTCTGCCAAATGACCAAGGGAAAGTGCCCCTTGGCGTAGTATTTGCCAGAGATGACATCGTCACAGGCTTTTGAGACAGCATCCGCAATCTTGGCATCCATTCCAAAGCCCTTATTAACATCTGCACATGCCTTCTTTAAAATACCCATGGCCTGTATAACAGGCATCTGAGAAAACAATGATATTGTAAAATTGAGTAATGGGATCATGACCTAATAGTGACATAGTTACCGGCATTCGCTCGCTAATGCCGCCAATGGGGAAGTTTAGTTTGGAGCGCATGGTTTGTGCACCATACAACTTATCTGCAGGCACCTTTAGCTCACCAAAGGTATCCTTTTCTATGCGAACTTTGCCATCCTGTAGAAGCAGGCGCGTTACTCGACATTAGGCAAAAGTTCAACGACAAACTGTCGCCTTAACATATTAAAGAGAATCCCTCTCTTATATACCTACATATATATATGTAGATATATCTTCTGATGGGTAATCAAATAGAAACTTACGCCTTTGCCCTTTTTTTCCTGGAGAATCAATGTGGTGCTGACACCACGGCGAGTTATGACTTTGGACGGTTTAAATACATTTATATTGCTTAAGCGTATCATTTTTCCCAATTAAGCCGAAATCAACGTATGTATTAAGAATTTGGACACCTCTCTTAACACAAAGTCGAAAAAAAGAGGGAGGTTTCGAATAACTTTTTGCCAGTTGCCTTTTATTTTGAAAGCTGTATTGGACTGAACTCGAATCAAAAATACAGCTAACAAACAAGATCAAATCATGACACATAAACACACGTCGACTTTTCGCTTAGGTTCTATTATGATGTTTTTACTTTGGTCCCAGCATCTGTTCGGGCCTGACCCACTCGTTGAACTGCTCTTCGGTCAGATAACCCAGATTGATGGCCTCCTCCTTGAGCGTGGTGCCATTCTTGTGCGCCGTCTTTGCTATCTTAGCGGCTTTATCGTATCCAATGTGCGGATTCAAGGCTGTTACCAACATCAGCGACTCATTCATGATCTTGGCAATACGATCGGTATTAGCTTCAATGCCATTCACGCAGTTCGCCGTAAACGTGCGGCTGCCATCCGCTGCAAGTGTAAAATGATTTATGTAAGAGATGAGACGTGCGATACCAAGTGGTAAGTGATACTTACAAAGCAGGCGTATGGAGCGCAAAACATTGGATACGATCAGTGGCTTGAATACGTTCAGCTCAAAGTGTCCACTGGCGCCGCCAATAGTGACAGCCACTTGATTGCCCATTACCTGAGCTGATAACATGGTCAGCGATTCGCACTGCGTTGGATTCACCTTGCCCGGCATAATGGAGCTGCCCGGCTCGTTCTCTGGCAGTGAAAGCTCACCCAGACCGCAACGCGGTCCAGAGCCCAAAAAACGTATGTCGTTGGCAATCTTCATTAGGCTAACGGCAATTGTGTTCAGTACGCCATGCACCTCCACCATCGCATCTCGAGCAGCGAGTGCCTCAAACTTATTTGGCGCCGTCACGAAGGGCAGCTTGGTGAGATCGGCTATCTTAGCGGCACACTTCTCGGCGAATCCCTTGCGCGTGTTGAGGCCAGTGCCAACGGCTGTGCCGCCTAGGGCCAGCTCATAGACACGGGGAAGGCAGGCATCGATGCGTTCCAGGGCATAGGCCAGTTGCTGTGCATAGCCGCTGAATTCCTGGCCAAGGGTCAATGGCACAGCGTCCATGGTGTGCGTGCGACCAATCTTAATGATGTCCTTGAACTCGTTGGACTTGGCAGCGAGGGCAGCATGGAGTGTTTTAATGGCTGGCTTTAGGTTGTTGTTCAGCTCCAATGCGACCGAAATGTGAATGGCCGTGGGAAAGGTATCGTTTGAGCTCTGCGATTTGTTTACATGATCGTTGGGATGCACTGGCGTCTTGGAGCCTAGCTTGCCGCCCATCAGTTCAATGGCACGATTACTTATAACCTGACCACGTATATACACATTAGAAATTAAATCTTTGGAACGATTTGAGCACGCACCTCGTTAACGTTCATGTTGCTCTGGGTGCCAGAACCAGTCTGCCAGATGACCAGTGGAAAGTGATCATCATACAGCTTGCCGGAGATGACATCGTCGGCTGCCTTCGAAATGGCCTCGCTGACCTTCTGGTCGAGGCCAAACTCCTTGTTAACCTCGGCAGCGGCTTTTTTCAAGATGCCCATTGCCTGCACGACGGGTTTCTGTGCGAGTGAATTTTTTGAAAGATATTAATTTTCGAGACAGTCTTTAGTTGTTAATCTTTAAATGTTTACCGGCATGCGTTCCGTATGTCCACCAATAGGAAAGTTGATTTGGGAGCGCATCGTTTGGGCTCCATAATATCTGTCAGCGGGAACCTTTAGTTCACCAAAGGTGTCGCTCTCCACGCGGAATTCTTGGGAGGAGGAGGCCTGCCAATGGTAACAACAAATTACAAATATTAAGTATAAATCCAGATTATTATATACGGTTCTCAGATGCTGACCATAGTGAATGCGTTAACTTTTCAAAATCAAATGATTGCGGTTGTGCAATGGCACTCGGTTGTATAATGTAAATGTGAATCAGATAAGTCGTTGCCGGCTGCCGACGCGGCCATAAACGACAACAAATGCTGACAGTGGCGAAAATGATTTAAAGAGCAATCTCAACAGTTAACGCATGTTCATTCGTCGCGTCAACATGACTCTTGGATGCACTACACACAATTTTTTTTTGTAATTTTCATCAGAGTTCGCAAACTATTTATGTACATACATACACAGTATATGGGCATTTCCACCAGAAAGTCCACCAGCACCGAACATTTCAAAATTTTTATTAGTACCTATTTCTTCTGAATTATATGCTTTAATCGAAGTAAATTATTAGAAATTTATCAAATCTAACAATTTACAATCCAGTTCACTAACCATAATGCGCAAATTGACAGCAAGCTGGAAAATGGCTTTTTGTTCTTATTTTGTTTATTTAAAGACCTTTTTCCCTTTGACATTTACTTTGTCAAATGAGCTGGTACTTGGGGAAAGCTATTTCATAAAAACTCAATAACAACAAGCACTTACCAAGGTGTACTAATAAATAATACACCATGGCACTAACAAAAACAAAAGAGTTTTATTTTTTCTTAATTATCTCTCTAATATCTTATACGGATAACAATGTTTTGGTTCGCTGCTTCGTTGCAGGGCATAAAAAGTGCGTCGAAGCCGAATGCCAAACCAAACGACCAAAAGGGGTTGCTTTTGCTGCTAAGCTCCACAATTTCTGTGTGTGTGAATTTAAAATTCACACTTTGTATATAAAGCAGCTGGTTTTACACGGCATTGTCCGGCTTAGTATTTGACCTTGAGAACCATAGTCCTAAGACCCACATGCGTGTTGATTTTATAGGTAGAGTTTTAAAACTTTTTTTAAAGTAGTGATGGAAACGTTAAGAAAATTTGATCACGTCTCGATTCTGAAATTTACTGTCATTTCCCGCCGTCACGCTGATTTTGAAATTTATCCTGCGGTTCTAGAATTTCGTAAATTTTTAAACTGTTTTTTTATAAAATGTTGTTGAAAAAAAACGAACGGGGCCAAATGAATTTAAACTGATGGCTGAACTTGAAAGATTTGAGCAAAAGTACAATTGCCACGCCGACTTCTGACTCCGCAAAGAGGCGAGAAAAAGAGTCCATCGCAGTCTGGTGCATCCGACAGCAACGTTCTTACTTGCTTTTCGTATATGTCTTTGAAAACGAGTTCTAGCCTGATCGAATGATAAACAATCAAGTTTAGTACAACAGTTTTCACAAATTTTCCATATTTCTTCTAAGTGCTCACTTTTTGCATAAGTTAAATTGCAGCTTCCTACAGCTAACGGTTTGGGCTGTGCAATGTTTTACGTCAGTCAGACAGCTCATACACATATCGATACATATTTAAATATGTCTGTTACAAACCACAAAACATATGTTTAAAGAAAGAAAAACGAATACTCAACAAGTAAGTACGTTGCAGTCGGATGCACCCGACTGCGATATACATTTTTTTTAGCCTCTTTATGGAGTCAGAAGTGGGCGTGGCAATTTTTGTTCATATCTTTCAAGCTTTGCCATCCATTTAAATTTGGGTGTGCCAATTCTACAGTGCGGCGGGCTGTATCCGAAATTTGAAATAAACTTGATCAGCGTATGGTAAACAGGAACCTTCATGCCAAGGATTGTGTCTCGAGCTCTTATAGTCTCTGAGATCGACGCGTTCATACAGACAAACAGACGGACAGACAGACGGACATGGCTAGTTCGTCTCGGCTGTTGATGCTGATCAAGAATATATATAGAGTATATAGTCGGAAATGCCTCCTTCTGCCAGTTACATACATTTGCAGCACTTCATAACTTTTCCCATTTTTAATGGGAACAGGGGGTAATGAACACTTTTATGACGGTCCGCGTCGCGCCGAAAATCGTGTGTGGTGAAGATGGGTGGGACAAAATGTTGAAGATTGCAGCTGAAGCCGTTTGATAAAAATTTTTATTAAATTATTCTAATCCAAAGCAGGAGTCGAATGATCAAAGCGTTTTCTAAATCATAAGATAATAAATATTTGTTCTAGCAGCTTTCTAAAAAGAACAGTTAGTTTAGCAGGAAAACGCTAATAACCGCTAAATTTGATACCTCCAAAGTTTTGTTATTTTTAACAGCTTTTGAGCTTAGCTTGATCCCATTTATTCAAACACTCTACGAGGAGAACTGAGTTATATCTTCACATTTTGGCAAATGATAAAATTTATGCGTATGGTGGCCATGGAAGTTTCGCAAGTTTTGGTATGCAACCTATGTCTGATAGGTGTTTTCCAGATATTGATTGTGTAGCGTATCTACTCCTACTACTATCATACATTAGTATACCGAGTATACTACTTGTTGCAAAATAACCTGGGTTCAACTCTCACTGCAGAAAGTCGTTTTTTTTTTGATTTGCTTTTTTTTTACTTTTTTTTTAAGAAAGAAGAAGTGTGAAGGTGTCCCCTCCAACTCCTACACATATCTTCCACGTTGTATAGCTAAACTCACCAAATTTGACTATTGGAATATTTTGTTAAAAAGTTGTTTATGTTTAAAGAAGCTTCATCATTTTGCGAAACGTGTGAAATGCAAAATTAGTTTTATTATTTAAAATAGTTCTTACACTTTGTCACAAAATTTATTATCAGAAATTTTGTGGCTTAAATATGGATTGTCACTATACTTTTACCTTGTGTAGAGGTGTTTTTGTTTAATTTTATACAAACCATAGGAACTGATTGATGTGTAAATTTTCAGTGTTTGGTACAGAGTGTTTCTCAGTCGGTACACTCGCCTAGAGCATTCATACTTGTTTTTTTTTCAGTACGTGACAGTCTGTGTATCATAGTAGTTTAAGCATCTCCCATTGATGTGCGTTAATTACATAGTGTTCAACGCCAGTAAAGAACAACATTCACATACAATTAACCAGTTTGGGTTTCCAAAACCTGAATAATAGCTGATTGTTTGTGTGTACTTGTAGCTGGTAAGTCATGCATGATTAAGACTGGTTTTTGTGTAAAATAAAAACGATTTAAAACAAGTAAGAGCGTCGCAGTCGGGTGCACCCTACTGCGATATTCTCTTTTTTAGCCTCTTTGCGGAGTCAGAAGTGGGTGTAAAAATTGTATTTTTGCACAAACCTTTCAAGTTTTGCCATCAATTTAAATTTGGTTGGGCCAGTTCTACAGGTTTGGGAAAATCAAACGCTTTGCTTGGGTGGGGTGGGCATGGCAAAATTATTTTTATCCAATCTCTTTTATAGGGCAACCGAAGTCAACCTGCAAAATTTAGTGATTTTAGCAAAAGGGGTGTGGGAGATAGAGACTTTTCTCATTTGTGGGGGCGGGGGAGGGCGTGGAAATTTTTTTTAGTCAGATCAATCATGGATCTGATTAGTAGCCCTTGTGCTAAATTTGGTAACTCTTACTGTTAAATCGTAGAAGATATAGGTTTTTGCGGTTTGTGGGGAAAGGGGTGGGGTGGAGACCTTGACACTTTGTCTGCCTGTGGTATATACCAACATGTATATCAAGTTTGATTGCTCTAGCTTCAAAACTGTGGAAAAAAAACTATGTTCATACAGACGGACGGACGGACAGACGGACATTTCACAAGCCCAATATACTCGTTTTTCTTCTTTTTTTTTTAAAAAAATTAAAAAATTGAGTATAAACCTATGAATACATAAAAACACTAGTATATACCCGCGGCTTCCTCGCCATTTCAAAACTTTGAGCTTTATCACCATTTTCCGCCCGTGTGCGTACATGCAAAATTAATTTTATTACTCAAAATATTTCATATATTAATCAGAAAATACTTCGTCACAAAATTAGATATCAGAAGTTTAGAAGCTTAGAGGTGTTTTTACTTGATATCAGACATTTTTGGAGAGGAAAACAAAGAAAGAGAGTGGGAGAAAGAGAGAGCAACCATTAACATTTTGTCTGACTTTGCCAAAAAATAAAAACACAAAATATAAAAGCGAATACAAAAAAATCGACTTCCTGCACTGGGAGTTGAACTCAGGCTATTTTGCAAAAAGTAGCATACTCGGACTACTCGTTAAGGCCTATTGTAGTAGTAGCAGTAGTAGTAGTAGGTACACTAAACAAGTAATATCTCGCGAAGACGAATTATGCCAGATATGTTACATATCAAAAGTTGCGGAATTTCAATGGCTACAACATTCATAAAT
The DNA here is from genome assembly GCA_949708635.1 of Hirtodrosophila cameraria. NCBI lineage: Eukaryota > Metazoa > Arthropoda > Insecta > Diptera > Drosophilidae > Hirtodrosophila > Hirtodrosophila cameraria. The sequence goes on along the minus strand of OX453090.1, from coordinate 24,537,146 downwards.
TTTATTAAAATCGTTAAGAACGATTTCTTTTAAATTCTAATGGTACTACGAGCCTATACCCACGACGCACAATTGTTTTTGTTTTGCAGGCAACGAAAGTGGACGGAAAGCGAAAAATTGTTTATGTAAGTTGCAATGTATACCGCTCGCTTATGGCGTGTGCAAGATCACACACATTCTATGCGTAATGTGTAATACAAAAACAATAGTGCGTCGTGTGTATAGGTTCTGGGCACCCATGGTGTATACTAACAAACGTAAGTGTGTTCTGTGGAATGTTACTTTTATTGACCTCAACTAAACTCCAAAGTTCAATTTACAGGTTTTTGACAAATCAATGTAGAATCAAATTCAATTAATGCTTTTTGCACGTTTTTGCACCTTTTTGATAAAAAGTACATGTTGCTGCTGTTGCATTTTTCACACAAGTACTTGATTTTCGATCGATTGTTCATATGACAGCTATAGGATAAGGTAGCCCGATTTAAGAAATTTTTCCAAACTATGTAAAGTGTAATAAAACTTACAATGGCGGAGTTTGGTTGAAATATTTGTTAACACAAAAAAGTTTTTCATATGAAGACTTATTCTTCATGCAAAAACGCATTTCTCAACTGATTGTTCATATGGCAGCTATAAGATATAGTGATTTTGATTTTAATAAAATTTTAGAAACCTGCTTAAAACTCAGAATTGGTAAATTTGGTCAAAATATCTTGTTTTTTTTTTTACTTTTTTTTTAACAAAGCCAGACAAAGTGTTGATGTCTCCTCCAACTCCTACACTTATTTTCCACATTATACATTGCTTCCAATTGGGACATGCAACTGGAGTGCATAGTATTTCTATAGGTTCCACAAATGTTTAGCTTCTTGTTGGACAACTTGTTGATGACTAAGGCTTACTTAAATCAACTTTAGTAGTCTTTTATCGAGCTGCTTTGGGCTCGTTATAAAGATGTATGTATTGTTATGAGATGCCGGTGGTTGGTTTACCATGTAACCAATTTGTGGGGTTGGAGTCGAGACAACTATAAATCAAGACTAAACTGAAAATTCGATAAAGATATCTTTAAATTTCAAATTATCATAAATTGATAATATGGGTGTAATTCTTTTCTGCATACAGATATTCTATATACATAAATAATATTCTTAACTAAAAATAATAATATTATCGCGGACATTTGATCCCAGTTTAAGCGCTTGAACTGCTCGTCGCACAAAAACTGGGATAGAAGCCAGGTCAGAAAAGAAAAGCATAAATTACATAAGCGTTTATATCGCAAGATAAATCCCATTTTCCCTTTTCTTACCATCCGTAAACTGCACGCTGCGCTCGCCCATGGCTTGGTCAGCTGTTGCACCCCGTGAAGCGTTGCGCGCTGCAAAAATGGTAGCCCCATCGTCTAAATATATTTATTGTTAAATAAAGAAATTGCAACAGATAAAAAGCTGCGTTTATTTCACTCGCCCTCAACTAGCGGGGGATCGACTTGGCAGGAAACACAACAAAAACATAAGCAAGAAATTCGATTATCGATTGCGTAACCAATGGAATGTATCGATAGGCTAATCGCATTGTTCACTTTGGTAGAGATGCCCAATGATTCTAAGACCTCAATTACAGATCATGTTTCTTTTTGTATTTTATTTTAAAAGTAACTGCTTACTAAAACTATAATGTTAATTTTTAATATTAAAAATAATTTTTATACATTCAGCCACGCTCTGGTTTTCAATTCACTTTTGCGATTAGCGATTTCAAGAAAATTTTGAGATTGGAATAAATAAATAATATAGAATAAAAGTATTTTTTGGTTTTATTCTGTTATTTATTCACACAAAAACTGTAACTTACTTCTAAAATAGTATGATCATCATGACCGAAATGTAAATCGCAAAAAATCCGATTTCCGAGCAAATTTCTTGCGATTTCAAAAGTAAGTTTACAAATTTTTTGCGATTCCGAATACCGAACATGGCTGAATGAGAAACTGTGTGAAGGGTATTTAGCACGTTTTCTTATTTTTGAATGTCAAAAATATTTATATATTTTTTTTTAAACTAACATGTGGGCGCTCATCGGCTCAACAAAAATTTATATTTATCGTATAAGATATCGCTCATCTCTAATCAACAGCTGTCTCAGCTGTCTGCCGAATCGCTGCCAGGCAAGTGAATAGTGCTACAATTAAATTGTTAATTGAATATCTATCATAGCAATTGCCAACACAATGTCATCGATTATGAAAACTCTGTGCTTGGCTAAAAAACTGAGGACAGCCAATCCCGCCCTGCCGCTGCAGATTGCCCGCAATCGTAAGTAGATTTGCAAAGCTTTCTTTTTTGTTTACGTAACTTTTGGCGTCTAAACATAAGTGTAATTTAACAATTTGCAGTTGCCGGCTGGAACAAGGATTACAAGCCAGTAGCATATCCAAAAACAGAGAAGGAACGCGAGGCGGCTGCTAAGAAATACTATCTACTGCCAGAGGAATACAAGCCATATGCCGACAACGGTTTGGGCTATGGCGACTATCCGAAAGTTGGCGGTGGCCTTGGCATAGAGAACAAGGATACTTACTATCCCTATGACTATCCCGAGCACAAGCGCAACTTGCACGAGCCGGTTAGTTAAATTATTATTAAATTAAATCAGCTAAGCAGTTAATAAAAATAAATACTGCTCTTAACAGATTTCAGCGGATCATGATTTGTATAGCGAGGATCGCTTCTCCCAGGCGGATAATCCACGTTACAGCAACGCTTACTACTTTGTTTGCTTTTTGGGCGTTATGTCCGGTTGCTTAGCCCTCTACTACTGGCTGGAAGACAAGAAAATGTATCGTCCAGTCGCTGAAAAGCAGTATCCTGGTGACGGCAAAAAGCACTACACTTTCGAGCGTTAAGAGCGTCCAAGGAGCGCTAGTTGGTGGACAGAATTTGATTGGCCTCAGATGTTTTGTGTGTTGAGTTTATTTGTTTATTTTGCTCCGCCTTCTAATTATAAAATAGAAAATTCACCAACGCATATGTACAATTAAATGAAAATCTAAATTGAAATACCTTTACGCCGGAAAATTAATCATTATAAAAAATGACGTTGACTTAATTAGCTCCGCTGAGATGATAGCTGCAACTGCAAGTACTAGGACGGATCAGTTTGTGTGGGGAAAAAGAAAAAAATCGAGCGCGCGAGTTTAAACTTGAACTCTTGTGTGAGTTAACATAGTACATTAAAAAATTGTGTCTGCATTTTAAGGAAGATCTGAATAATATAATACCATCTTTAAGTTTTCCAACAGTATTTTCAAAAAAGGTACCTTGATTTTTATACTTTTTTTTTATTTTTAAAAAAAAAAGAGTGTATTGGGATTGAGAAATGTCCGTCTGTTCGCCTGTATGAACGCAGTTTTTTTCAGTTTTGAAGCTAGAGCAACCAAACTTGGTATACCATAGGCAGACAAAGTGTCAAAGAGTCCCCCCCTCTCCCCGCAAATCGCAAAAAAATCCCACAGCCACAATTTAAAAGATAAAGCTTTCATTTTTGGTACACATACATTTTATACCAATGTTGATCAGCTGTGTAAATTTCATCACGATCGGAAAAATAGTACCAAAGTTATGGAAGAATGTATTACCTCCGTCTCAGCCGGCAGAAACAACAGTTTAACAGCCACTGGCCAAGTTAAGTGCACTGCTTGCTTGTGTTGCCGCTGAACTGCTTGAAATGCAAGTTGGAAGCGGGGAGTCTCGTAGTCGGGCACACTCGACTAGAGCATTCTTACTTGTTTTAATATGTAATTTCAATTTATATTCTGATTTTAAAAGTTGAATGAAAAATACTGACATGTTATGTAATAAATTCTTATTCAGAATCCGAAGAATCTGATTTTAAAAATTCTTCATCCGATTCAAGTTATTTTTCATTTCTTTGTACAGCTCAACAGTCAGTTCATTTTTCTTGCATATATGGCTAAAAAAATGCCGGTCTAATGCGGCGGATTTAATTAATTTAACTTTTTCCGTGTGCCACACTTTAACAAGTAAGAACGTTGCAGTCGGGCTCACCCAACTGCGATATACTCTTTTTTCTGTACGTATATTAAATTAAATTCTTTTAAAGATTACTTATATATACATGCTACAAACTATAAAATTCTTTCTACTAAGTGCAGAACGCTGCAAACGCCCAAAGCAGAGCGAGACGCGCACTTGTCAAAATGATCGCTCGTTTACTGGGGCGGGGGTGGCCGTGGCAAAATTTTTTTTCTCCAATCTATCGAAAAGTTCAAATGGAGTCATACTGCAAAATTTGGGGTTTCTAGCTTTAAGGGTGTAGGAGATACAGGTTTAGCTCATTTGCGGGGGCGGTAGTGGGCGTGGCATATTTTTTTTTTTTGGCAGGTCGGTCAAGGATGTGGTCAGTAGTCTTTATGTCAAATTTGGTTACTCTAGCTATAAAACTGTGGAAGATATAGGTTTTTGCGGTTTGTGGGGGAAGGGGTGGGGGGAGATCTTGACACTTTGTCTTACTATGGTATATACCAACATGTATACCAAGTTTGGTTGCTCTAGCCTCAAAACTGTGGAAAAAACCTGCGTTCATACAGACGGACAGACAGACGGACGGACGCACGGACATTTCACAAACCCAATATACTCTTTTTTTCCATTTTGGAAAACAGAGTATAAAAAGGGTTTGCCTGGAGGCAAACATGGTTCTTTAAAAGCGGAATAAACAGTAAATAGGCAAGTAAAGGCAGATCAAACTGGACATTTTACAAACACACTATGAAAAGCAAGATTTGAAGCAGCTAGAAGCAGCTTACTAGATACACTCCACCAAACTACACAGTAATATACGAGCACAACACAATTTCAACGGCTTAGTTCTACTCAAAAGTTAAGCTGAAACATGACAAAGACATTTTACGTACATAACTACGAACCTCGTTATTATAGAAACACGGTCAGATTTAATGTTATTCCACTTTCTTGTTTATATTGAAATGTTTTACTGAGCTCCACAAAAGTAAGTCGAAAGTTGTAAGTACATTTTTAGCAAAATATGTTCACTTTGACAACTCACAGCTGAGCGAATATTCCAAGAAAAAATAAAAACAAATACTGAAATACTCCATAAGTTATTGGTATCGTTAAAAAATACAAAATATTACCGCCGCCAAATATGCCGTTTGGCCCACTGTGTAGAGGGCTGAATTTTCCGGAAAATTGGTATGCAGTCATTGTTGAATTTTCATAAAGATCTTTTGAAATGCATTTGAAGCTGATCGGTTGATAAACAAAAAAGTTTCATACAATGGTTTGCCACAAATTCTCCACATTCCCGACCGAATTTTCAAAAAATAGAAGCATAACATAAAACTACTGTAAGAATTTTAGTCTTCGAGCTCTCGTGGTGTGGGCTCTGCGTTGATTGCCAATCGCCATCGCCAGTGAGGACAAACTCTTTTATATAAATAGGTATACAATGTATCTCAGTTGTGCTACAGTGATAATAGTGTGAACATTGTGGTTCTGACATTTTTCGTTATTGATACGTTTTTATAAAAAATTTCAAACGTGTTTTCGGAGACATTGTCTGTTTTAAGTTTGTAACTGTTGCACTGATTAATGACACTATGCAACAGCCAAAGACTACAACCAAAATTTTCTATGTCTTCTGCCATAGATTAATTGTTACGAGAAACTAAAATTGGATACCAGTTAAAAATTGTACAACATAATTACAAGCGATCTGAATAAAAAGAGTTAAATTTTAATGCAATTATAAGTTACTCAAAATAGATTTGGTTCTTAAATTTTAGTTACGCTAGTCTATACTACTTATAGAGTAGATGAACCTTATTTCTAAAGACAAAATAAGTTGAATAACTGTAATAAAAAAATGTAGAAAAAAGAACGCGTACAAACTTAATGTTATATGAATGAAATGATAAGTTGTTTGATAATCGGATGATTATTCCACAATGTAGTTGGGATGTACGACCAGCAAGGGATCGTTTTCCAGTTCATCTTCATCAGCACCGTGCCTGGGACTTTGAGCAACCGGCTTAAGGCTAGATGTTTTAAGTGGTATAATAACTTGATCATGATAGATCAAACGATCGATAAGCTTCTCGATAAGGTTTTTGCGGGATATGAGCTCATCCTCGGACTCAATTTGTTCGGCTACCTGCTCCAGGTACCAAGTGACAACATCGCTGCGTTTCATACCAGTATCGCTACCCTCGACCTCACAACGAGCCTCCTCGGCACGCATGTGTAGCACTAGCATCGTTGATAGATTTTTATAGTCCTCAAATGAGAGCGTAAACTTCTTTTTCTGTGCAGCGCTACCAGATGTTTCCAATGGGGCATCGGCATCAGTGTTAGCTGCCGCCCCATTGTTCTCCATATCAATATCATGTTCAATGCTATTATCTACGTCCAGTGGCTCGTCATCGTCCAAATGAATATCCGGCTGTTCGACGCGTATGATAGATTTATTGAGCAAACGGAAGGCCTCCTTGACATGACGCTCAAGCACACGATTGGAGCACTCCAACTTGGCCATGGCCTCGCTTAGCCGTATCATCGATTCCAGCTGCCGGACCGTAATGCGCCAGGTGCTGCGTCCAGCTGAGCCGGTATCCCGCTGCCGCAAATGGCCATAGTTCTCCACTAATATTTTTGCCGCTTCCGAGCTAATAACGGGCTTGAACTGGCGGGCAAAGGTCACATAACGTAGCACCTCCTCCCGCATATAAGCACGCTCCACAGTATCCTCAATGTTTGAGTGCAGATCAACGATCTTGCGGGCGATGGCATAGTCCACCACCTCGTTGCACTCGTCCACCAAAATAAAGAATAGATCGAAACGTGACATTATAGGTGCGGATAACTGAATGTTCTGCTGCAGACTCTTGGAGCGATCGTAGCGTCCGTTAATTGGATTGGCAGCTGCCAAAATAGATGTGCGTGCATTTAGGGTTGCACGAACTCCAGCGCGTGCTATCGATATGGTTTGCTGTTCCATAGCCTCGTGTATCGCCACCTGATCACGCAGATCCATCTTATCGAACTCATCAATGCAGCAGATGCCATTGTCCGCCAACATGAGAGCACCCGCTTCAATAACAAAATCAAAGCTCTCCTCGTCCCGCACTACAGCTGCGGTCAGACCAGCGGCCGAGGAGGCCTTGCCGGAGGTATAAATGGCGCGCGGCGAGAAATCAGATACCTGCTTAAGGAACTGTGATTTTGCTGTACTAGGATCGCCAACAATGCAAACGTTGACATCGCCACGCAGTGATGTTTTCTCCATCGTTGTCTTGGCCACCCCACCAAAGAGTTGCAGCAGAATGCCGCGCTTGACCTCATCGTTTCCATAAATGGAGGGAAAGAGGCTGCTAATTAGATTCTGATATAAATTGCGATCTTTGGACATCTCATAGATCTTCTGCCACTCGGCGTCGGTCATTTGCTTTTTCATATCCTCAGCGGTCACCTCGGACATGGGAAGGTCAGTGCCGCCAAAGCGTGCTGTGGTCGCTTGTACGCTGCACGCGAGGAATGCCATGCGGTAGTTAAGCTCACGCACACCGAGTGCCTTGAGTCCAGTGACGCCCTCGGAGCCCTCGCCGGGCTTATGCCGGGAGCCCATTTCAGCTCTGGTTCCAGGCATGCTGAGCACGCTCACATCCGGCACAACAATGAGGGTGCCGGTGAAATCATAGCGATCGCCGGCCTGCACTGTCTCCACCAGCTCGGAGCGCAATATGATCTCGACGGCACGCGGTATGCAGCCGCGTGGCAGCTCTGCCTGCGTCTCCTGTATGCGTATCTTTTGGAAATCAAGAAACAGTGACTTTTCCACATCCAGCATGAATCGGCGACGATTGGCGCACACAGGATTGCGACATATTGTTGGATTGGTAAACTTAAACTGCTGCTCTACGTTGCATATCTCTGTCTGGCAGTCGAGGCACATGAATGTGCCCGATACAAGCTCTGGATGGACGGGATGTGTGCGCACTACCTGGCCGGAGATGCGAATGAGTGTGCCGATCTTCGAGGTGGTCAGATCGCGCACTTTGTGGCGAGTTGGCACTTCCGTAAAGGCCACGTAACAATCCTTGTTGGTCTTGAGCCCAATGCGATCTTTTACGTAGTTCGACACGGATTGACAGAGAAATGGATACACATGGTAATACTCCTCGATGATAGCCGTGGCCAGATTCTGATCATATTTTTCCACATCCTCGAAGCTAACCTCGAGCGTGCAGCGATCGGGCGACTCTAAATTGGCAGCCGGACGCGTATATTTTATTTCACCATCCTCTTTGAATTCCTCGAGAAAATCTTGGAAGAGCTTCTGAGTGCGTATGCCAACCTCATCTTTTACGCGCAGCTGTCCGATTTGTGCATCTGCAACATCCATTTCTTTTGATTAGCGAACAATTAAATATAAGCGCGCACGAAATTAAATTCTGTTTATCACTGATGCTGTTTAGTTAGCGGCTGCTGGGTATTTTCCTAATTTCCGCGCCTTTTTTTGACACTTGGCTGTGACAGCAGGCGATAGGCATGAAACTTATCGATTGTTGTAAGTCCTAATTTACACGATGCCACTAATTGCATGCATCTCTTGGTTTGTTGCAAGACACGACGAAAACGAGTGAGGTAAAGTTCCACGCCAACCGAACTCTGTAACTTTGTTCTGCATTTCGATTTACTGTCATTATATTATAAGCGACCGAATTGATCGCAAGTTTTTTCTTAACAGTCTGAAACATAAGTTGATGATCTCTTGTATTAAACACAATTATACCAGACTAGCAACTCCAACCAAAAGTTTTATATCCAATAAGGTACATTTTCCGCAAAATAAGTATGCAGTTTTTATTGAATTTTCATATCGATGTATGAAAATTAATTTGAAGCAAATCGCACATAAACTCAACTTTGGTCTTTTAACCTAATTTCCACCCGGGAATGTGAATTTTCCGGAAAATTGGTATGCAGTTTTTAATGAATTTTCATATAGATATTTGAAAATGAGTTAGAAGCAAATTGCATAAAAAATCAACTTTCGCGCATGCAACCTTGACCATCTATTTTCCGTCCAGGGTGGTGAATTTTCCCGAAAATTGATATGTAGTCATATATTTTTCATATAGATCTTTGAAAATATGTTTGAAGCTGATCGGATGATAAACAAAAAAGTTGCATATAACGGTTTTCTGAGAATTTTCCGCATTTCCCGACCGAATTTTCCAAGATCCGGGATTAGTACTCACTTTCGGCATAGGCCTAAGCTACTGTGAAAATTTCAGCCATCTCTTATGGTTTGGGCCCTGCGTTGATTGCCAATCGGCATCGCCAATCGTCAGTGAGGACGAACTCTTTTGTACATATATATTAGCATATACTTCACCTGACATTCCAAATCTGTGAACTATATTAAAATTTATCGCCCGTGTGTGAACATTTTCCTCACTCTGACCCACACGCCGAACGATTTTTTAGACAGATCTTGAAATCTTAGTTTGAAGTCGAAATGGAAACGGGACGAAAATTCGATCCAGTCCCGCCCGTCGTGGCAGTTATCCCGCTCGCCCCCACTTCTTCAGATCCGTTCCCGTTCCGTCCGTCAGTAGTTTTTTGCGCCAGTTTTTCTCTCATTCTCAATGCAAATGCAAATGATTGTTTATACAGCACTTCAAAATTTATGAATTTTACCGCAAAGGGAGGCCACACGTGAAAAGAAAATTAAATGTGGCAGCGAAATTGAAAAATAACAGAATGTTGTTCTATTTAGCAATACGGAGGAGATTATTGCAAATTTTATATTTTAACATAAAATAAAAAACAATCAACTGCTTTTATTTGAAATGGCGAAGCTGCCAGACTTTTAAGAGTACAAAATTCATGGATGCCCTCAGAATTCATAGTCAACTTTCGTGTGTTGGAAAATTCACGTATTTTGAGTTTTTACATACATGTCAAGCAAAATGCGTGTGTTGATTCATGCATTTTGGTCGTGTATAAACGCAGTAAGTGTCGCAGTTTGAACTGTGACAGCAAAAACAGTATCGCCCATCTCTATTTACTAAGACCAATCTCAAGGTGAACAAATGAACACAGTTTGCAACAAAAATTCTTCTAGCCGTTAAGCCGATATTTCTTTATTTATCTCATTGAAGTCGTGATATTTAAAGAATGAAGTATATCAATGTATCGATATACATTTCGTTGCTCTTTTCCCTAGCACACCGATAAATGATGGCCATCGCTATCATAAGCAAAACAAAAGTATCAGCGGAGGAAACCTTTGCTGTTTTCCAGCTGGAAATCAATAGAAAACATGCTACAACAGCGAAAATGCATTGTTGTCAATATGCGATCAGCGATAGCGCTGATTGTAATATTCGTGTTAACTGGAATTAAGAACAGTGAAACGGCAAGCGGAGGCAATCAAATGGATTTGCCGGATACAAAGATCGATCAGCGCAAAGACAACAGCAATGCAGGCAGCAGCAGCAACAATAACAACAATAACGATAATGAAGTTTTTGTGCCTGGCTTGGGCAGCAAATCAACATCATCAGCATCAACAGCTAGCGATAATGGCAACAGCAACCACAACAGCACGACGAACATGCTGTGCCCGCTCGACAAAGACACACCCTGTGATCTGCTGCAGATACCCTGCATACGCTGCAGCTACAACTACAATTGCTATTATGGCCGCAACAACAATGTTACCTGCGAAGCTGCTAGCAATGTACAATGTTTGGGCGAACGTACGTTTCAGCGGGAAATGAACTGCCGCTATTGCTATCAAACGGAACTCTGGCAGCAGAACTGCGAGCAGCACGCCAATTGCAATTCAGCAGCAGAAAAATTCTATCGCACCAATTGCACGGTGCACCAGGATGTGCTTTGTTTAGGCAATCGTTCGTTTACGCGCAATTTGCGCTGCAATTGGACGCAGGGTTATCGCTGGAGCACGGCGCTGCTTATCAGCATTACATTGGGCGGCTTTGGCGCCGATCGCTTCTATTTGGGCCATTGGCAGGAGGGCATTGGCAAGCTGTTTAGCTTTGGTGGGCTTGGTGTGTGGACGATTATTGATGTCCTGCTCATATCCATGCATTATCTGGGCCCAGCAGATGGATCGCTCTATATTTAATCTTATTTCATTTAATTTATATGTGGAGCAGTGTTTTCACAGGGTGTTTCAATTTGTACAGTGCATTGCAGTGATACCTCCTGGCAATATGAAAACAAGCAGGCATGCCAACTTATCGATAAGGTGCTGCAAACGATTTGTGTTGTTCATGAAATGAAACAGGCCTAACTCGGCAAAAATAAGACTCTTAACAAAATTTGTTGCTATACGAATCTTACATAAGGATGTAACTGCTTAAAATGTATCGGGTTAAAGATGTTAAAAAAGAGAGTACACAAACATTTAGGAAAATATGGCTAAGCAAACAAAGTTATGTACATAGGCATGTGCAGAATGCAACTAGGTAAGGTTAAAGGAATTCAACATTTTTAATAACGACATAGTTAAGCTTAAATAAAACCTAAAAACTCGGTACAAATTAAAAAAAAAAAAAATTTCAAACATTGTATTGTATATACATATATGAATGTAGCATATAAGAAGAGACTGTCTTTAACGTTAACTATAAGTTATCTTACTATGTAAATACATATTTATAATAAACACGCATGTATTTATGTGTTGCATTATTAAACTTAAATATCTAAGTGTTCTGCACCAACTAGAGATGGAATCGGAACGCGAATGAAAAACAAAAATTTGTTGCCTATTATAATAGCAAACGTAATCGAATAATAAACTCCAAAGTTATTGCAGAAACTATATCTCAGTAATTTTTGCGGTTTTTATCGTTTTCCCGCTAAACTAGCTGTTTTTCAGAAAAAATGGAGGAGCAAACATTTTTTGGCTTATGATAGGTAAAAGGTTCAGAAAATTTCAGAAAGTTAACTCAAATCTTTGATACTAACAAACAGATGAATAGACTACTGACTTTTCATCTAACTTTATGTGACTAAAACTTAAAATAATTATAACTTGTTAACGATTTGTCAGATTGAAATAAAATAGGTACCATTCGACGAGTGATTTGAATTAGAATAAGGAAAAATTAAAAAAAAATTACCAACTGTCTCTAATCTTTTAAATTTTGCTTTCCACTCTCAACCCCCATATTCCATGAAGATGAGTTATCTAATATATTGGTAGGCACTCTTTTTCGTTAAAATACCTTTCGACCGGTGTATAGCTCGATCTTATGTCACAGCAAATCTTTTATTCTTGCTGTGTATGGTGCTAGTCGCCTTTCGCAGCCTTCGTGATGCCTTGTCACTAGCTTGGACTACCGTAAACAGTATTACAAAGATATAGTTTCGAATTTACATTTATTTAGAGAATTATAACTTGTTGTTTTATATATATTTCTATATAGATTTCAGTTCATTGTACATGGTGTATAAGATGTATAAATTGAATGTTAGTCATCGGATTGAATATTGATGTTGGGTATCTGGACATGATCATTGGTGGCGCCACCAGCGATGCTGGCGGTGTTGACCTGGTCGTTTGTGATGCCACCTGTCAATCCCAACTCATCGTCGGCATCATCGAACTTTATGTGTTTGGACAAGAGTTTGCCAACCTTTTCGCGACCGCGCTTTTGCTGCACGCGCACCTTTTTGGTCAACTTGGCCTCCCGATCCTGCTCGATTTTGCGCCAGTAGAGCGTCTCCGGCTGTCCGCGCAACACTTTGAGCTGCATTTCGGCACAGCTGAGTTGACGCGATAGCTCCTCGGCAGCGTTGGGCGTGACCATGCGCAGATGTGCCAACTGATCGCCTTCCTTAATGTCCACATACTTGATGTCCGTGTACTGTCGCATATCCGCTTTGAACTCCTTGATATTGGTGCAGGGTTCATGCAAGGCGCACTCCACAATCAGTCCAGGCTCGTATTTGAAAAGTGGTGAACGCTCCTGGGCGGGATCTTCAGCACGGGCGGATAACTTGCTGTCATCTGTTTCGTTGCCGCCTGCACCATAGAAATTCATATTCATTTTGTGCACGCCCGCGTTTTTGTTGCGCTTGCGGCGTTTGGGTGCCACCGGCGCCTCTGCCACATCATTGGCATCGCTGAGTGGCTCTATTTGCTCAGCATCGCTGCTGACGCCATCGCCGCCTTTGGACTCCAGCAGCTGCTGCTGCGGCTGCAAGGGCAGGTCCGTGCATGTCTTGTCACTGGGCTGCTGCTGCTGCTGAGCTTGTGTGCTACGCCATAATTTGATCTTTGCCTCGCTGATGATGCGACGCTGCAGATTAAGATACTTGTTGCGCAGGCTGCACCAGCTGCTCTTGGGCAGCACCTTTAGTTCCAAGGCACTGGGTTCAATGTTGGGCTTCTCCTTATCAACAATAGCTTTCTTGGTTTGCTTGCGGCGACGCTTCTGTTGTGCGTCCTGCTCCTTATCGCCATTGTCATCCTTGTCATTATCGTCATCTGTTTCGCTGGGCTGTGAGTCAGCTGCATCGTTGGTTGCCACACCACTTGCTTCGCTGTGTTCCTGCTCCAGTTTCACGCGCTTGGCTGCAACAGCATCCTTGGTCACATCCTTGTCGCCTTCACGTTTGATTGCTGCTGTCGCTTGATGTTTGAGCTCATCTGTTGTCTCTGTTGCCACCTCTTGCGTTTGTGGACTACTTTTCAGCAGCTGCTGCTGCTGAAATGAGCGTACGCTGGCCAACTTGGCTGGATCTGTGCGCTCCACCGACAACACGCCCTTAATCTGACTAAATGCTTTTACAGCCTTCTCCACGGACGCACTCTTCTCAAACTCAATGAACGCAAATTGCTTTATCTTGCGCGTGCCCGGATAATGTGGTAACGAAACATATGCCACACCACCATAACGACTGAACACCTCCTTGAGCCAATCATGTGTGGCCGTAGCCGGCAACGCTTCCACATATAGCGTCTTATTGTTAACGTCACGCTGCTCCGGCAGCGCAGTCTTGCGACGCACCTTTAAGCCGCTCTCGTCCAGCTGCAACAGCTGTGAATTTGACAGCGACATCGATATCTGCTGCACATCCTGTGTAAGCGTCTTTATTTTGTTAAAAGTAAGAAATATTTCCAATGGCACGACTATAAATAACAATATTAATTATATTCAAGCAAGAAAAGTTGACTTCGGCGTGCCGATGCCGATGCTCTGCAAGGGTATAATAACACTAGCATATACACTCACATGGATCCTGCTCCACATAGCGACGCAAAAACCGATCCTTGCTTAGATTGGCATCCCCAAAGTAAAACTCCATCTGTGTACGTATGGAATTAAATAAGTGGCGCTTACGCTTCCTTCCTCCATTGTCATTCTTTGCCACCGGCGTTGGCGTCGCAGAGCCGCTTTCTGTGCCTGGGGCAGCTGTTTCGGCTTGATCCGTTTCAGGAACATCTGTGTTAGCTTTGGTAGGCTCTTGGCCATCAAGTTTCTCGTTGACAACTGCTTTGGCAGCCATTTGCGATAATTGAACAAACTAAACTTCGAAGCAAGAAATGTTCAATAATTCAATTCAAGTATTGCCAGATCTTTGCGAACTGCATTCAGATTGCAGTTCATTTAGCTCGATCCTTCGTGTTTGTCATATGAACGAACTAAATCAGAAAAAATTTAAAAATTCGATTTCCGGTGGCGGAGCTTGACTTCTTTGAACAAATAAGTAATTAACAGCAAATAAAGGTTGACCGATATGCGAATTTTGTACTAAAACTGATAGAGTATAATAAAATATCAGTGCTGGTAAGTATCGTAAAATAAGTGGAGCTGCCAGACTTTTCAACACTTTCGATACTTAGCTTTTTATCGAGGCGCTCATATTTGATTTAAGTAATATCAGTGATAAATAACATTAAGTTGACTATTTTAAAAATTTTAAGCGGATCCCGCACAAAAGCGATACCGATTTACGCAAGGCTCGACGTTGTCGCACCGCCATTAGGCACTTTTAAATTATATCGCTGAAAAGCTTTAATTTTACCACACAATTCAAGTATGCATGTCGTCCGTATTTGTCACGCACACAACACAAAGTAAATACCTACTAAAAATATTACTTGTTATTGTATATCTAATAATAATAACATAACAATAATGTACAGGCCTTGGAGCGTCTCATTCAGAAAACTCCGCTCTTAGGCAAAACAATGAAGTCGACGTATTGAAATTTTGTTTGAGCGCAAAAGACATGGGAAGATGGCTGTCCTTTGTGTTTTATTTTATTTTTTTCTTACGATTGACACTAAAAATGAAAGCGAGAGCGATATAGAGCAGAAGCTGTGTATATTTGCATTTCACATTACTCCTTTCAATGCCGAAAAATGGCGGAAAACTGTTGTATGAATTATTATTCACAAAAATATTGAATTGATATAATTTCGTTCTATGTCAATTGATAGCTCAAGATCAGTAAAATTGAGCGTCGCATGCAAGACCGTGAGGAGTACATACTGGATATCAAGGAGAACGTTAATAATGTGGCGGGTACGGTATTTACAACAATCGCCGTCGATGCAATCATCAGCTGGACTTTGAAAAGCACAAGGACAAGCGAAGTAAGTTGAACGCAAATATAAACATCAAAAGTAATTATTTTTCATATATTAATTATGTAAATAGAGAACGTTGGGAGCGCAGTGTGCAGGACAAAGAAGATGCGTTAGAAGGCTTGATTCGTTCGTTAATGGACAAAATGGATAAGTTTAAACAGAAAAAGCCGAAAAGCAAGAAGCAGAAGAAGAGGACACTTCGAAATCGCGTAGTGACGTTCCCAGCCTGGCTAAAGAATTACACAATATGGGCACAAATGTCGTCGATGGAGTCCAAAATCAAAGCCAAAATGAGCAAAAAACATATTGCTGCAGGCCAAAATACTTAACACAATAAACACACTAATCCTAATTTCGTTAAGCATTGCTTCTACCCAAAGACCGACTATATTGTGGTAGCTGTGCTGCGCGGTTCGCTAGACGATGCAGCGTGATACAGTGAGGTGCACAATGTTGAACCATCTACGTCAATGATGAACGATAATCTGTGAGTACGTTGTGATGCAAATTATATTTAATACAAACAGCTAACCATATAATTTATAGACTAATGCAGCAGACGAGTCGGCCTTTAAGAAAAGTAATGAACTGCTGCTAAAGGATTTGCAAGACAAAAAAAAAAAGATGTCCTAGAGCGCATACAAACGCCCAATATGAAGTCAAAAACTGGATCTTGTTACGAAAGCGATGAGTTCGAGAATGCTCGACAAAAGACTTAAAAAGCTAAGACGATCTTCACGTTTTGTGCAATGCTGTCAGCATATTTCCGATGCCATCGCTGGCATTTACAAGAAACTGGCTGCCCAAGCGTTGTTTGGACTTGATAGTCCCGAGGATCTCTATGTTGATGGCATCAATGACAATTGTGTGACACCGGTAAACATTTCCATCCCATGAGCAATTTGAGCGGCGGTGAGAAAACTATTGGCATTCTCGAACTGCTCCACGCACAGGTGAGTTTAAAATAAACTCAATAAATTCAAACCGAAACTTATATTTTCTTTATTACTCTTTCAGCTATCATCCAACCTCGTCCTTCGTTCTTGACAAGATCGATGCCGCTTTAGATAATACAAGCCTTGGCTGTTGCTTCATATATTATAAATCATACGACCAACTTGCAGACAACTGTCATATCTTTGAAATTACAGTTCTGCGGTCATGCTGATGCCCTGGTAGTCATCACACCTGCGGTAAAGTAAGTTTTAAATATGTACTAATTATACAAGTTGTTCGTTAACATCACAGGAAAGTGATCGTCTCATATCTTATGTCCATATAATTGACCCGACTTGCTACGAGGACAAATAATTAGTCGACTTTTTACACCATTTAGCATAAGCTATAAATTATGTTTTGTACAGCAGGCAAAAGCCAAAATTACACACAATTATCGAATAAAACTTTTTTTTTCTCATTTTTTGTAAATTTTGTAAGAGTTCATTATTAAAATAATTTAAAAAAAAAGCATGCAATCCGATACTTAAACAAGGACTGGTAATCAATATCAACGGAATGCTCAAATACGCCAGCAGCAGCAGCAAATTGTTGGAGTGAATGTCATATGGAGAAAAAAAAATAACTTTAGTGCGATCTGCTCTAAACTTATTTTCAAAGCTTTGAATGACCAAATATTAGCATTAATATTAACATTAAGCACCCAGTGAAATGCTAGTATAGTATAGTTGAAATAGATCCTAGTCCCATTTAATTATAAGGATTTAATTATAATAAAATGTTACATGTTTTCTACTATGAATATTATTTATAAATTATAATCAACTAACTTATATTGTTTTAAAACACATTTCTGTATATCATATTAATTGGCCTTATTTGTTTCGAAACGTAATTTCGACTAAGGAGTTTAAAAATGTTCAATTTTGGCAAATAGATTTTATTTATAACTGATATTGTTTAAATCAAATATGAACGCCTTGATAATAAGCAAACTATCGAAAGTGTTGAATAGTCTGGCAGCTCCAATCATTTTACGAAACTTACCAACACTGGAAAACTATAAAAATGCTATCGGAACTAGTTCAATTGAATCCGATTAACACATATCGGATAACTTTCAATTGTTATTTATGAATAATTTAGGCTACAAAGTCAAGCTCGACCACCGGAAATCGTATTATTAAGTTTTTTCAGATTTGTTGAGCCCACAACGCAATTTTTTTTTGAAAACTCGTTAGCTACGGGCCTTTTAACGAAGAATTACTAAAATTAAATATATAAAAATTGTATGGATTGCGCAAAGAACATAATAAATACAAGCGATAGCGAAGCGACGCAAGCATTACTAGCGATAGTTAATTCCAAACAGCTGATATCAGTTTATTTACTGTTAATATTTGTTCTTGCAGTCTGGCAACGCTGGACCTATTCACTTTTTCAATGCATACATATGCATTAACTGTATATTTCTTGAAAACAGTTAAATTCCGTGGAAGTGTACAAGCAAATGTCAGACAGAAAGGGGAAAACACGGTCGAAATTTGACACAGCGCTGTTTCAACTAAATTGGTAAGTTAGAGTGCATTTAATATTGAAACAAAACTGCCTAGATCTGATTTGTAATTTATACGCTTTAAGCCTGCGCTTTGATTTGTTTTTGCTGTGTTGCCGGCTAAATAAAAGTTGGTAACGCGTTGAGTTTGGCGCCAACTCAAATGAAATGGACGATCCAACGCTAAATAAACTACAAACTGCAAAGCCGCTGTCGCCAGTGGCGTCAACGTCGGCGTCCCCTACTCCAATGCCGCTCAAGCGTCGCGGACGGCCACCCAAAGCCAGCCGTGCGCATTTTGCTAAGGGTGCGTCGGCGAGTGAGGGAACGGCTGAGTTGGAGACGCCAACTTCGCCGCCGTCGCAAACAGCGTCCCCTACGCCAAAGCCGCTAAAACGTCGCGGACGGCCACCCAAAGCCAGCCGGGCACAGTTTGCTGAGGGGGCGTCGGCGAGTGAAGAATCGATTGAGGAGATTGAGACGCCACCTTGGTCGCTGTTGCCATCGGCGTCCCTTTCACCAATGCCGCTCAAACGTCGCGGTTGGCCACCCAAAGCCTGCCGTGCAAACTTTGCTGAGGAGGCATCGGCGAGTGAGGGAACGGCTGAGGAGTTGGAGACGCCAACTTCGCCGCTGTCGCAATCGGCGTCCCCTACGCCAAAGCCGCTCAAACGTCGCGGACGGCCACCCAAAGCCAGTCGGGCACAGTTTGCTGAGGGGGCGTCGGCGAGTGAGGGAACGACTGAGGAGTTGGAGACGCCAACTTCGCCGCCGTCGCAAACGGCGTCCCCTACGCCAAAGCCGCTCAAACGGTGCGGACGGCCACCCAAAGCCAGCCGGGCACAGTTTGCTGAGAGGGCGTCGGCGAGTGAAGAATCGACTGAGGACATTGATACGCCACCTTGGTCGCTGTTGCCATCGGCGTCCCCTCCACCAATGCCGCTCAAACGTCGCGGTCGACCACCCAAAGCCAGCCGTGCACACTTTGCTGAGGGGGCGTCGGCGAGTGAGGGAACGGCTGAGGAGTTGGAGACGCCAACTTCTCCGTTGTCGCAATCGGCGTCCCCTACTCCAAAGCCGCTCAAACGTCGCGGACGGCCACCCAAAGCCAGCCAAGCACAGTTTTCTGAGGGGGCGTCGGCGAGTGAGGGAACGACTGAGGAGTTGGAGACGCCAACATCGCCAAGTTCAAGCGAATGCCGCCGCAGCTCACGCAAGAAGATCGTCAAATTTGATGTGCGCGATTTGTTGAAGATAAACCGCAAGAATAAAGTACAAACTGAAGCACGCATTGATTCCAATGCAACAACGTCGGCAGAAGCAACTACGTCCGGCAATCCTACATTTGCCGTAAACGATACGTCTCCACCTGAGATATTTGCGAAGCCAAAGCCGACAGAGCAGCTGGCGGGGCCAGCTAACAATTTACCAGCTCATCGCAAACGTGGACGTCCGCGCAAGGTGCAGGTGCCCATGGAGCTAATAAATGATGACGCAGCTGAAGCTGGAACTGGAACTGACGCTATGCGCAGCTGCAGCTACTCAGATTACCACTCAGATACCAATTCAAGCAACTCAACCAACAACACGCTTATGATCTCGGGCGGAAGCGTGGAAAGCGATGCGTGCCCAACTAAATTTAAAATCAAGTCAAAACTCCGCGTTCACCTGAAACGCATAAGCATGCCGATCAGTCGTACTGATTCCTCCTCGGACTCCAGTGAGTCCATCAAGTGCATTAGCTTGGCGGATGGGTCCAACTCCTCCTCGTCGGAGTACGCACTGGTGGAGCGAACTGCATTGCATACAATTGATGAAAAGGAGCAGGAGCAGCACGAAAATCAGCAGCCGTTGATTGATACTGATTCGGTAACCATGTTGCCAGCTGATGATGAGGCTCAGGATTTGGACTCGCCAATCATATTTGTGGAAATTGAAGGGGAAAAGGCAGATGCAGCTGCAGATGCCTGCCCAAATTTTAAGCATATATTTCCTAAGTCAGAGCCAAAGCAGCAACTGGAGACGGACAACAAAGCGGAGCTTCACAGCGAGACGCCCATTCTTTGGTCTGCTGACGATGATGAGAATGAGCAGCAGCAGGCGCAGCAGCAGGATCCAAAGAGCAGCGAGTTTAGTGATCAGCCCGTTGAAGAGAAGCAGGAGGAGGAGGAGGAACACAGTCTGCAACAGCAGTTGCTCGCCGCACCTTCACCAATGTCTTTAGAAAAACGACGTTCAAGCATGCGTGCCAACAACAAAAACAACAACAGCAGCAGCAAAAAGACGCTGGAAGAGACCTTTGCCCTTATTGCAGCCGAGAGCTCGAAAAGTATACTCGAGAGCGAAGTCGACTTGGAACTGGAATTAGAGCTGGAGTTGAATTCTCTTACAGATATCGTCGAAGAGCGCAACAGCAACAACAATAACAACATGTACGCCTTGTTGTCACAAGCGCAAGCAAATTCCAATTCAGCATCACAGAAGTTAGTCCGATTGGAGCCATCTATTGCTAGCCAATTGGAGCAGCAGGAGCAGCTGTCTTTAGCTATTACCAAAGCGGGATCGCAGCCAGAAAAACTTAAGATTAACAAAGAGGATACGCCAGCAGAGCAGCTGGCAGAGAAGATGTACTTTGTTAAAGCGGCGTCGCCGTCAAAAAAACTAAAAAAGAACATAACCAAACCTAAGGAGCTGGAAATAGACATGGCTAAAACTAAGTTGGTGCCAAAAAAGCTGGAGATGGACTTTGAAAAAGTCCAATTACCGCCAAAAGAGCTGGAGACGGACTTGGGGAAAACCCAGCCGCCTAAAGAGTTGGAGACGGGCATAACCAAAACAGAGAAACTACCAGAAAAGCAAGCGATGGAGTTGTCGCCAGAAAAGTTAAAGAAAAATAAAACCAAAATGAAGTCGCTGGCCAAGAAACACGCTCTGGTCATAAACAAAGCTGAGTTGGCGCCAGAAAAGCTGGAGGAGTGCTTAGTTAAAGTGGAGAGAACGCTAGGCAAAGCGGAAATGGAGACGCAGACGCTGGCAGAGAAGCAGGAGACTCACTTGAAGAAAGCGGACACGTCACAGCAAGCAAGTCGCAGTAGCACACCCACATCCACTTGCAGTGGCTTAGCCGGCGGCAAGGCTAAGCCTGAAAAAGTGTCCAATGTGTCCATTGTAGAATGCAATGCGCTATTTAAGGCATTGGACAAAGCTAGTGTTCAGATGCACATCGAGGAGAAAACTAAAAAATATAAAAAACTTGATGCTCAGAAGCAGCCAATCCAAAAGGAGCAGCAACAAGCGCAAAGTCCACGCCGCAATACAATTGGCGAGGATTCGTCGTCGTCGTCCTTGTCCTTGTCCAAGCACATGTCAAGCCAACGACGCAGCTCCGCAGAAACTGCAGCTGCCAAAGCTCAGCAGGTCAGCAATAAAGCAAAGCCTAAGAAAATATCACGCAAGTTGGCCAAAAAGTTAGCCTTACGTCAGTTGAGTCGTCAGAATTCGTTGGATTCTAGCTCAAGCGCAATTGCATCGCTTCAAGCTGCGCTCACAGAAACTGAATCCTCGGAATCGACAAGCTGCAGCACAAACACAGCCTCAGCCGATCCTCTCAAGCAAATTGTCAAATTAATTAAAGATGGTGTTAAGCTGCTCGAACGCGACTACGCGCAGGAGCTGGAGCAGGATAAGGAACAGCAACAAAATGCCACTCCCGAGGATGCGTTTGCGCAGCATGTAGCCAACATGGAAACACCAGCAGCAACACCCGCCGGAACACCGTCACATACACGTGCAGCAACACCCGCGGGAACACGCGCAACACCATCAACAACACCCGTAGGAACACGTGCAACAACACCTGCAGGAACACCTTCTACAACACCCTCTCCAACACGTGGACCAACAACTGCACCAACACCTGCGCCCACACCCGCAGCAACACCTGCGCCCACACCCGCAGCAATACCTGCGCCCACACCAGCAGCAACACCTTCAACAACTCCCGCTGCAACACCTGCAGTATCACCTTCAACAACTCCCGCTGCTACACCCACCGCAACACCTTCAACAACTCCCGCTGCAACACCTGCAGTAACACCTTCAACAACTCCCGCTGCTACACCCACCGCAACACCCGCAACATCGCCACAATCCTGCACTGATGATGCATCATCAGCTGCTGGCGGCGTGCGACGCTCGCATCGCATTAAACGCAAGCCACAGAAGCCAAAAGGCAGCGCTAATCAAGGATTAGCCTTAAGCATGGCCTGCAACAGCCAAGCCAACTCGTACGCGCTTAGCATGGCGGATCAGATGGCGGAGCTGGCGCACATTGATGCCATTAATGATTCGTTTCTGCGGCAAGAGAGTCTGAATACGTTTGTACCACTGCGCGAGAATTATTATCGGTGTGCACGGCAGGTGAGCCAGGAGAATGCGGAAATGCAATGCGATTGTTATTTGACGGGGGATGATGATGCATTGGGTCATCAATGCTGTGGCGCTGGCTGCATTAATCGCATGCTAATGATCGAATGTGGCCCACTATGCATCAATGCCGCACGCTGCACAAATAAACGTTTTCAGCAGCATCAATGCTGGCCCTGTCGTGTCTTTCGCACCCAGAAGAAGGGTTGTGGCATCACTGCTGAGCTGCAGATACCGCCTGGTGAATTCATCATGGAATATGTGGGCGAGGTGATTGACAGCGAGGAGTTTGAGCGTCGACAGCATTTGTATTCCCGTGATCGCAATCGTCATTATTATTTTATGGCATTGCGCGGCGAGGCGATCATTGATGCGACCGCCAAGGGCAACATTTCTAGATACATCAATCATAGCTGCAACCCAAATGCGGAGACACAAAAGTGGACGGTGAATGGTGAATTGCGCATTGGTTTCTTTAGCGTTAAGACCATTATGCCCGGCGAGGAGATCACCTTTGATTATCAATATCAGCGCTATGGACGCGATGCACAGCGTTGCTACTGCGAGGCGATCAATTGTCGTGGCTGGATTGGCGGTGAGCCGGACTCGGATGAGGCTGAGCGTAGCGACAGTGAGGCGGATTACTTGACTGAGGATTTGGATGTGGAGCCAGAGCCGGGGCCAGAGCCCGACCCAGAGCCGGAGCCAGAGCAGCAGCAGTTGCCAATCAAAGTCAAAGCAACCACCAAGCACATCAAATCAAAGACGAGCAAACAAGGCAAGCAAACACGCAAGCAGCGCAAGGAGCATGTTAAGGCCAAGGATCGCGAGTATAAGGCTGGACGCTGGCTACGTCCATCATCGGGTGGCAAAGAAGTGCCCGAGAAATCAGCATCAGTATCAGTCCAGCTTGAGGATGCGGATGTGCTTGAACAACTGCAGCTGCTTAATCGTAGCGGACTCAAGAATCAAGCAGATACGCTGCGCTTTTCGCGTTGCATGGTGCGTGCCAAGCTATTGGCGACACGCCTACAGCTGCTGGGCGTGCTCAGCCGTGGTGAGCTGCCCTGTCGTCGGCTCTTCCTGGACTACCATGGCTTGCGTCTGCTTCATGGCTGGATTAGCGAAAGCGGCAGCGATCATCAGCTGCGTCTGGCGCTGCTCTATGCGCTGGAATCGCTACCCATACCAAATAGAACAGTGCTCAAAGATAGTCGCGTCTATCAGAGCGTGCAGCTGTGGAGCACAGATAAGGATCCGGAGCTCAAGAAAATGTGCGCACGCATGCTGGCACTGCTGCAGAAATGGAATGCTTTGCCCGAAATCTTTCGCATACCCAAGCGCGATCGCGTTGAACAAATGAAGGAGCACGAACGCGAGGCGGATCGTCAGGAACAGGGGCATCATGTGGCCACCGCTTTGGAGGATAGCAACAGCAATAGTGCTAACTCCATGCTCAACACCGATCGCTACAGGCAGGATCGCTTTAGACGCGACACAACCAGCCGCTACGAGAAGCCCAAGTTGAGTCTCAATCGGATGAGTGGCAACAATACCATTTGCACCATTAGCAATGCACAGCAAAAAGAGCGCAGTGGTGGCGCCACGGAAAGTATTAATGTCAGCATGGCTGGAGCATGTGGCATTAGCAAAGGTGATCCTCGCCGACGCAGCGATCATGCCAGAACCATATCCAAGGAGCTGCGACGTTCACTATTCGAACGACAGGTAAGTTTTAAGATTTGAACACTCTTTTGAACATATTTTGACTAATTTGAATTTGCAACTTGATCAGGTGGCGTTGGTCGAGGCAGAGAAGCGTGTTTGCAGCGTTGATTGGCGCGAACATGAGGTGCGCTGCGAATTCTTTGGTTATGATTTGACCACAGATCCCAAACTCCTGCCCCACTCTAAGAATTTGGATACGCGCGAGTGGTTCAACAGCGACAATATACCTGTGCCTGCCCCACTGCGCTGCGGCGACAACACGACCGACAACGACGACAGCGACAACGATAGCGAGCTACACTCACCGGAGAATGGAGATGGTGTGGAGTACATGCTACCGCCGCATGTCGAACCATTGCCACCATCCTGGCACTGGACTACCACACCCGAGGGTGACATCTATTATTACAGTTTGCTTGATCGCATACCACAGTGGGAGCCACCAAATGCGGAACAGCGCAAGCAAAAACTCGAAGACTCGTCGGAATCAGAGATACTTACCGATGATGAACTACTTGGTGTCACCATTGATGTCAACTATGTGGGTAGGCTCGATGACAAATCGTTGGCAGAGTACATTGATGCAAAGGCGCGCGAGAGGCGTGAAGTACGACGCAATCTGCGCGAATCTGTGCGCTTGATAAGTCCACGACGTGAGGAGGATCGCATCTACCATCAGCTAGAGTCACGTAAATACAAGGAGAACAAGGAGAAAATACGACGACGCAAGGAGCTCTATCGCCACAAAGGCAACGCCAACGATAATACTAAACCAGCAGCTGAGCAGCATACATGTGATATGGTGCCACGCTATCTGTACTCCTCGGACGAGGAGCTTTCTGATCATGGTGAAGCGGCTGCACTGCCCCTGCCCTTGTCCTTGCTTGATGGCAATGTTGATGGCGTTAAATGCGACGAATTCGAAGCAGCACAACGTAATCGCAAAACAAACGCGCTCAACGGGGAGCCAAGTACCAGCAAATCGGCGCTGGCTGCGGTAACCAAGCACCACCAGGAGCAGCTGGCCATATACAGTGATACAGATGCGGATGCCTTGCTTGGCGCTAAACGCAAGCTGCCTATGCCGCCGCTCATGCCCGATAGCCAAAAGAAGCAGCGTGGCGAGCGTGAGAAGCAGCGCAGATCGTAAGCGCGAATATTTATATATTTTATTTTAAAAATATTGCAATAAACAATATATTTATTATATTCGCAGGCTACTGTGCGCCACTTCAAGTGGACGTGAATGCATCGAAAAGTTTCGTTTTGAAATTACCGGCCTTGTTGCCGAATTTTTGCGTCCCTATCGCAAGGATAACTGCGAATTTGGCCGCATAACCACTGATGAAGATTACAAGTTTCTTATCCAACGGGTAAGTCTGTAATGGAGCTAAGAACTTGGAACTAATTACAATTCAGATTAAAATGAAAAACAAAAAAAGTAAAGGAAAAGATTTATACCATTGCAGGAAAGTTTGCACATAAGTTCCTATGACAGCTATATGATTTAGTCCACGATTTTGAGAAAACTTACTCAGCATGTGTGCCATGTGTTATAAAAATGAGTACTAGGGAGTTTGGTTGAAATATCTGTATCAAGATCTGTATAAACAAAAGAGTTTACCATACAAGAGCTCAATATTAAACAGATTGTTCCTTTGATAGATATAAGATATAGTGGTCTGATTTCAATACAATTTGATCAGCTTGTCAAGAACATACTTAACTTACTAAAACAAAAAAGATTTTCATACATCTCTTCCAATCGACCGTTCCTATGGCTAACTATAGCGTTATAGTGATTCGATCTGGCCGATTCTGACATTTGTACAACCTGCCGGCAAAATAAGCATCGGTGCCAAGTTCAGCTTCGACTTGACGCTGATCAAGAATATATATACTAATGGGTCGGAGATGTCTCTTTAATGCGTTACACAGTTCATGACTAAAATATAATACGTCTGCTAGGGTATAAAAAAGCAGATATCTTCGTAATCCGAAACAAATCAATTACAACCAAATTTCTGAGAGAATTTAATCGTTGAGCTTGTTCGAAATATGTATCTTTAAAATCAGTCGGTTTTTTTTTTCAAAGTATAACACAATTTGTCATAAAGTTACCACATCAAAAATACGACATTTATGAATAAGTTGATAACTCTTGTTTTAAAAATACTTATCAATTGCATTCACATTAAGTAGATAAATTAAATTTTAACTAAGAACTTAACAAAATTTTGGGGGAGATCTTGACACTTTGTCTTACTATGGTATATGCCAACATGTAAACCAAGTTTGGTTGCTCTAGCTTCAAAACTGTGGAAAAAACCTGCATTCATACAGACGGACGGACGGACAGACGGACATTTCACAAACCCAATATACTCTTTTTTTCTTTTTTTTTCAAAAAAGTTAAAAAAAGAGTAAAAATTATGTTTATTTCAAAGTACATCATGCACATATATATATATTATAATATCTTTATTCAGCTAAGCCATCATATAACAACCAAAGAGACGCGTTATTGCGACGTGACCGGAAATCCATTGGCCTGCACCGAATCGGTTAAGCACAAATCCCACGACTTTATCAATCTATATATGCGCAAGAAGGGGCGCGAGTACAAGAAACCAGCCGATGAGCCACCGGACTACTAAGCAGAAGTTCCAAGCTAAGCTATGTTTAATAGCATATAGCAATTAGTTACAATTTTTTTTTTTACAATTTTTTCACAATTTTTCAATCAGTTTAATCATTTGTCATTTAATGAATAGGAATATTGACTTACATTTATAATTTTTATTTTTAAACATTTTGGCTTCTACCCAATGTTTGGGTAAAGTTTGCGGCACGAAAATGCAATAAATTTATTATTTTTGATTTCCTTATTAATCTAAATATGAGCAAAATTCAAAGTTATGCGAGTAAACAAACAACAGCACACAGCAAAGTGAACATGAATGCACAATTTGACGAGCGGATTCCCTTTTTTCAACATCCTTTTTATTTAATCATAAAGTTTTTAGTATACAGAGATAAAAGGCTGAAATTCTAAACAGGAATACCTTATAGCATCTGTGGTATCTCTTACCTTATACATACATTTGGACAACTTTACAAGCCCTTTTAATACAATTTTGAGTTTAATAAAAATGCTATTTTTATTCAATGAATAATTTAAGGAAACGCACAAAACTGGAACACACATTTGTGACTATCGTGTGAGGGTGTGTGGAAATTGGTAAAGGTATTCTCGTCTCGTCTGGTCTGGTCTACTGCTGTGCAGATTTCTCAAGCTCCGCTGTATTGGTTGCTTGTGTGCGATTGGCTTCCTCCGGTTTCATAGCGGGAAACAGCAACACCTCCTGCAATAAAATGCAATAACATTCATTAATAAAATTCGTAAAAAAAAAAAAAACAGTGGTTAGGCTACAAACCTTAATATTATTTGAGTCGGTCAGGAACATGGTCAGTCGATCGATGCCCATGCCCCAACCGCCAGTGGGCGGTAGACCGTACTCTAGAGCCGTACAGTAATTCTCATCCACCATTTGAGCCTCATCATCGCCGGCGGCCTTATCGTTAGCTTGCTGCTCGAAACGTTCGCGCTGCACGGCAGGATCATTCAACTCAGTATATGCATTACATATCTCCTTTTTGGCCACAAAGAGCTCAAAACGCTCGGTGAGGCCAGGGATGCTTCGATGGTATTTGGCGAGTGGCGACATAATTTGAGGATGCTCGCAAATGAATGTTGGATTGATGCAAAACTCCTCGATAAAGTCACCAACCAGTTTGTCCAGCAGACGGGCCGTAGTGCGCGGTGCTGGGCACTCAACCTGATGCTTAATGCACAGTTTGGACAAAAATTCATTGGTCTCCCGGCTATTGAAGGTTTCTGCCGAGGGAAACTTGACCTGCAGTTTCTCCTCGAGCGTTTTGATCAAGGAAACACGCTTAAAGGGCGGCGTAAAGTCAAGCTCCTGTTCGATACCATCGGGGCCATCCGGATGATATTTAATTTTATACGTGCCATGTATGGACTTAACCATGCCAGAGACCATTTGCTCAGTTAGCTCCATAACATCGCTATAATCGGCGTATGCCATATAAAACTCGCATGTGGTAAATTCCGGATTATGTGTCATATCGATGCCTTCATTCCGGAACTGACGACCAATCTCATAGACACGATCCAAGCCACCAACAACGAGCATTTTGTGATACAACTCTGGCGCAATGCGCATAAACAGATCCATTTTAAGATCATTGTGATGCGTGATGAAAGGCTTCGCGGTGGCGCCTCCAGCAATCATGTTCATCATGGGTGTCTCAATTTCCAGAAAGCCCAGGCGATCCAAAAACTGACGCACATATGATATTATCTGTGGCAATAAAATACAATATTATTTTGTATTTATTTAAGCATAACACACTTGATTAACTTAAACCTAGCTTTAAACCAATAATTCCTTAACTTAACTTTAAGTCTTTTGTAACTGACAGTTCGTCCTTAAGTTTAAATTTCTATGGTTAAATATAATTTTATGTGACGAAAGACTTGCATAGAATAGTAAAACACTAAATATATAGAAAAAATATATTTTAATAGAAATAAATGTCTGAAAACTTTAACTTTGGCAGGTCTTTGAGGACATATGGCCATTTCCAAAGTGGCGTGACGGGACATTTGTGTAAAAACAAAAGTGAAGAAGTCAAATTTTTTATGCACTTCATTTTTTATTTATATAAATTATAAAATATATAAATTCGTTCAAGCCCACGATTCCATCTACTTTTCTTATTCCCTTTAATACCAATGTTTTATAACTATACTATGCAATAACTGGAAGCATTTTCGCGTGCCCATATTGAAAATTATGATACGTTGATGAAATGACTATATCTTGGAAGTTTTACCATACATTTTAACGAGTGATAACTTTTTAAAAACCTTTTGAATGAGTCACTATGCTCAAAGGAAAATTTAGAACTACATTTTCTTTTTTTCTATTTTTTCTCGAATTTTCAATTAATATTCCAAATCAAAATTTTTGGAAAAAAAAAAATAATTTCGTAGTTTTCGGCTTAATATCTCCAAAACTATACATGTCTAAAATGTAAGGGACTTATTTGTAGGTTAATATATTGACTTTCACGTTATGTTTTGTTTATTAAAATCGGTAATGTTATACGCAAGTTGTAATGAAATATTTAAACTCACTTCAAAAAAATTATGGTTGAAAAAAAAAAGTTCATAATTTTGTTTAAAAAATGTCTACCATATATGTTATATCAAGAAAAACAGTTGAGATTTTTGAAATCATTTTGCCAACTAAGCTGCTTACCTTTGCACGAGTTTGGAAGGTTTCGCGCACTTTGTTGTTGAGTATCAAGTCCAGATAGCGCTGCCGGAAGCGTGTCTCCTTGTCTTTGAGTCCAAAATGAAGATGGGGCAGCATGTGCAGACAGGGCGACAGCAGCTTTAGCTCAGTGGGCATAACGGAAAGTTCACCCTTCTTGGTCTTGCCGGGATGACCGGTAACCCCAATGATATCGCCACGACGCAGCTTGGCCGTATCTAGCTCATAGGCTGCCTCGCTTTTGTATGACTTGGCACTGGCCATCACCTGCAGCTTGACGCCTTCGCCGCGCAAATCGTAAAAGATGAGCTTGGCGCCAGATTCGCGTATGGCATGGATACGTCCAGCGACACTAACATTGACCTGCTCCAACGTCTCACCATCCTTGAGGGCACCATATTGATCAATAAAGTTTTCCAATGAGATGCTCACATTAAATTTATGCGGATACGGATGATTATCGGGCGTTTTCTTCAATTCAGCAACAGCAGCCGATCGCAGCTTATAGTACTCATTGGGTGAGATTTCCTCCTCCAGTTCGGCAGCCGTCTTCTTCTTTTGACCAGCTTCTGGTTCCAATGCGCGCGTTGCCTCCTTGTCAGCCTTCTCCTTAGCCTTCTGCTCAGCCTTCAGACGTCGCTTCAGCTCACTGCAAAATGTTTGAAAGTTATGATGACATTGTATATTATTATTTCCAAATATTTGGATACCAACAGTTTTGTGCCTTTGCTGGGCGCTTGCTGCAGAGCGCTCACATGGTGGAATCTCAAAGCGGACGCCGCTGTTGGTTGCAGCTTAAGCGGCGACAGCAGCAAAAACTGCTTCAATGCGCAGCGTGCAAACATTTTGCAGCCGATCAACATTGATTTTTGTATATTTGATTGAATTTATTAGGCTCACAAATTGCAGTTTGCAGCTGATGACGACCAACTAGGCAGCTTCAACTTAACCTCACAGTTAGCGCCTGGTTATAGCCTGGTCGCTATGCCGCCTTGGCATTGGCTAACATTTAACATGTACTTACTTTTTGGACAGTTCACCAGTTGCAGCAGCCATGCCGTTTTGGCGTCTAACGAGAGATTACGTTTAAAAAAAACGATACAAATAAAGATTGCGAATGCGCCACACAGGGAGCGAATTGAAATGATAGACAACGTATACAATAAATATCGATATATCGATTTCTAATTGGCGCAATTCGCGTTGCCAACTCACTTGTAACACGTGTTGCTGGTACATCAGCTGCTTTTACAGAGCTTTTTTTGGCACACTCTGGCAGCTCTATAGGCAATAGGAACAGCATCGTGAGTGCAAAAGTCGTGAGTCGTATTTTGTGAGATTTCGTGTCCATAACTATGCTAATTCTCAAATATTCAGTTGCTACTGAAATATAATTGTAGGCTTCTAGATAAAAACTTTGTTACATAATTCATTGCAAATTTCGTAGAATCGGCAAAAACTACATACATATGAAATCTTTTCATCGGGGAAACTTGCGGTTGAAACAGTGTAAACGTTGCTGACGTGACACTATCGGTTCATAATCTTTCGGTTATTCTTAACTTGACAGCGATCTGAAAAATTCTGGGTTTGGTGTCAAAAAATGCAGAAAACTCGCACGATTTTTTGTTTAAATAATTTGACCGAATGTGTTTGGAATGTTATCGAAATTCCATTTCGTTTTTTTTTATATGGAGTTTTACATTTCGCGAGCGTTCCTTTTGAAGTCTACAGACGCCTTAAAATTGTTGAACAGCGGCGCAAAACGAAACAGCCTACTACTCTGTTAAAGAATGCAGCACTGTTAACGATAAGGACAACAAAACGAAGTTTTCTTTACTATTTCTGCCAAAAAGTCGACCTACGCCCCTGGATTTCATGTTTTTCATTTTTTGAGACCAAAACTAGAATTTTTGAATCGTTTTTGGAGGCCGGCCTTTCCTGTTCGTGGCAATATTTACATCTGTGCAACTGAGCAATGTCACGTACACATCTCTAATCAGCAGGTGAAATTGAGCCGGGCTGTCTAAAACTGAGTGTGTGTGTGAAAGTAGAGCACAAAAATCCGAACAAATTTACTCTAGCAAACGTTTCTATCATACCTACTCCAAAAATATCAAACGATATAACCGACAAATTATACAATACGTCGCAAAAAAAAAAAAACAAACAAAATAAGTAAATTTCAAGCAACAAGCAACAAGGCAACAAAATAAACTATGGTCACAGTTGGACTGATAACGCGCCTGCTTGCCAGCGGCACCGGCGCTAGCGCCAGCAGCAGTAGCATAGCCACCCAAGGTATTCTCTGCATGCGTTTGCTGAAGACTAAGATGTGCAGCAATATGAATGCGAATGCACGCTGTGCAAGCTTTTTGGGGAGCCTCAGCATGGGTAGCGGTAAATCCACATCCACAACAATATCGTCAACATCCGCAGCATTTCCATTGGCAAGAACAACGTCTGCTGCCATGTTGTCGCCGCTGCTGTTTACAAAATATCGCAGCTATGCGCGTCTCAGCACCAAGTCAACGGCCCACTGTGCTAGCGCCAACAAAACAGATACAAAGTCATCATCGACTGCGTCGATGACCAGCGCCAGCGAACTCTTTGGAGATGCGGCAAACATGGGCCTCTTTGCTAAATTTAAGCACATGTATAAGCAATATTGGTATGTGCTCATACCTGTGCATGTTCTAACATCGATTGGCTGGTTCGGCGGCTTCTACTATCTATCAAAAAGGTAAGGGATCAGAATCAGGAATCGAATCTTCTTACCCGTTCCCATAACTAATACACAACGGCATACGTTGGCTAATCTCTTACTATTTTTCTCACACAGCGGCGTTGATGTGCCTGCTCTGCTGCAGTACATGCATCTGAGCGAAACTATTATTGAAAAGGTGCAGGGCTCCGATATGGGCCACTATGCCATAGCCTATCTGTGCTATAAAGTGGCCACGCCCGTGCGCTATGCCGTTACTCTAGGTAAGCATACAAATAATACTTAACATAGTTGCTCAACTACTACACATACTTTTTGTAGGCGGCACAACAATTTCAATAAAATATTTGGTACAATGGGGTCATATTAAGCCGATGCCCAGCAAGAGCCAATTGCTGAAAATGTACGAGGACACGAAGGCCACACGTGCTGCCAGTGCCAAGTCGACCCACAAGGATGAGAATCACAAATGATTGCAGGCAACTAGGCGTCTTGAACGCCGCATGTTCCTGCCGCCACCGTTATCATCATCTTTGTTCTCGTTGTCGCTTCGCATGCGGCGTTAAGCCAAGTTAGTTCTGGCTAGTTCTACTTTGTATTTTGTTAAGGCTGTTGCACGCTTGGAGTTTCAACTACTTGTCCAAGGCAAAGCTCTCGCATACAGTTCAACGATCAGGGGACACTTTAAGATAAATGCCGCTGTCGTTGCTAAATAGTAAATAGGAAAGAAAAATGCTTCCTTTTGCATATTTCATATATATTTTGTAAAAAAAACAACATACATATTTGCGTAGATTTTTGTTACGAAATCGCTGCCATATTGCGCCCCACATAAAGGAGCATCGTACTCACAATACGTATATGAACATACATACATATGTACTCTCGCATGCATATACATCCAACTCGAGTACGGCAGCAAAAAGTGTATAGTATATTTTGTAAATGTAATTTAAAAGTTATTCAAAAGTAAAACCTGTATGGTATAAAACAGATAAATTCATTTCCCTTTGGTTTTTTTAATTCATTTTAATTGACTTCTGCATTGGTATCTGACCAATCAGCTGCCAATTGACAAAACAGCTGACAAACGTTTCGATACGTGTTGCTCAGATGTCTTGGTAAATACATACATATATCGTATATACAACAATACTGAGCTTTTTCTCTCCCTTGCATGCCATCCCTTTTTAGCCAACCAGTTGGATAATGTCTGGCCACAGTCGGAGTTCAAATAAACTGATCATCATGTTTCCGTCTGAGTTAAATTCAATTATTTGTATAAACAAAAATTAAAAAAAAAAAACAAGAAAAATTATCTTTGTACCAAAGAAGAAATATACCTTTGCATAAAAGTATTGCATATAAAAACTTGAATTTTCCATCGATTGCTCTTATAGCAGCTATAAAATTGATTAATCAAAATAGTTTTTCGTACAAAAACTCATTTTTCAACTGATATAGTCGTCCGATTTTGATAAAAACTGTTAAGAAAGGTTGAAATTACTTGAGAAACGAAAAGAACAAATCCTATTTGAACTAATTGTTCCTATGGCAGCTATAAGTCATAAGCTGCTGTAAATGAAAGGGTATAAGTCCATTTCGAATCAACGTTGTCATTAAGGTTGCATGTGAATCAATTTAAAAATATTGGTTAACGGAAATTTATCCATTTGATGTTTACTACAGCGTTAAAGAATCCAATGTCATTATGCTATCATGTATTATGGTTTTTTTGTATTCTGTATTCCTGCATGCCAATAAACCTATATAATTTCATCAAACAAAAAAATAATTATCTATTAAAATTTAAAATTTAAAGCTGCATACAACTGTTCAAGTTAAGAATCGCGGACTCGATTTTGTTTTTTAGCTTACGGTATATAAGTATCTTGGGCAACTTTTCTTAAAATTGTCCATAGATTCGGTTTACGCTTGGCAGTGTAAATAACACTGTGACAAAATTGCAAAAAGTCTTGTACATTTCAAAATGACCATATGTAGGTTGTAGGTTTTCTTGAGAATAGTATTTCTGCATTTTTAGAATCTTCGATGGACCCTTAAAATCTGGAGATAAATTAAAAAAACCTTTTCATGCTACTTTTTATACCCTTGCAAAGAGTATAATTTTGTCACGAAATGTGTAACGCATTGAAGGAGTCACAAAACAAAAATTAGTGTGTTCTTGATCAGCATCAAAAGCCGAGTCATGTCCGTCTGTCTGTTTATATGCGTTTTTCAGGACTTTGTTCTTGATGAAACTTGGCACAGATGCTTCTTATTTCTGCAGGTAGTACTTATAGTTGAATTGGCCAGATTGGACCACTATAACATATAGCTGCCATAGGAACGATCGGTTGAAAATAGGTTTCTGTATGAAAAACTTTTGTGTTTTTCAAAATATCTCGACCAAACTCACTATATTTAAATAAAAGAAGGTTCTACACATGTTGACCAATTTTTATAAAAATCGGATCAATATAACTTATAGCTGCCATAGGAACAATCAGTTGAAAAGTTTTCTTGTGCAAATCTTTTCTGCAAGGCTATATATCTTCGGCACGCCGAAGTGTGGGCTCGACTTCGAAACTCCCTGCTCCCAACAGTTAACGTGTACAGTGCCTGCCAAACTGTAGTTTCTGCCTGCTGAGACGGGGGGAAATAGACTTGTCTATAACTTTGATGTTTATAGCGGCAATAATATAGCCCTATCGCAATGAAATTTTCGGAACTGATTAACATTGATAAAATAAATATGTGTACCAAAAATCAATGCTGAGTCTTTACAATTATGGCTGTGGGAGTTTTTTGCGAATTGTGGGGGAGTGTATACGAAATTAGAAGTAAACTTGATCTGCGTATGGTATACAGGAACCTGCATGCTAAGTTTGGTGTATCTAGCTCTTATAGTCTCTGAGATCGACACGTTCACACAGACGGACGGACGGACTGACATGACGATTTGGTTGTTGATGCCGATAGTTAATATAGTCGGAAATGCCTCCTTATGCCTGTTACATACATTTGCAGTGCTTTATAACTCCCTTTTTTCCATTTTTAATGGGACAGGGAGTAAATATTTGTACGCTTACTTATAGACTTTTGGACTAACGCAAAAAAGCAAAACGGTGAATATTAAAACAACCTCACAAATATTTAGATGGATTTGATTTTCTTCGTTACGTATATGATCATAACTCTTTTCAAATATGAAACCGATTTTGCGTTGCATCAAGAATGAATAGTAGTTTGAGATAAAAAGTTTAAAAAATTTGGTCCCAAATAAATTTTTGAGCTGACCGTCGATCAAAGTGAGAAAAATTAAATGTTTTTTAAAAAAAGGCTAGAACAACAGTTCTTGAGTGTTAGTGAATATGCAGTTTTCATATACATATATATCATGTGAAAGGTTGTCGCATACACTTTTATAATTAGCATAACTGAACCTAATATGTTGGCCACGTTAAGTGATATTTAAAGACAACAGAAAAATGAAGCGTGAAAAGGTTTTTTTCAATTTATCTTCAGATTAGATTTTGGGGGTCCATCGAAGATTTCAAAAATGCAGAAATACTATACTCAAGAAGACCTACAACTTACATATGGTCATTTTAAAATGTACAAAAATTGTCGCACAGTGTAATTGATCGTAGGTATGTTGAAAGCGACCGTATTCTTATATATCGTTAAAATTTAAGTTGCCTCAGATGCAAAATCGTCCTGAAAATGATTATAATTTGATTCCACTTATCACCCACTTCCATAAAAATTCCATTTATTTCGATTCTGTTTTGCATTTTATATTTCGTTATCATTTTTTTGTTTTTTTTGTTTAATTTTTTTTTTGTTTGTAACGTTAGTAAAATATCCAACAATTATAATTGTAACTAATAGTTAAGCCAGAAAAAATATATATAGTAGTAGTTGTTTTCTTGTTGTTGTTTTCCTTTCTTTTACAAATAAATAAATAATGTGTCTTGTTTCTTTTGTTTTTATGTGTTTATGCTCTGCTTAGGTGTGTGTGTGTGTGTGTGTGTTTGTGGTGTATGTGTTTAGTAATAGTAGTAAGTAGTATGTAGGTAGGTGAATTGTTTGTTGCTTGCTTGTGGGAAAACAAGTTTCAATTATGTACACATATGTAGTATTTATTTCGGTCTCTGTTCAGTGTCTCTCTGTGTATATAGTTTATATCATTTACATAAATACAATACAATACAATAAATAAATAAATAAATTATATAAAAATTAAATAGGCAACAAAATACGTAGGTAGCAACAGTAATAATTATATAAATATGTATGTATTTATGTGCGTACGAGAAGGGAGGGGTGTACAAAGTGTGGAAAATTGAGTTACACAAAAATAATTTCAACTAAAATACATACATATGCATAACAGAAAAAAAAACAAACAAAAAAAAGATATATGTAAAAATATATATATGTAAATAAATTAACCAAGATTCTCCATACCGCCATATGAATGCGTCACATACTAAGGTGCGTTTCATATTTATACCCATTATTTTGTTTTATCTCTGTAACGGTAATTTTTTTTCTGGTCTGTTCATCTACGAAAGTAAGTTTATGGATGAGACAAGAATGGACACCAACTTCGAGATTTTTCAAGATAACGGTACTTTTGTTTTCGCGATAATTCTGTTATAAGCATGTTTCACAATTATAACGCCACATGCAATTAGTGCGTTTTAAAGGGTGCAAGCGATAAGATCATTACTATTTTTGAGACTAAGTGGTTCAATTATTAAGTAAAAAAGACATGCCACGAGGAACAAGTTTAACAGATCAAGAAAAAGGTAAAATAACCGCTTACAAGGATGAAGGACGTAGTGGAAGAGAAATTGCACGTAAACTGGACAGGAGCCATAGGCTTATTCAAAATGTTTTAAAAGATCCTGATGCTTATGGCTCGAATAAGAGATCAGGAAGAAAAAAAATACTTTGTGACCGGGAAGAGCGAAAAATTTTGAGAAATGCCAGTAACAGTCTAAAAAGTTTGCGCGACTTGCAGACTGTTGTGGACAAAAAAGTCAGTCGCACCACAGTTTGGTGGACATTGAAGGGTTCAAATTCAATAAGAAATGAACTTATGAGATGTGTTCCGGCCCTGAAAGCTGAGCACAAGCTCGCACGCATGGAGTTTGGGCGCAGAAACATGAATACACAATGGTCATCCGTAAGCCATACAAAATTATTTAATGATTTGCTTTTTCTCTAAGCTTAAAAATTGTAGGTCATTTTTTCGGATGAGAAGAAATGGAATTTGGATGGTCCTGATGGTTTTCGGCGTTATTGGCATGATCTGAGAAAAGAACCGCTTTTTTTCTCGAAACGAAATTTTGGAGGAGGAAATGTAATGGTTTGGGGAGCATTTTTTGCTGCAGGATGTTTAAAGTTGCAGTTTGTTTCTTCAAGAATGAAAAGTGCAGACTATATTGGAGTTTTGGAAAACAGTCTCATACCATTTTTGGATGAAAATGTGGGCAGAGACTGGATTTTCCAACAAGATAACGCCGCAATCCACGTAAGCAGAGAAACAAATCATGGTTTTCTGCTAACAATATCAATGTGTTGGACTGGCCAGCAAGATCACTAGATCTCAACCCTATTGAGAACCTTTGGGGTATCTTAGTACGCAAGGTATACAAAGAAAATCGAAAATTTAATACAGTTGAAGAGCTCAAAAATACCATTGAAGGTGCTTGGATGGAAATTGAGCCAGACACTGTAAATAATTTATTATTAAGTATGCCAAATCGAATTTTTAATGTAATATCAAAACATGGAAGTCAAATTTAACATTTCACTTCTAAAAAATAAAAAACTGTTCAAATTAACAGCGAAAAACGCAACATGCTTAAAATCGAATTATCGCGAAAACAAAAGTACCGTTATCTGCATTCTTGTCTCATCCATACACTTACTTTTGTAGAAGAACAGACCAGAAAAAAAATTACCGTTACAGAGATAAAACAAAATAATGGGTGGCGTTATAAATATGAAACGCACCTTATATGGCGGACATTAAGTAGCTCTCGTATAAATTGATACGATTTAACTTTGAGACTAGTTTTTTGTTTGTATTCAAATCGAATATTGCACGCGTCGGACGATTCAATTGGTTTTTTTTTTTTTTTTCTTTTTGGAAAACAAACCGTATATTTTAAAAGGTCGCATTGTAAAAACGTAGAAATAAATTTGAAGGTATTTCGTGTTGTGTGTTGTTTGTCTGTTGATGTTCTCGTGCTATAAATTATCCATCCTTACAATTATAAATTGTAATTAACTGCTAGCATTTATCATAAGTACGTTTCACAATGCAGCTTCAGTTTAGTTTTGTTTCTTTGTCGCACTTTACGCCAATTGTTATTTTCCATTTGATGTTGTTTTTTGTTTGTTAAACTATTTATTTGCTAAAAGCATTTTCATATTATTTGTTGTTTTTCCACTTTGTCGTGTGTGTGTGTATGAGTGTTTGTGTATGTGTGTTTGTTTGTTTATGCTGCTGCGCTAATTAGCGCCCCCCTTCGGTTTTTTTCCCATAATTTCCCCCCTTTTTCATTAATATTGATTTATCCTTCGTCTTTAGTTCTTGTTGCTTATAATGAAATTTATACTGATATACATTGCACAAGTTATGATGAATTTCAAATAAGTTGTTGTTCAATTCTTCGTTTCGTTAGACGTTTTTCCGTTTCTTCATTTTTTTTTTTTCGCGTTTTGCGTTTTTCTTTTTTATTTAATTTAATTTTGTTTCAGTTTCTTTATACACACAACCAATTGACACGGCTTTCGGCACTCTATAATAATGACAACTATTTTTGGATTTCAATTTCTATGTGGTTGAGAATCAGCTAATAACCTCTCTCTACTTATATCTTATATAAGTAGTAAGTGTTGTAAATATTGTATATTTTTGATGAGGACAAGATACACTAAATTAGATCATAACGTGAAGAGAACAAGCTAAATACATGTATGCCAGAGAAATGCAAGAAATAATTGGTTGTTTTTAAATGTTGTTCTTGTTGTCGTTGATAGTTCCATTATTTTTGTTTGCCGAAAGCAGTGTTGCACACAAATTGCTCTCATGTCTCTTCTTATTATTATTTGTTTTTGTTTTTTTTTTTTCCATACTCTTGTTGGTTTCAAGTTTTTGGGGTAGCCATCGTTTATATACATCATGAGCTTCCAACAATTGTCATACATGATCGCCGTCCAATTAACCATTTTTACATTTTTCTTGTTCTTTGTGTGGTTGTTATTGTTGTCGTTTGGTTTAAGTTTGGTTTGCTTTGGATTTGAGTTAAGAGTTAGTTAAATTTAAGTTTATGCACGTTTGCACATAACTGCAACATTCTACGAAACATTTACTAAGGTGCTTGACTATGCTCTTTTTTTGGTGCACATTGTTTCAGTTGTGGTGGTTTTCTTTTTTTTTCTGTTGTACATTTTTTTGATGTTGTTTTTTTTCCTTCTTTTTTTGTTTGTTTGTTAATTACTTATTGAATTGTTCAGCTGCAGGTATTTTGTTGTGTGAGTGGAGTTAGCCTTACGCTCGTTCGTAGAATAAAATATAGGCACTGGATGAAACGAGACAGTTTTCAGGTAAAGCATCGCTGACGCTACAATTAGATGAAATTCGACTAAAGTTATAATACAAGATATAGAAATCTATATAAAATAAATAATAAATAAAAAAAGACAAATTTTTCCATGCTTATTAGAAGGTTACCATACACTTTATCGTGTGCTTAAAGTAAATTGTACGCGAAAGCTGCGCTACAAATGTTATGATGCAGGTTCAGTGCTGAATATTTAGTTACTGCTAACATGAACAAAAAGCTTAGCTTTTCTTAATGATAACGCTTTTTAGCCTTGCCGTAAGCATAGAAACATGCGTCTTATTCAAAAGAATTACCTGTTATCATTGAACTCATGCCACTTGTGAGACGATGGATGCTTGCAGAGGGCCACATAATGACCACCAGCTGTTGAGCCTTGAAAGAGGAATGTTAAAAGAAAATGCCAATAGTTGAGTAATTGAATGTGTGTATATAATGCTGTATAGACTAACCCATATGATTGGAAATCGCATAGAGCGAATAATGCACATTCGAATTTGTGTTGGCGCCATATGATGCCATGTTGAGCTCACGATCGGATGTTGGGAACTCAACAATATTCGATAGCTTGCTCCAGCGCGTCTCTGAAAAGCGTTTGAGGTCTAAAAACAAATACATAAGATTTAGAATTTATGCATTTCGAGTTAAATGTTGTAAATACACTTACGTATCACCAAATATTTGGGAAAACGTTGTATGGTGAAACTTTTGGTGCATTTTCGTCGTGTCTTGCATTTGGAGCATGTTGGCATCTCATCGCCATCTAGCACCTCTTCGCGTATAAAGAGATCCAAGCAGGCCTCTAGTTTACAGCGCGATGATGATGGCAGCGGCACGCTCAAATCCCAAAAAGGGTCAAAGGTAACGCTGGTATTGCCGCAGTTTGTGCACTTCAGTGTGCTCTTCAATTGACCAACAAATAGGTCACGTATCAGAGAATTCTCATGACGCGAATACCACTCCCAGGTCAGATCGGCCTTCTTATTATCACTAAAAAAAACACAAACATTTCATAAATGTTTATATCATTAATTGTTCTATACAACTGTATAGTGCGCTCTTACCTGAGATTATCATCAATGCTTAGCATATCACCCTTGACGCCCGAGTTAAGCGCCGAGTGCAGTGAGTCTAAAAAGAAGCGCAAAAACTCCTGCGCATCCTGTTGATTGTAATCGCTATACATGCGATGTTTTGTCGAAAAGGCGCGCTTCAGTTCCATTGGTGTCACACTATGCACATTGGATGTCCACATTTCCTGTATAAGCTTGGCAAATTCTGTTTCAAAGTTATACAAATAAGGTTTTAACTTATAATTACGATTATTTGTATTATTATTATTATAGCCTTACCGTGTAGTATTTGCTGATCCTTGGAGGTTGCCGTACGGCCGCCAGCATGATGTGCGCGAAGGAAGCGCGTTAGCTCAGTCGTGTGACTCAGACATTGGATGACCGAGTTCATAAAGCAAGTGTTTCCAATGTTTCGTAGTCCACACAGACCTGTGGACGATAAAACCAATAATATATTAGAATGATCATTTATTATAAGAGTCAAATTTCAAATTATATCTAACTGGGCGTGGCCCAGCAGGCACTCCCCAATTCGGATGTCGTTGAATTGATCTGCGTTCTGCGAATGCGATTTACCATTGGCATGCTTAATAACTTTGTTATCTATATTTAATGCGAATATTTTAAAATTTATTATTTTAGTTTTAGTTTAGATATAAATTAATCTCACGATGCCACCAACTGACTTGAGTAATGCCTCGAAAATTAAAACGCAGATTCCTGAACGGCCAAAAATTTAGTAGTTTCTCAACCAGCACAACCGAATAGTATTGTTTAACGCCGTAAAAAAAAGACTGTTTAACAAGGATGGCTTTTGGTTTGCTTTGTTTTTTTTTGGTTCTTCGTTTTCTTTGTTTTCTGTGTTTGGGTTTGCGACAAGGCATTGTGAAAATTAGTCTTTTCAAAAAAGAA
Organism: Hirtodrosophila cameraria; assembly: GCA_949708635.1. Lineage (NCBI taxonomy): Eukaryota > Metazoa > Arthropoda > Insecta > Diptera > Drosophilidae > Hirtodrosophila > Hirtodrosophila cameraria. Next base: position 24,495,078 of record OX453090.1, on the reverse strand, counting down.
ATTTTAAAAATATATTAAAAACTTTGTACAGCTGTGTTCTTTTAGGCGATGCCTACTGCTACAAATGTTTTTTATGGCCCCTCTACCCGATTTTCAAATTGAGATTTTTTTTACAAAATAACATTTAGCAAACAATGTAAAAATCATGAATTAGACCATCCCAATGGGACTTTTGAACCTTCAAACAGTACTTCTACGATGTATACAAAACATGATGAATGATTTCGGAAGTATCGGTTTCTCCATACGGTTTTATACAGGGGCGGGATATCGAATACATGATGTCTACAGAATGTACTTTTGGAATAAAAAAAGGTTCGGTTCCAATTTGGGCACTGAACACATCAGAAGGCAATGCCTTACAAACGGCAGAAGCGGATTCAAATCACAGCAACTTTAAAAAAAAAAATTTTTAAATGCCTTCATAATGTGTTCAGTTTGGTAGCGAACGCCTGAACACATCGGGCTTTCGTTACAAAATGAATGCCTTCTAATATATTCAATTTCGAAATTAGAACCGAACTTTTTATACTCTGTTTTCCAAAATGGAAAAAAAGAGTATATTGGGTTTGTGAAATGTCCGTCTGTCCGTCCGTCTGTCCGTATGAACGCAGTTTTTTTTCCACAGTTTTGAAGCTAGAGCAACCAAACTTGGTATACATGTTGGTATATACCATAGGCAGACAAAGTGTCAAGATTATAAAGTACTGCAAATGTATGCAAAAGACAGAAGGAGGCATTTCCGGCTATACATACTATATATATTCTTAATCAGCATCAACAGCCGAGTCGATCTAGCCATGTCCGCCTGTCTTTCCGTCTGTCTGTCTGTATGAACGCGACGATCTCAGAGACTATAAGAGCTAGAGACAGCAAACTTGACATGCAACCTGCATACCAACCGGTATACCATACGGAGATCAAGTTTATTTCAAATTTCGCATGCAACCTCCTTTGCACCCCCGCAAATCGAAAAAAACTCCCACAGCCACAATTTGAAAGATTAAGCTTTAATTTTTGGTACATATATTTATTTTATGTAATGTTAATCAGTTGCGTAAATTTCGTTGCGATCGGATTACAAACACCAAAGTTATTGGAGAATCTATTTCCCCCCGTCACAGCAGGCAGACACAATAGTTTTACAGCCACCGGACACGTTAAGCGCTGCTTGCCTGCATTGCCGCTGAACTGCTTGAAATGCAAGTTGGGAGCAGGGAGTCTCGCAGTCGCGCATACTCGACTAGAGCATTCTTACTTGTTTTTCATTCCAAAAGTACATTCTGAGATATCCTAGGGTCGATGTCCCGCCCTAGTGTAAAACGACAAGGAAAACCCGATATTTCCGATGTCATTCAGGAAGAAAAAAGTACCTCTAAAAAATGACTTCTTGATAGTACCTAAAGTCCGACTGGGTGGCAAAACATAGATGTGCATGCAATCGATAGTTTTCGAAAGTGATAGTCGAAACCATCGATTATATAGAAAAAAAAATATGTTAAAATAAATATTAATATATTTTTCAATAAAAATATTTGTAATATTTCGATAACTCAACAATTATTTCGAAATTCTAATAAAGTACACAGGATAATTTGAACAGCTATACAACCCCAAAATGTATTAACGGATAATCGTTAATATTTCGGCATATATATTTATATAAAGAAAAAATATATTAAAATATAGTAATTTTAATATATTTGATTTTGAACAATATATTTCTACATAAAAACATTGATAGTGAAGAGAGTTTACAAATAATCGATGCTGCCATCGATGTTTTGCCACCTCTATCATGAACATACGAAAACGACCCAAAGAGAATTTACTTATTTTAGAATTTAGATAGCCCATAGATATACAATTGGATTGTATTTTTCCGAAATAGTTGTAGCTCCATAATTTTATTGAATATACAGGCCTGTTCCGAACTAAGCACGTTTTTGAAAAGTAAAAACGAATGAATGCCGAACGATTTACGAATTACTGTTCTGGTTTCCGATCGGAATGCTTTCGTTTCTACTTTTTCGAAACCGAGTTTTCATAGTAAAAAGTCTATTTAGTTGTCATCTAGTAGGCATTGCTGAATCGAGAACAGCTACGTTTGCTTGCACGTTTTCGCTTCTGTTTTACTGACAGTTTTTCAATTTAATGTTAAAAATGTTATTTGACTTTAGTTTAATGAATAAATTGACTAATTCTTTTCCAAATATGATGAAGAATATTAGAAAATTGAGTTTAAGAATTTGTTTCTTTGAACTCCTTGTGTAATCTGGCAATTACATTTCATTCCATAGACAAAAGAGTAAAACTTTTCAAAAACGTAAAGGTTTGACGTTTTGAGTATTTGAGAAAAGCATGCAATTCCGTTTCCGCAAATTTCGAACGGAATATGAATTCGGAACAGGTCTGATTAAGTTATTTCTTAAAGTCAGGACTCAGCGTTAATAATGAAAATCTGGACCTTTTTAAGGATAAGTCACTTTCGCATGGTTTGGAAGTTCGAAAAAACTTTATTAAATATTTCCATTCTGCTTTTGAGGATTGATTTTTTGCTTTTCCAAATGGAAATGCAATTTCCCAAAATTTGTTAAGTGGAACTCAAAACCCATCTTGTAAATGTAATTGAAGATTAAATAATTAAACTCACCCTCGAATTTCTCGTCACGGATGCTCTTGTAGCCATCGTCGACGTTACTATGTTTATTACTTAGTAACGATGACCCAAGGGAGGAAGATGTGGCATTGTTGCTGCGTATGCTGTCCCGTTCCCAATGGCGGCTGGATGTTGGCGAAACAGGTGGTAGCACTGATCGAGCGTTGCTTGTGGCATTTCGTGACGCCTGGACGAGAATTGATTAGTGTTTAGTTTAGCATATAAATAGATCGATAATAAAGTATATATATATATAGAAAAAGCAATGCTGGCCGTCAAAAATGCCAATCGATTTTGTACAATTAGTTTTCAAAAGCAGCGAGCAATCGAGCATTAGAAGTGGGATGCAGTTATTAAATTGTCTTATAGGTAGTTTTCTTTGGTATTGAAAGGTTAGTGAGTTGATAAGTTGATGAGTTGATGTGGAAGTGAGTTGGTGAGCGTCTCAGCGAGTGTCAAAGTGTGAGTGTATAACAGTTAAAAAATCAAAAACGCTAGCATTAAGCAAACGCACAAGCAAATATAACAAAAATTAAGACAAAGAAACAAACAAACGAAACAATATACAAAAATAGTGCAAGTGCTGCTGATTAGATTAGGAGGGAGCATAAGGGAAAGAGGAAAAGGGTATACAAAATTAAACTAATAGCAAATATCTATTAAAATCGAGTACGATTTTAATAATAATATAACCGAAACCCATAAAGAAAAAAGATAAAGAATTAAACCTACTTAAAATAGAAAACACATAATTTTCACTACAACAAAACACGAAAACAATACGAATACTGGAAACTGAATACTGGATATATACTGGTTGGTGCTGTTGATAATGATGAGCATGAGCAATTGGGCAATTGAGCTACTTAATGAGCTGCTTCAGGCTCGAACAATGACAAAAAAGATAGAGAGAGAGAAAGAGAGATATTCAGTTGTGTTGCCCAATTTCACTTGCGACAAGCTTTTGCGCAAATGAATTTCACTCGTGAATGTTGCCTTATGAATTGAATTCGCCAAAACGCTATGGCGAAATTCACTTGCACAAAATCTTACCATACTGAAACTGGTCAGCAGGCCTGATGAAGTAAGAAAGCAAAAAAAGAGTAATAGACAGAGAGAAAGAGTAAGAGAGTGAGCAAAGAGCGCAAAGAGCGCCCCAAGATTGTTGGGCGCCACTTACGCTGTCGCTGGCTTGTACGTTGACTGTTGCCGTGGCAGGGGAGGTGTAGGCGCACAAGGTGCTGCCTGAGACAACAGTCGCTGCATTGTTGTCGTTGTGCTGTTGATGCTGATGATGATGATTTACCTTGTGGTTGCTGCTGGACAAAGCAGCTGTTGCTATTGTTGTTGCTGTCGCGGTGCCACCAGCAGCAGCAGCAGCAGCAATATCGTTGTTTGGTCCACAGCTGTTGGTCACCTTGCTCAATAAACCGTGCGAAAGCCGATTTGCTGATTTACTAATAGGTGCCACGGTTGCCGTTGTACCGACAGTGTTGCCACCAGCGCCAGCGACAGTGGCACTATTGCTGCTGCCGGTGGTACGATAAGCGGCACGCGTCAATGAGCTGCTATAGCCGGCGACAATACGCGCATTATCCATGTCGTTGCAATAGCGATGCTGCAGATTGCTGCTGCTGCCGCCGCCAGCTGCTGTGCTTGTTGTTGTCGCTGCTGTTGCTGCTGCTGCCGCTGTTCCTGTTCCCGTTGCACTGTTGCGCATTGTTGGCGCTGGTTGTCGCTTCTGTTCACTGAGATTATTAAACTTCTCAATGGAGGCTTTAATACTAAGCGAATCGATGCCATACCGACGTGCATGACTCGTGCTGCTGCTGCTATTAATTCGATCACGTTCCCGGTCACGATCACGATCCCGCTCCTGTTCACGTTCACGTTCCCGGTCTTTTGGCCGCTGTTCGCCATTTGTGTGCTTGTAGCTGTTAAATTTCTCATAGCTGGCAGCAAAATTGGAATTCGATGAAATGATTGTAGACTTGGGGCGCGCAGAACGTTGACCTAGCGGTTTATCGCTGCTGCTGTTTAGCTGTTGATTGCGCAGCTGAAGTGGGGGCGTTATGGGCTTAAAGTAACATATATTTGTTGCCCTATGGCTGGATGTTGCTGCTGCTGCTGCAACTGCTGTTGCTGTTGGTGTCTCCTCGCTATCAATATAGCTAATGTCATCGTGTTGTTGTTGTCGCTGCATGCTGTTGTTGTTACTGCTGGTATTGTTGCTGCTGCTGTTGTTGTTATTATTATTATTGCAGCTGCTGTGACCGTTCATGGCGTTGGGATTTTGATTGTTATTGCACTGCAGCACCAGCGGCTTCAGCTTACCAGCCAAAAGTCGTCCACCTGTTGATGTTGCTGCTGCTGCCAAAGCAGTTGTTGCTGCTGCTGCTGCTGTTTTCTGGCTCAATGACAACTGTTGCTGTTGTGCTGCTGCCGCTGCTTTGCTTTGACTGTGGCTATACTTGATATCTATCCTGTGGACGGTTGTGTTGCTCGCTAATGTTGTTGCTGCTGTTGTTGTTCGGCAGCTGCTGCCGCTGCTAGTGCTGCTGCTGTTGCAGTTGCTGATGCTGTTGCCAATGCCAGTGCCAATGCCAGCCGCTTGATTGCCATTCAGCGTCAATGGACGACGCATGTCATTCAATGCACTGCCGCTGCCTATGCTAACTGTGCCGTTGGCTGCTAGCGGTCGTAAAGCAACCGCTGCTGCTGCTGTTGTTGTTGGTTTGTTGCTGTTGTTGTTCTTATGATCGTCACTCTTACGCTTGTGCGTTTTGCCACCTTGCGACTGTTTGCTTGAATTTAGATTAACCTGCGCATGTGCCAGCTCGCATTCGGCCTTCAGGAAGCTGGGATCCTTGTAGCTGGATACCAAAAAGTAGCGCTGATTTGCCGCACGCACGGAATTGATGCCACTGACGCTGCCACCGCCACCGCCTCCAGCTGGTATTGTAGTACTCTGTGAAGCTGCACGGTGTACGTTGCTGCTGCTGGCTATGTTGATGCAACTGTTGTTGCTGGCGCCGCCGTATTTGTTAGCAACCGACACCTGCTTCAAAGCAGTTGCGCCACCAACGCCACTGGACTTGCTGTTGGATTTGGAGTGACGTAATGCCGTCTGTTGTTGTTGTTGCTGCGTATGTTGCTTGTGTGTGTGATTGCTGCTGTTGTAGTTGCCGCCACTGTTGCTGCCGCCGTGTACAGTACTATGTTGGTGTAGTTGTTGCTGGTTGTCTGCTGTCGCTGCTGCCTCGCGTTGCAGTTTGGACGTTGGAATCTTGTGGAATCCTCTAGTTTTCTTAACGTCTAACATCATTCAACAGCTACTTGTCCAGTGGCTGCTGCTGTTGCTGCTTGTTGTTGCTGCTGGGGCGACACAACACGACGCGTCTTTTTCTATTTCTATTTTTTGTTTCTGTTCTGCTTGACTTTGATTTTGTTATCGTTTATTAAATATATATATATATATATTTATATATATTCTTTACAATTATTATCTTTATTATTGTATTGTTATTTCTGTTATTATATTACATTTGTAATTGTTTTTGTTATTATATTTGTAGTTGTTTTTATTATTGTTATTGTTATAATGCTTTCATCAATTTGTCTGTCGAATTTGAAAAGGCGTGTTGTGCTTACCAAAAATACATACTCTCAAAACTATCTTATACACACATTTGGACTGTTTGCAATTACAAACTACTACGTTAAACTAGAATTTTCAAATATATGTAGATGCTTTGAACTTTGTTTGGAGCGCCTGCCTAAATCCATTAACGATTCATTCAGTTTCAATTAGAATTTAAAGTACAGTTTCAGTTTTACATTTATAATTACAATTACAGTTAAAGTTTCAGTTACATTTACATTTACAGTTTTTAGTTGCAGCTATCGTTTGTGATATCGATAGATTTTTTGTTGTATTTGGTTTTCGATTGATTATGGGAATTGTTTTTTTTTTGTTTTGTTGATGTTTTTGTTTTTTTGGTTTTTGTATGGTTAGTTTCAATCTGTTCTCAATTGAGTCAAGTGAGTTAGTTGGTTGGTTGGTTAAATTAATTTAAGTTACGATTAGTTTTAAAAAGGGACGCGCGTGCTGCAAGGGTTTAGCTAAAAATATATAGAAATACATATAAATGTAAATCGATTAAATGAATTTTCGATTTTGATTGCGTGTAACGGTTTAGCCACAAAGTACAAACAAAGAACAACGAAAGCCAACAAAAACAAGTACACAAGACAATGTGATTGTGATTGATAAATGTTATGAACTGATGAGTCCCCTATAATCGTAACGGTTATTTGATTGACCGCAGAGCTAAAATGAAAGGGTCTGGCTAAATGGTGGGTCGGATTGGGGTGGGGAAGGGACGGCTAGCGGGCGTTGGCTTGTGAGTCAAGGCAAAAGCAACAACAATGCGCGAATTATACACACACACTCAATAAAAATCATACATCAAACATACAGAGAAGTTTCTTTTTGTCGTGTTCTGTTTTTTAGGTTTTTGTTTTGCTTATCGATAATTAGTTAACGGTGTTATCGGCTTAGCTGGCTATCGAATGTAGCCCCGCGGCATGCGATTAGTAGGGGCTGGGGGCTGCTTGTCATTTGCTTTCAGCTCAGCAGTTTTCGTTTACCTTGCTGCGCGCAGCGGCGCTCTCTGCCAGCGTCAAGGTTGCAGTGGCGCTAACATCGCCATCACCATTGCCATCGAGTTCTCCATTGAGATTGCCATTGGCAGCTTTCACTGAGGCTGCATCGTCAGTGGTGTCCGTTGTTGTTGCTGCTGTTGACGATGACGATGATGTTGCTGCCGTGTTATCGTAGATGGCATTGCGCTTGGGCGATGTCGAAAGCAGCGTTAATCCATTAAGCTTGGCGTCCAGCCCATTGCTGCTGCTCGTCTCTGACGCATGTCCATTTGTAGATGCTGTATCCTGCGGCGTGCTGCGACGCGTTCGATTGTTGCGCAGCGTAAATGTTGCCGTTGGCACATCGCCGCTGCTGTTGCTGGCGCTTATTGTATATCTGCCGGAGCCGCTGCGCTGCCTTAGATGCGATGTTTCATCGGCAGCATCGCTGCTGCTGCTATATAGGCGACTATAGCGGCTGCTTCGCGGCCTGTCCAATGTAACGGTGCAGGTGGTAGTGCTGTTATCGTTGCTCTTGCCGTTGTTGCTATTGCTGCTGTTATCAGTGTCGGCATCATTGTGCGCCGATCTGGAACGTGACAGTTCACAGTTGGGTTTATAGTTGGCTGGACTGTACTTTTCATACATATCCAGAGCGGATGTGGCAACTAAACGTGCTAGGGATGATGATGAGCATGAGCTGGACAAACGTTTGTTGCTGTTGCTGCTGCTGCTGCTGCTACAGCCATTGGTGCCGTTATTAGCTGTGGCATCGTTGCCATTGCTAGAGGCACCGCTGGGTGGCAGCTTTTTATTAGCAGCAGCATCTCTGCGATGCGATGCGCCATAATCGTCTTTTTTAGATGTTGCTGATTTCGTTGTTGTTGATGATGTTGTTGTTGTTGTTTGATCATCGCCCTTTGCTCTACGCGGCAACTGAGAGTGTTTCGAATGTTTCGTATCGTATCGTGTCGTGGGTTGTTGAAACATTTATACAGATGTGTGACGTTTGATTTTGACGATTTGATATTGGTTGGTTTGTTGGTTGGTTTGTTGTTTGGTTGTTTGTGATATAACGGTAACGGTTAACGATAACGATAACGATTATATGTTTCATGATGGGCAGCAACACAAACCAAAATTGAATTAAAACAAAAACAAAGCCAAATTAAAAATAAATTATAGTAAAATACAAAACAAATGAGTGAGCAACTGCTTCAAATAAATACATCAAATCAAAAAAATTGCAGAGCCCATCCCAAAGAGTGCAAAGCGCTTAACTTAATGCCTTTTCAGCGTGACTTTAAACGCGCGCGATTTTTGATTTCTTGCTTGCCACCCAATCACAACAACATATATATTATATATATATATATATATAAATACTATGTTTATGTATTATGTTAAATTAATTAAATAAGTTCAGTAGTCAATTTTGTTATTAACAAACTAATTGGTTCGTTAATTTAGTTTGTTTCGTTAAGTTAAACAAACGAGCTAGATCACCATCATTCAGGAAACTATTTCGTTTACTTAGTTGAATCGAACTGAATGATTCGATACAACTCAAAGTTACACATCACATTAAAAAAAAAATAACTAAAGTATCACTGATTTGAAAGGAGTCATCAAGATCCTATATAATTCGTGCGCGTTCTTGATTCTAATTAAATATCATAAAATATTACACAGTTAGAGCAAAAAGAATATAAGTATAAGTATGAAAATGAAAATGTTGGCTCGTGTTGAAATGTATGCTTGTTACTCCTCTTACTTATCTATCCTCTTTGGTTAAAGGAATGACACACATTGTTTTTTATTGACCATAAAATGCCAAAGGATATGGATAATACAGTGAACTTTCATATTTTGAATTCATTTTTTTTAAAAAGAAATTGTTTGTAAGTGAATCATTGAACTAATCTGTATTGATTAGCTAAGTGAGCTGCCTACGAGCAACTGAGTCATTCAAGTGAGCAATATGAATCAGTTAACTCCCTTAGAAAAAAATACAATTTACAATGCTTTAGTCGAGTGTGCCAGACTACAAGGCACCCTATACCCTGTACCATAAATCTAAAATTCCCGACAACATTTTTATATTCAATCAGTCCGCATTTAGACGATGATTTAGCGTCACGACGTTTTTTCGTTAAGTTCTCGATTGTAGGAAAGAGGTGAAGCGGTGCAGGCAGCCCTTCTAAACCTCTTTCGCGGACTTCGTTCTCATTTCGACGATGAAGTTCCGCCATGAAGTTTTTTCGTTAAGTTCATGCTTGTGGGAAAGACGTGAAGCAGAGCAGGCAACAACTCTTTAAACAAGAACTTAACGAAGAACATTCACGAATTAAACTTCATAGTCTAAATCCGGACTTAGTTCGCATTTAGACGTTACTTTAACGTCATTTTCTCATTAAGTTCTCGCTCATTGAAAAGAGAGGACGAGCTTAACACAGAAAATTAATATCTTTGGTATTTGTTATTCGATCGGATTGAAATTTACCCAGTTTATCAACATTGACCAAATAAATATGTTTGCCAAAAAATCAATGTTGTATCTTTTGAGTAAGACTGGGGGATATTTTTTTTCCGATTTGCGGAGTTGGAGGGAAGTAGCTAAAATTTTCCGAGTTTATTATCTTTTTTTGGTGACGGACAGACATACGGACATAAGTAAATCTCTTCATTCCCCTTAAAATACTTCTGTAGCATTTAGTTACCCCCTTTTAGCCACTTTTTAATGGTGACAAGGTGTAAAAGAGAATCCGGATTGTTATCGAATTTGAGGCGTCATTGGTTTATCAGTTGATGGGCACCCTTTTTCAAATTTTATGTTTAAGGCAAATAATTATGTGTGATATATGAATGTCTACATATATAGCCACACACACACACCCACACACACGCATTCACTAAAAAATGCATCATCACATTTAAATCATTGCAAATTGAAATATTTGATGCCGCCGATGCCAACACCAAAACTTTAATTTCTATATACATAGATAGCACAAGGGCGGCGATCCTCAGTTGTTGTTGTAGTTTTTATATACATTATACATATTTACATTATACATATATATCATATATATATATATATATATATATATATATATATATATATGTATATATGTATATGTATATATATATATATATATATGTATATATATAAATATATATTCTTGTTGCTGTTTGCCGTTGGAGCGTTGCCAACAAGTGGTTCGGCTTGGCGAAAACATACCATTGCCGTGTCGCGGGTGGCGGGTGTTTCTATGTTTCTGTTCATGACGCATTCATCGCCTTATCGCAGATTTTTACAACATGCATACATACACAGACACACACACACACACACACACACACACACACACACGCAAAAAAAAAACACAGCAACAGAGCAAAATAAAAAATAAATAAAAAAACATGACAAGTTAGCAAAGTGAAAATGCAACTTCATAATGCCGCCAACTGTCAAAAAGTGTCAGTAATAACGGTATATAAAATGCATACATCAATATGTATGAAGGTATTGGTTGCAGGTTGCAGCTTGTTGAAGGCGGGACTGGACGGGGCGGTTAAACATGGCAATAAGCAGAGCCCAAGTGGGGGGCGGGCTTGGGTTCATGAAGCTACCAAACAACAAATGAATAGGTAAGTGAATGTGTACAATGTATATACATATAAAGTATCACAGTTGGAAAACCACTAACAGTGCTGCGATTCGATAATATCGATAAGGATATTATATGGCTTTAAATCAGTATTTGACACTTAACACGCGTTAATTTTTTTTTTATTCATTTCTACGTTTTATCGATAATGGAAATAGTCTCGATAATTGTTTCACATAGTTGATTGATTGTTTTTCAGCTCTAAATTCAACACTATTCATTTTTGAAGTAAAAAGCAAAAATAGATTTTAATACAATTCATTTTTGAAGTTAAAGAATGAAGTCCACATTTGATAGGTGTTTTTTTTTTTTTTTGAGGAGATGAATCAAGTCAGATATTTATAATTCTTTAGAAATTAAACAAATTTTAATTCAAATAATTTTTTTCAATTTGAATGAAATCATGTTTTAATTAAAATCAAATTTTCATCAAAGAAATGAATTCAAATTTTCGGTAATTCAGTGCCTGAATGATTCAAAAGCCTGAATAATTCAATGCCTGGCAAATTCAATCAAAAATTAATTACTCTTTTACAGCTCTACATAGATATATATGTATATATATATATATATATATATATATATATATAGATATATATATATAGATATTGAAGTTGTTGAATAAAGATAGAATTGAAGAAATAAGAACTGTTGTAGTTGAACCAACAAATCCGTCATTGATTATTCATTTATTCTTTTGTTTAGTTCATTCGATCGAACTTAATCGGAACGATTTCACACAACTTTATATATGCACATATGTATGTGACGGGTAGCGGGGCGTGGCGCGGTGACAGTGACAGTGGCAGTGGCAGTGGCAGTCGTTTTGCGAACAGCTAAGTCTAGGTCATGGGGCGACTTGTGACTTTTGGACAATGCACAATAAGAACCGCGCAAAGCTAATTAAAAATAGTTTTATGTGCGAGTCACACACTTTCACACATATGCATGTATGTATGTATGTTTACACGCACATCTACAAACAAATAACATATACATACAACCAAGACTGTTTCGAATTTCAGATATTTTAGAAGTAAAACTTATACAAAATTGTTTATATACGAATTATAAGAATAATTTGTGTATCATTTTGATATGCACATACATACATACAATATGTAGTTTATGCTTATGAGACCTGTTACCATTTCCGAGGACTTTTCATTCCCAATCGTTTTTGATTTTGTGTTCCTGTGTTTTAATGAAATATCTATCGATCCTTCTTTTTAAAGATTAGGTCGAATACTTCTCATTCAATCGATATTCGGAATGCACAACCGCTAATGTTTTCATCGGAATTTAAAATGGGAACAGGTAGTTGTATCGTTTCGTTTAGAATAAGTTCAATTGAGTCAGTCGTTAATAAACGATATCGGTAATTTTATTCAGTTTAATAAAATTCACTTTTCTGTTATCTATACTGAATAGTTGAATATCAATTTTCACATTACTTTGATAATATTAAAGTCATATTATCGTTTTCAAGGCTGCAAACCTCAAAATTTTTAGAGTAGGTTCGGTTCTGGGGTTTGAACCTTAAGGAAAACCTTAACCTTAACCCCGAAACGGGTTCTGGATCGAACTTTGGTTCATTGAAATTTAACAAAATTAATTTTATTTTAAATGAATAAGTATGGACTTATTTTGATTATTTTACATTTTATATGAGTTTCCTATGAAATGTCCTCTAATAGATTTTAATCTTAGCTAGTGTGAAGGTTGAAAGAAACAAATATGATCGTTGAAAATGCATGTTCTACTAAAACTTGTACTTCAAATATAGCTAAAAACAATATTTTTTAGGACTCTCCTTTAATGAGTATTTTAAAATTTTAAATTCTGGTGGTGCCGCTTTCTTGAATGATTATTTAATGAGTCTTTAATGTCAAGTACTAATTTTATGTTTGAATTTTGTTGTTAGATTACAATCAGACCTTGAATCATTTGATGTATAATTTTAAGTTAATTTTCCGCTTTGCACAGCATAAGATTTACAAAAACTTTTCAAAAAATCAGTGTTTGTGAAAAATATCTTTATTGAACCGAACCTTTTCTGTTAAAACAGTGTTCCGGTTCGAGTTCAGGTTCAGGAGCACAAAAAATAGTAAGTTTCGGTTCATGGTCCGGTACAGAGGACTCTTAGAGCCCGAAACTTTTGTGAGAGGTTCGGTTCGGAACCGGTTTGCAGCCTTGGTCGTTTTAAGGAAATGCTTTGTATTATTCAAGAAAAGCCTAACAAAAGTCCGGTATCGTTCATGAACGATGAACATCTGAACAAAATGAACGGGATCGTTCATGAACAAATGAATAACTGAACTAAACGACTGATTTGTTTCTCGAGTCAAAAGTGAACGAATGATCTTATTCATCAAATTGAACTGGGGAACCCAACTCTACTATATAGTATGCATGTATGACAAACAGCATTCCTCGACTTTCGTATTAGAATGATACGTTCTATGTTGGATTTAGTTCTAGTTGCAATTAAACCTAGCGACTGACATACAAACAAGACTCACCAAATGATTAGTTTGGTTTCAGTGTGTGTGTGGGTGTGTAGGGGAATGTGTATGAGGGATAAGTAATAATATGTGTATGTGTGTGTTTCCAAGCCCGAAAAAGTAAAAGTTCGAGAGAAAAGTTTGATCTACACTAAATATTATGCCCAGCATAATACAAATACAAATACAGAATTAATGCTATATATATAATTCTGTTCAGCCACCAATTTAACATCACATATGTATGTATGTATGCATGGATAGGTATAAGTATAAGTATGTATGCAATGTACATCAAAAATTAATCAGAATCGGGGGGGGTAGGTTTGTAAAGGGGGGGTTGTGGCTAAAGCGATTGTTAATTTTACACACTTACTCCGTATCGGTTGAACAAAATTGTATCATAGCTGGAACCGTTCAAATACGAACTGGTTCGATAACCAGAAGTGCCAAGTGAACTAGAACCAGAACCGCCGCTTAGATACGACGATGTGGCTCCAATGCTATTCCGCTGTGTGCTTACGCGCGGTGTATACGAAGAATATGTTGAATAGGAGCTGGGATAATAGCTGCTGTTGCTGTTGTTGGCGCTGCTGTTGCTGTGATGATTGTAGGCGGATGCGGATGTTGATGCGGATGATGATGTGCTAACTGATGAGGGCAGATATTTAGATAGACTGCTGCCGCGATGGTCGTGATACGTTGTGTTGTAGCGCAAGTAGCCGTTGCTTGTGACGCCTCCGCTGCCGCTGCTGCCAATATTTGTGCCGCTGCCGTTGCTGCCAGCGCCGCTGGCCGATGTTGTGCCGTAGAGACTGCCACTGCCCGCTGCTGACGTTGACGATCTACGCGGCGAAATCACACGCATATTAGTGGCAGCAGCGTTCTACCGCTTCAATCGGACCAGTTTGCCGTTTTCTTTTGCCGTTTTTGAAGTGACTCGTTTAATAATGCTGTTGTTGTTGTTGTAGTTGCTGCTACTTCTGTTGTTGTTGATTGGTAGTGTCCTTTTGTCACCTGTTGTATGTTTGCCTTATGTTGTTGTTGTTACTGTTATTGTTGCTCTGGTAGTTTTGCTGCAATAGTGAGAGTGAAAGTATATAATTATGTGAGAGAGTGACTTTCAAAATGGCTACGCGAGATGCACTCACAGACACTCACCTTGGCTTGCAGTTGTTGTTGTTGTTGTTACTATTGTATTTGCTATTTGCTTTTATTGCTTATGCTACGTGTTAGACCCGTTATTGTTGAGAATAGGCAAACTGAAATGAGAGTAAAATAAATGAATAACCTTCGATAAACAATTAAAAATACACAAAAATATAAAAATGAGCTAAATAAAACTTTTATTTTTTAATTAAAAATAACAATTAAAAACATATTTTTCTCTCATATGTACATATTGTATTTAGATGAAAAGCTTATTACTAACTAAATAAATGTATAACGGACTTAACAGCAACGTCAACGTCGCTGTTGTCAGCCTCGTGTCACTTGTTTACAAAATAACAAAAATCACAAGCTGGTGCTGCAGCTTGCCATATCAACAGCAAGAACAAGAACAACAACTCGTTGCGATTCCGAATGCCGGTGCATGCGTGTGAGTGCGAGAGAGTGGGATAGCTATGCGGTAACAGTCAGAGTGAAGTTGTATATGTATTTATATTTATGTGGGGATGCCGCCAGGCTGTCTACGGCCCTATACGGCGCGCAATGTCATTGTAATCGAGGAAACCGTTGCTCGCGTTTCGTAGTGTTAGTGTGCGTAAGTTTTGTGTATGTGTGGGGGTAGGGCGCCACAAACTCTCTCACACACACACACATAGGCACACACAAGTAAACAAACAGACAGACACATGGTCACACTATCATATCGATCTCTCGTTCATAAATACAACTACAACTGAAGCAACAACAACTCATTCAGATTCACACATTCCAATGCCTATGCGAATAAACGATGCCGAAAATCGCGTCAAAAATCGAAATAACTATAAGAAAAGCAACAAAAAAGAAAAAAAAATTAAGCGAATCTATTTATAAAAGCGCTTAAAAGCACACATACACAAACACACAAACACACACACACACAAACACACAGCTGGCTGGCGCTGGCGGTCGCCGTCGCCACGTTCCCGTTGGTTGCGGTTGTGCGGCGCAGTGGCAGCGGCAGTAGTAAAAACAGCGCTGCTGTGCCTGTCCTATTAACGCCATGGGCGCAAATGAGATAGCAATATTGATATTGGCGACAGCGACACACAAACACACACACACATGCATACATATATCCATGTACATTGTACATATATGCGGCCAAGCAGGCAACGTACGAATTACGCAAAGTAAAATATCTTTCTCAAAAAATGGAAAGTGGAAAAGTGACCGACTATGAATTGTGCATTTTACAACAGAACGCCAAACATTTGACATTAATATTTAAGGGGAGTGCAGTGGGAATGAAGCAATATCAGCCAATATCAGCATATTTATTTATAAAATTCATCATCAGACACACAATCCACTCACGACGCTAGAGCAGCAAAAAAATAGAAAAATGGTTGTAAGTGATTAAATTTAACACTGATACGCACGCACACACGTTAACACACACACGTATGAGTTATATTAAATATTCTTCTTTACATGGTAATAACTTATATTATTGGTTTTTATGTGCAATTCTTTTTTTCAGCCCACAGCACGCAGAACTCACTTGAGAGCGAGTCAGTTTTGCAAACGAACTACCAAATATGTAGGGTTGCAACGCTTTTCGATATCGATAGTCAAGATCTTATGTTGTTTTCACGTAGCCCACAATTAGCTATCGACTTTTTGGCCATCACTAAAAACAGCAGAAAAAGTGGCAACACCGCCCGTGTATATACATTTCGAGAGAAAATTTCGTTCAGGTGTGAAAATTTCTTGTACATTTAAAACTCATTTATAAATAAATTATGTTTAATTTAAATGAATTAGTCAAATTGATGAAACAAGCAGCTGCTGCTGCTGCCATTGCTGCTGTCCGTGCAGTACGCTCAAGCCGCATTAACTTATTTATAAACAAAACGGAACAGCAGCCGCAGCCGCAAATTGTCGCGTCGCATTACAACGCAGTGTTGCCAAATTGTGCATTTGCAAATAATAAAAAAAAAAAAAGCTACATTTCGCTTTACTTTATTTACTTATTTAGATATCTGTGTATGAAAACTGAAATATGATGTTTAACACGATTGAAATATGTTATTTGCATTGTTTCAGCAGGACTACGCATCAACGAAGTTGATTCAATTTTAAACTATTCCGAGGACTCTGGGAACTTAAATAGCTAAATCTAACCGGAAAAGGCTGAGTGGGCAACACTTTAGCCTGCACCGCCGCCAACGTCGTCATACAAAATGAAGTGAGCAGAGTAGCAAAACAACAAAGAAATTACAAAAACAAAAAACAAAATTAGCAATTAACATGAACATTAATTTTGCTTAATTTTCTTTTCTATTTTGTGTACAGTAAACCAAAGAGCACATCGGTTTTTTGTTAATTTTCCGAATTTTAAATTCGTCTCGTCGTCATTATCATCATCATCATCCGCATATTCGCATTCGCATTTTCATCCGCATCCGCATTGCCATCGTCATTTTAAGCAGTTCTGTCTTATACCACCCATCGCCCACCCAACACCCGCCACCCGCTCAGCTAGCTCTTCGTGGAAGGAAGCCTTGTGTAAATCCTTCTTGATTACGCCCAGCAGCTTCGTCGTCGTCGTCTTCTTCTTGTCTTCATTCCCCCAAGCACACGCACACATTTGTCGGTAAGATCCCATCTCATCTGTCAACTTTTTCCTTTATTTATCGCTTCTTCCTTTTCAAATTGTTTTGATCTTATTTTTCTACCTCTCTCGCTCTCTCTCTCTCTCTTTTATTTTAGTTATGTCATCTACCGCCGGTAAACGCAAGGAAATCTACAAATATCTGGCACCATGGCCATTGTACTCCATGAACTGGAGCGTGCGGCCGGACAAACGTTTCCGCCTTGCGCTCGGCAGCTTCATCGAGGAGTACAATAACAAAGTGCAGATCATAAGCCTGGATGAGGATACAAGCGAATTTAGTGCTAAAAGGTGAGCCGCAGCTATAACACGATAACAAAACAGGGCACTAATGTTATCATCAACATGAAGCTGAGTTTTTCATATGTATAATCCAGAACTTAAACGAATGATTCAATTTGCGAATGAATCTGCGAATTATTCAGGCAATGAATTGGCAAAATTGAATTAATTCAGTTAGATTCATAAAAGAATTGGAATTCTAAATTGAATTCAACTCTTTATCAGAAGCAAAAGAATGATTTCTGAAATTCCTAATTCGCAAAGAATTACATCAAATTTGAATTCAATTCTTTAATATTAGCAAAATTCTCCAATTTTGAGTTTGGGAATCAAAATTAAAATAGAATCATTCTTTTACAGTTCTGGTATAAACTTAATATTCCACCGATTGTTCCATCAATATAAAGCATAATATAACTTGCAACTTCGCCTTGTTCGACTCGGCTGTTATTGCTGATCAAGAATCCATATACATGCCAGTTTTCATTTCCGATATCCTCTCATTACGAATGGTTTCTGATTTCGTGTTCCTTTCTTTTAAATGGTCAGTTCGCTGTCTCAAGAGCAAAACTTTTTAAACCGTATTTAACATATGATACTCCGAATTGTGAATCAAATATTGAAAAACAATTGTTTGATTCGCTCATAAAAGTTTTGTAGAGCAAAAGTAATTTCGCAGCTTTCTTCTAATCGCACATACTTCTTATCTTTCCAATAATCCTTTTCAATAATTTTTCAAACATGCAGTTTAACTGATATAATTATTATGCAGCCTGTTGCGGCTTTAACTTTTGAAAAAAATTTCCTTATTAGCTGTGCGTAGCAAAGCTGCCTGTGCTTTTGTCAATAAAGTTCTATAAATTGTTGATAAATATATACATGTAAATACATGTACAAATATGTTCATTTAATGACTAATGTTTTGTTTATTTGTGTAGACTGTACATAGTTTGATTATTCCATTTCTCAAAAGTTTGTCAATACAATCGATAGTATCGAGTATTAAGAACAATCTATGGATATCTTACCAGCTCTTCTTCGGTGGTAGGATCTTTGTCAACTTTTTAACTTACCTACTCTGTCTCACTTTCAGCACATTTGACCATCCATATCCCACAACAAAAATCATGTGGATTCCAGACTCAAAAGGCATATATCCTGATCTGCTGGCCACCAGCGGTGATTATTTGCGTGTTTGGCGAGCTGGTGAACCGGATACACGTCTCGAGTGCGTCCTAAATAACAATAAAAACAGTGACTTTTGTGCGCCACTAACATCGTTCGACTGGAATGAGGTTGATCCCAATCTGGTTGGCACATCATCCATCGACACCACATGCACAATATGGGGCCTTGAAACTGGCCAGCCGCACGCTCGCGTCTACGTCGCTGGCCATGTTAAAACACAACTTATAGCACACGACAAGGAGGTTTATGATATTGCATTTTCACGTGCCGGTGGCGGCCGGGATATGTTTGCATCCGTTGGAGCTGATGGATCCGTGCGCATGTTCGATTTGCGCCATCTGGAGCACTCGACCATTATCTATGAGGTGGGTTACAATCTATATGATCAAAATATGTTCTAATCGGCCTGATTCTCAGTTCCACATTTGAAAAGTAGTTCGGCATCCATTCCAAAACGTTTTCCTTTTAATGTTTTGAATTCTGCATTGAATCTTTTTAAAATAACATTAACGATGTTTCGATACAGATAAAATATAGTGGAAATCAGCTTTTGAAATTAAGAATTTATAACACTTTTATTGTTTTTGGCAGCCTCATCAAATATGATTTTTATTTAAAATAAAATCAACTTGCTAAAGTAGGTATACTAAAAACTTAATCAGATAATTAATGCACAAAAATGTTTCTTAATACTAGGGATGTAAATAAGAAAAAAATAATTAATTAGCTCGATTATTGATTTTAGAAAATTACAATCGATGGCGTTTCGATTAGTCGTATAAAAAATTCATCATTGTGTCGAAAACATGTCATTTAATTTAAACAAATTTGATTTTTATATAGTTTTATTATATAAAAACGGTGTGTTTGCTGAGAATTCACAGTCAATAAAAATACATTTTTGAAATTGATCAAATTAGTTACAAAATTAGTGAAAAATGTTTTATGAAAAGTATCGCTGATCGATGATCGTAGCGGCCCAAAAAGTATCGATTTCAAGTTCTCGTTTCGTAATAAACAAATTGAATAATCGATTGTTTTTCACAGGCCCTCTAAATACATCAAATAGTATTTGAGCATGCTTTTACTTGTAAAAATTGCTTTTTATACTCTTTTGTAATTTTTTTGAAAAAAAAAGAAAAAAGAGTATATTGGGTTTGTGAAATGTCCGTCTGTCCGTATGAACGCAGGTTTTTTCCACAATTTTGAAGCTAGAGCAACCAAACTTGGTATAATTGTTGGTATATACCATACGCAGACAAAGTGTCAATATCATCCCATTTGCCACGCCCACCCCCACCCTTGCAGGCGAGCAAAGTTTGCTTCTCCCAAACCTGTAGAACGGGCCCAACCAAACTTAAATTGCTGGCTAAACTTGAAAGATTTGAGCAAAAATACAATTGCCACGCCCACTTCTGACTCCGCAAAGAGGCTAAAAAAGAGTATATCGCAGTCGAGTGCATCCGACTGCAACGTTTTTACTAGTTATAATTGCTTTTGTGATTTTCCGTGTTCGAGAGCGCCAATCAATTCTGTTTTCGATTGAAATTTTGTTGGCGATAAGTCTCACTTTGAGCTAATAAATATTTGAATAACAAACTAATTAACTAAAACTAATAAGCTAAATAATTATATGTATTTATTAGGATCCTGCGCACACGGCGCTGCTGCGGTTGGCCTGGAACAAACAGGATCCAAATTATTTAGCTACAGTTGCCATGGATTCATGCGAAGTTATTATTTTAGATGTTCGTGTTCCTTGTACACCTGTTGCAAGACTGAGCAATCACAGAGCGTGCGTCAACGGTATTGCGTGGGCGCCGCATAGGTAAGCAGCTAATCCTACTAAAAAATATTATATATATACATTTATTAATATATTGCTGTATTTAATGCAGTTCCTGTCACATTTGCACTGCCGGTGATGATCACCAAGCACTGATCTGGGATATACAACAAATGCCACGCGCAATCGAGGATCCAATTTTAGCCTATACAGCTGCTGAAGGCGAAGTCAATCAAATTCAATGGGGTGCCACGCAACCCGATTGGATAGCCATTTGCTATAACAAAGCATGCGAGATCCTGCGGGTCTAAGAGTCAATTTTTCTTGCCCCCTCCTCCACCCCAACACCCTCAAATGACACCTGCCCCCACCACGCCACACAACACCGCCCTACCACTGCTCTGTCTGTGACTGTGGATATGGCTGCGGATATAGCGCACAGTTGTCGACACACTCCAACAACAACAACAACAACAATACACATACACAGACACATACACACACATACATACGCAATGTAGTTGTAGGTTTTGTAGGAGCAGCGAAAGCAAACAACAAATCACGCGTTTTTATTATAAAACAAATATATATATATATATATATATATATATATATATATATATGTATATGATTTTGTGTACGTTGTGGATTTACGGATCTGTAACCCAGAACCCGCATCTTCATCCACATCCGCATCTGATTGCTGTCTCGCAAGAAGGACGCACGCGCTGAGCATCCAAGCGAATCGTTAAGCGTTTAGTCTATCCGTGCTATCTGTGGTCAGGCGGGGGGAAAACCCACACACATTTAGCATCTAAGCTTAGTTGAACTTACAATTAACATATAAGTCTCAAGGTATAACCAAAATATGTATTGCTATTTGTAATTTATTTGACACTTTCGTTTCGCAGTTAACGCTGAAAAAAGGTAACAAGCAATTGTCGCTTAAGCCGGGAGCTTAGTTTTATTTATTTACTATCAGTTCTCTGCATATATATATATATATTTTTTTTTTTTTTTAAGATTGACCTAAAACATAAAAAAAAAGAAAAAGAACAAGAACAAAAAAAAAAACACAAAACATAAAACAAAAACAATGTCCTACCTCGTTTTCCAACATGTTTAAATGTTGTTAAGATTTATGTCTAGCCGCAGTAACAGCAACCACAACAACAACAAAAACAACAACAAACAACTACATGCATACCACAACAACAGAAACAACAACACCAACAAAAGAGAGAAAAACCAGAAGAAAAAAGATTTAAAAAAAAAAAAACAAACAAACAAAAAACCAAAATAACGCAAAACGCTTTTTTCGAAATGTTTTTTATTCTTTGTTCAGATTTTTATTCTACGTTTTCTATGAGAACCAAAAACCAAAACAAAACAAAAAACAAAGGACTTAAGCAAACGAAAAACGCAAAGTAAACATAAATAAGCAAAAATACTTGTATTAAGAAAACAAACAAAAAATATATAAAAACTAAAAAAAAAAAACAACTGCACAACCACAGCTAAATACAATACATACTATTTAAAATACAACTAAAAACAAAAAAAACCGAAATATTATATGAGCGAGAGAGAATACAAGATTGTTGCTATCCATTTAAAAAAACAAAAAGAAAATCAAACAAAAAAAGAACAAACAAAACCAAAAGAAATGAAACACATTTAATAATGACTGCATATGATTACCATAATTTCATGTAACAACACAGCCAGCCCGTAAGATCGATCAAAACGATACGATCCACACTTCCGCAAACATATAAACTGTATGCACTGAGAGCAGATAATGCTTATCCAAATATTAACATCCATTATCTAAGGACGGAACTAATGTGCACTGCTCCTGAGATATGAGAAAACAAATGTGAGGAAACCTTAAGCAGCCCTTAGTAACCCTAACCCTTATTGGAACTTAAAAGGCATATACACATAGATACTATGTACTTACAACTGATACAGCTCATGATAATTTACTATGTAAATACAAGAACGAAAAAAAAAAAACCAAATCGAAAACAAATCACTCTTAATAATAATACTTTTGGTTTTTGTTTTTTTATGTTGTGTTTTATATTAAAATAACAACAATCACTTGACAAGACTTAGCGCATGTAAATCCAAGCAATCCAAATCGAAAGTATATAATTAACACAATATTGAAAGCAAATCAGTTTCGAAAAACGAATCCTTTTTGATACATATGTATGTGTGTGCCACGTACTATATATATAACTGTGTTTACGCTTTCATTTTATGAAATGTTCAGACATAATGAACTTTATGCTGTACTAAAATATCATGAATTTCATGGCATAAACGCAGTCATATAGTACATGACACATAGCAACTGCGTATCATGAGCGAGCATTATATATGTATGTATATGGCAAATGGTTTCCGTAACTATTATAGCATCCATTAATCATTGAAAAAGCAATATTATTGATTAGCAAACCAAAAAAAACAAAAAGACAAGATATTCTTTATACTTGCTTATATATATATGTACACCCACAGATATTGTAAGCTTAAAAAACCCAATTCATTTTTTAATTGATTTTTTATTCTATTTGTTTGCATTGTTTATTGAAAATGAACATATTTCAAATATTACACACACACAGACATGCATCATAAACTGTAACTACATATGTATACAAAAACAAAATATAAGCCTATAGTATATACATATATAGACATCTGATATCATGCTGGGCTAGCGCGGAGTGATGATGAACTAGGAGGCAGCAGGAATGTGAAAAGCAGCAGAGACAAAACACCCCAAACGGAACTAATTTCAATAAACCATTTTTAAATACAAAAAAAAAAAAACAAAAACAAAGCGAAACATATTAAATTAAATCAGGCAAATCGGGCGGCGCACAAATGTTGCTAATGTTGATAGTGCCAAGGGTATTCTTCTCAGCGCTGGAAGAGATCATTTATGAATTGATTTTCAATTGATTTGAATTTTGATTTTTTCTACCTCTTAACTTGGGCATCATTATGCGTACGGGACTTGATGGTGAGTAGCTCGTTGGACTTGAGCTTCTTAAGTATGATCTGCAGATGTCCAGTGATTTGGGAGCGTTGAACCAGAGACTCATCCGGCTTAACCTCCTCGTTGTAGGCCATTTGAAATATTTTGGTTTTGACCGTGACACGCACATAATTTGTTTGTATATCTACATCAATAAGCGATGTGTCCAGATGTCTGTTTCAAGTTAGAGAATATACATAAATGATATAGATATCGACTCATTCTGATACCAAATGTAAATACAAACTTGTACACCTGCAACAGCAGACTATAATGGTCGGCCTCTTCCTGAAAGTTAAACGTCAATTTAGCTTGGTTCAGATTGTAGGGTCGTCCGCAAGGTGCAAACAAATTGGGTGTCCTTTTAGGCGGCTGAATCAATGGATTTGGCGTTGGCTCATGCTTCTCCCTGCCCAGCTTATGCTGGCGCGCAATCTCAGTGCGTATTTCCGGGCAATGCTCGCTTTTCGAATGCCAAAAGGCCCGTGCACGCTCCTCCTCGTCTTCAATGCTGGCGCACTGTTCAACCAGCGCTGCCTGTTGCTCGGCGACGCGTATGCGCTGCTCATCGCGTTCAATTGCCTGATTTGCTTGACATTGCACAATAATGGCACGATGCTGTGATAGCAGACGTTGCGCCTGCAGACGCTCCGTGGGCAGAATCTCCTTGCCGTCGAGGCTGTGCAACTGCGTCAGCGTGCCCACCACAAAGTCACGATAGTGGGGATAATCGCAACAGGGATTACCAATTAGTAACAGATCGCGCAGATTATAGTTACCAATCAGCGATTCCACGCTGGTCAGTTCGCCCACAAAGTTCAGCGTCAAATCGAGCTTATTTAAGGATTCAAGACCCTCGAGATTCTCTATACGCTCAATGTTATTTACCGCCAAATTTATATACTCGAGGCGCTTTAGCTTATGCAGATTCTCCAGACGTGCTATAAGATTGGACTGTAGCAGCAGTATCTTGAGATCGCGGCACCAGTTATGTATATGCTCAATGCGTTCAATGTCCTCCTGATGCAGCGATAACTCCTCAAGTGTGCTTATCAAGCGCTCATTATGCTCCGATTTCTTGCGCACCAGTGCCTCGGTGACTACATAGAAATAAATAATATCGCAAATTAATAAGAATTTACAGATATTTGAATTGTTGAACTTACTGCGCACCATAATTGTTCGTTGAATATAAATATTTATGCAAAATGTTTAAAATTAGGTCTAGCTCTAAACAAAACAAAAACAAACAATCAAGGCGACTATGTTGCTAGGGTAGATTTGTTGTTTAGTTAGTTTTGTTGTTGTTTTCGTGTCACCAACACCAAATGTAAATTCAAAATTGGTGTAATCGGCGCTCGGGCGATTGAACTTATCGTCATTAACATATCGATTTGCATGGCGGCAACGTCATCGACACTGTCTTCGTGTCGTATCGGCACCCTGTTCTCATCGGAATTTGGGAAATCTAATCAGCTTAATTAATTATGTATGTAGCTACCGAATTAAGTGGACTGAAGCAGGGCCGGATTCGATTTGAGATTTTTAACTTTAGTTTCCTTAATCATTTTATTGAGTTTTGGATATACATACGTACAACAGGAATAAATAGTATATTAGAAATGTTCTGGGAAAAAATTAGTAATAATTTCTAGATACCGTAACCATGAATACGATACATTAAGGTTTTATAGTCCCGTCGAGACTTAAAAGTTTCTACATAAAATCCACTTTCTTTCTTTGCCAACAACTAAAAATTAGGAAAACCCATGAGCCAACTTAATTATACTTCTAAATACATGTAAAATACAATTATCGTAAATATTTTAGAACACTTTAGAGTGGATTTGTAAGTATTTCACTTGGGTAAGAAGCGAATGGTTTGATAGGAAACTCCTTCGGATTCGCTGTATCTGTATAACCTAACCTTAGTTTCCATTAAAAAGACATTTTAAAAGAAGTCAAGCGTATTTTTTAACTTGTAACTATTTGCTTTATGGAAAAACTATTGATACATTTATTACGCTTTAGTATCAGAAAGCACCAATGCAAAATATATATTATAAATGAAAAATTATATTAAAATGTGATTCATCGTTAAGCATATTGAGATTGCTCAACAACGTTATTTTCATTGGCTTAGAAGGAAAGAGAATATTAGATTAAAATTGCAACGATTATCAAATATATATATACATAGATATAGGTCTTAAATTGATCAAATCCGCTCCTGTGCTCTATGGCTACATATTCGCTAGTCTCATTGAACACAATCAACATGAGCCAAAGTCAGACTGTTTTAAACATTGCAGGGGAATAGCAATCAGCAAGTATCATCGAAATGGGCGATAAGGATGTCGATATTTTGCGGCCGCTCAGCGATAAGGAAGTCGACGAGCTGATGCAGTTATATAGGGATAAGTACGGCATTCTGAACTTTCACTACCTGTTGTTCTACAATCAGCGCAAATGGGATCGCCAGCTGAACGCAGCGGGCATTGATCAGGACGATGAGGCTACCATATCGCTGCGCAAGCGTTTCTATACGCATCGGAATGGTGATTTTCGTCAATATGGCACATATGTAAGCTTGCATCAGGACATTGTGCAAAGCGTATCGTTCTTCAGCTGGCAGCCAGAGGCGCCAGCGGAGCTGTTTGAGTGCCTGGAAAAAACACAGCGCATTCAATGGTCCAGCGGAGCACTGCTGACCAATGTTGATCTGGAGTATTGCGCACGCGTCAAGGATATTGCCATGAAAAAGGGCGCATCGGGTATGCAAGCACGCCAATGCTATGGCATGGTATTAGACCATGAGACTGCACGATCGGTGCTTGTGCCCGAGTTGCTGTCGGAGTTTGAGCTGCGTCCGCTGAACGACGAGGATGCGGTCATGGTGCATGGCATTTGGCCCAATAAGGGTGAAGGCTCGCTGCCGTATATATGTGCGTTGATACAACACAATAGAACGCTGGGCGCCTGTCGCAGCGATACCGGCGAACTGATCGCCTGGATATTTCAAAACGATTTCTCGGGCCTGGGGTAAGAGCTTATCTTATTAATGCTTAACTATAAATATATATAACTCAATATCATATCTTATAGCATGCTGCACGTGCTGCCCAAGGCAGAACATCGTGGTCTAGGCGGTCTTCTGGCTGCGGCTATGACCAAAATGATTGCCAAAAGGGAACAGGTTACGCTTACCGCCTGGATTGTAACTAGCAACTGGCGTTCGGAGGCGCTACTCACACGCATTGGCTACCATAAAGGTATCGTTAACGAGTGGATCAAGCTGTTGCCCGCCTAAAATGTGTCTTCAAATTGAATCATTATTTGCATTTTTTTTTTATACAATTTTCATGGGCTTAGATCCCGAAACAAATAATTCGTAAGGAATTAATTTAAATTCAATTCTTTATCATAAGCAAAAGAATAAAGCCCGAAATTCCTAGTTCATATAGAATTAATTCCAGTTTGAATTCCAATTTTTTATCATAAGCAAAAGAATGAATCCCGAAATTCCTAATTCGCAAAGAATCATATCAAATTTGAATTCAATTCTTTAACATAATCAAAAAAATAATTCCTAGTATTCCTCATCCGCAAGGAATTTAATCCAATTTGAATTCCATTTTTTATCATAAGCAAAATAATGAATCCCGAAATTCCTGATTCGCAAAGAATCATATCAAATTTGAATTCAATTCTTTATCATAAGCAAAAAATGATTCCTTAAATTCCTCATTCGCAAAAAATTAAATCAAATTTGAATTAAATTCTTAATCATAAGCAAAGGAATGAATCCCGAAATCCCTAATTCGCAATGAATTAATTCCAATTTCAAGTAAATTCCTTAATTCCAGTTTGAATTCCAATTTTTTATCATAAGCAAAAGAATGATTCCCGAAATTCATAATCCGCAAAGAATTTAATCCAATTTGAATTCCATTTTTATCATTAGCAAAAGAATGAATCCCGAAATTCCCAATACACTAAGAATTAAATCAAATTGGAATTAGATTCTTTGACATTGTCAAACAATTGATTCAGCAATCTTGAATTCGTTGGGAATGAAATAAAAAATAGAATCGTTCTTTTAGAGCTCTGGCTTAGGATTAGTTTGATTAACGGCTGGGCCGGGACTAAAATAAATAAAAAGTCAATTGATTTGCATAGTACGTAAGTACATACATACATACATATATGCCTATGTACACTGTCAACAATTTTTTATTACGCATTCTGCAGCGTTAGTTTTTTTTGTCACTTTTGTTTTGTAAATACATACACTTTTAAGGCTTAATCGAAATTCGAACTGAAAACAATATTCAAATCTAGCGGCAATTGAGGCTAATCCGTTCTCGCTATCATACTTATTTACATACCGCTTCACATGCATACATACATAATTATCATACAATAATTTACATTATAATTTAGGACGGGGTATTCTACAAAACACACAACAAAAAAAAGAAAAGAAGAAAAGACAAAACAGACATACTAGTGAGCAAACAAGTAGAGAGCATACATATGAACAAAATTATTATGTTGATGAACGCAATACGCATTTGCCGCATTGATGTTGCTGATAACGAGACGTTACGAAACAAACACAAGTGTGGGGGGGGGGGGGGTGTTGGGAGGGAAAACAAATGATAAGAACGAACAGCTGTAATATAATTTTACTAATTAATTGCTTCCCTAAACAAAAAGTAAGCGCGTGGCGCTCTTGCTTGGTATACCGCTGCCATTTGCCAGCAAACTGTTGCTGTTACTATTTGAATTTGTTGTTGGCATTGTAACACTGTGTGTCGTTGTGCCCGTTGACTGCATCTTGTGGAGACCATTTGCCATATTGCCATTCATTGGGCTCCGATAGTAGCTATCATTGTGCTGCAGCGGCGTATACTTAATATGATTGCTTTGCGTAAACGTTGGCAGTTCTTTGGCCCTTGTGATTTGCTTGGCACGATTATAGCACAGCACACCGATAATGGCCAGCGTCATGCCAACACAATTGATCCATGTTACAGGATTGCCCAATATTATCAGCGAAACGGCAATCACAAATATCCGTTTCGATGCACTGGCCACCGCATATGTGAGCGGTGTTACCAATGACAGCACGCTAAATGCAATTATGTTTTGCATCCAATTGAGTACACCATCCGTAAAGAGCAGCGCAATTACCCGATAGTCAAGATTTTTCTGCAAAGCAAACAAATGATTATTTACATATAAGATATAAGATGCAATTTACCAAGTAGAGATGAGAATTTGACGGGAGTTTCCGCGGACGGAAATTAATGGCGGGTTCTGATACCGATCTTCGATAAAATCTATATTGGTATCGAAAGCAATTCAAATGTTCCGAATTTTTAGGGAGCTGTTTGTCGTTAAAGTTTATTTGACATTTACTTGGGCTGTTTTTTATTTTTATGACTCTTTGGGTTACTTTATATACGAGAGAGCGCAGCGCATCGACAAGCCAAAGCCCAAACTCAAACCCCAAAAGCCAAAACTTCTGATCACATTAGACTTGTTCGAGTCCTCAGTCTGATTAAAATAGTCCCTAGCTTATAACCCGTTTTTCTGATCAGTTTTGCCTAATTTTCAAGTCAAGATTATAATCATTGCTCTACATTTTGTTATTTTACTTTCAATAAATTGTTTTTTGAGCATATCACGAGCCATTTTCGATTCTTCTTTGATATTTATCTTTTTGTAATATAAAGAGTTCGAAAAAAACACATCAAGGTGATTTTTGTTAACATGATCTTCCAAATACTAGATGGCAAGAGATAAAATATAAATTTGAGTTGAGGGATTAGGACGGGCGGGACAAATAATTTTTGATTTGGAACGAGATCGAAATTTCGATTCTCTTGTAGAAAACACTTACAATAGCCGTATGCCGAAAGACAGCTAAGCAGTCCACGTATAGCCAGAGAGGCAGGAATATGAATAGGGATAGCTTGCCCAGCAAATGCAGTAGCCGCAAATGATGTATGCCCGTATCCTTAAGCACCTGCATAGTACAAAATGTAAATACGACTTTAGTATGGAGTATCGAGTATGGAACCTAGGTCATTCTAACCTAACCTAACCTAAGTCAGACTTACCTTCTTGGAGAAGATGTTCTGCATGGAGAAGCCCATGGTGGAAATGAGTGCACTGACCAGGCCAAGCATATCGAATGAGATTTCCGTAACAGTCGCTATCGCCACGCCAGTTATGATGGGCAAGAGGCTTAGATAGACGAGCGTTGGTTGTTTCTCGCCGAAGAAAAGGCGCGTCAGAACAACAGTAAATAGCGGCATTGTCGCTTTGACTGGAAATAACAGAAAACGCAATACAGTTAGAAAAACATTTGATGACGTGTGATTAGATGTAGGTACTACAAAATGTTTATAGTTGGAATATAATTCAAGTTTACTCACCAGTGTGCGCATAGGAAACGGGTACTTTCCATAGCGATATGTGGGATGTGACCGAGGCAAGCAGCTTACCAATGGCCAGTGGCACAATCAGTCGCATGTAATAGGGGCGCGGTATATCCTGATATTTGCGTATGCGCCACAAATTGAAGAATGGCCCGCTGTATAGTGTAATGCTGCATAGTTGGACAAGGGTGACGGTCATGGGGAATGGGAATTCATTGAGTACCATTTTGCCAATGACATTGTTGCTGGACGAGATGATGTACCAGAAGAGGCACATCAGCATTACGACTGCAACATGTCGTGAACTTGTCCGCTTGCCACCGAACATACTTCTTCTTGTTTGTTTGTTGTTTGAATTATTTGGCTTAAATGTTGCAGCGGTTGTCAGCGTGTCAGCGAGCCAGTGTCTGTGCCTGCGGGCCTGCCAGTCAGCTGGTCGTTAATTATGCACTTGGTTTATTGCATTTCGTTGTATGTTCAAGTATTAAATATATCTACTGTATGTACGTCGACAACGTCGTCCGTTTGTTTTCTACGTGGACGCAACAGTGTGGCCAGACATTGTGATTAAGGTTGCCAGTGTTGATAAGTGCCTGTATAATATGTTATCGATAGACATCAACTGGAATTTTGTAATATCGGTGAACTGTATCACTTAAGGCCTGAATACACTACACAAACGATTTGCACAAATATATGTTTTACGCGCTGCACTCCTGTTTGCGCAAAATCAGTTTTAGTTTTCTGTTTATTTATGTAGTGTGCAGAGTTATTTTAAAAAATGAGCGTAGCTTATTTGCTCTCTCTTCTTATATTTTTATCTAAAGACAGAAAAAGAACTGAACAAGTTTTCTTTTGCTCAGTAGTTCATTTTAATTCCGAAGTATGGAACAAGTTCCATGAAATTTAAAATCAATGAGTGAAATGCAAGCATCGTTATTTTTATTATTTTTTGTATTCTAATGAATGAAATAAGATATTAAAAATATGTCATATTTAAAAAAATGCTGTTTAAAAATTACTGTTTGCTCACTAACAACTATATAGGTAACTGAACTGGGCATAAATCATGAGTAAATGAACAACTGAGCAACATGTGAGCTGACTCACTCCATAAAAGAGAACAAGTGAACATGTTCACCAAACTGATCGATGAGACCCAAGTCTTGTTTGCGTAACTCCTGCTGTAGTGTCATGTGCTCTTAAGCAGTAGGGGTATTCCGGTATAAGTTTAGTTCAGTTATTCCTGATAGCAATCGAGCAAATAAGCTTAGAATGTTTTTAGAATGCAGTAGTAATCATTAAAACATTATATAAATTAGTTCTGTTTTCTTTTTATGGGTTTTAATATGATAACTAGTGTTGATAAGTATCGATACTTCGATACAAAATCAGGGCGGTCATATTTGTTATGAAAAATTTGTATTTGCCGGAAATTGTCCTCTAAAATTAATCTCCTTTTTTATGATCACATGTGTTACCAAAACGCAATGTCATTAATAAATAAACTAAAACGAGTTTACGTTTACGAACTTTCTTCGTTTATTCCAACATATTAATTAATTGTAATTATTGTTTTTTGTGTTACACAATAATCATGCTATGTTTATGTATTACATTAATATATAATTACTGTTATTATAATTAAATATCGATCACATTTCCTTTCAAAACGTCTCATCTTTCCCTGTTCGCTTCACATAACGCACAAACACTACAATAATTACATACATTATATTACATAATTGATTTTCAATACGTACAAATACACAAATGGTCAACTTAAATTATTTTTTACATTTAAAAAAAATTACATAGTTATGCTTTTTAACAGAGACAATAATAAATATTTATTTTTGTTTTGTTTGTTTTCATTTTTTAGGATATGCGCAAAGCAAAAAAAAATGATACTAATGTAAGCGAAAAAAATATATATATATAAAATAATAAAGAGATTTGCAAAAATCAAATCTGCACGAATACTATAAACTGTATTATGCATATAAAAATTAAGTAGGCCATATTTACGACTATTTTACATATATTAAACTATTTTAGTTTAGCTGCTTAAAGTATATCGCGCACAATTGAAAAACCATACATAACAAAAGACAAATATCGTATATTGTTTGGTGCATAGTTTTACAGCATATTTTTCTGCACTTAGTTGCCATGTTTTGGGATCTTATTTATATGTAGTATGTGTATAGTATTGTCCTAAAAGCCTTAAAAAATATTATGCAGCGCCCTGCCATATGCCTGACCAGGCCAGACCAGTCCTCCAAAATGTACAATATACTCGCACATAATATCTTGATAGAGCAAAGGAACACAAGCAAAAGCCATGTGAAAGCTACAAAAAAAAAGCGTTCATCATCTGTTCAACATTCGAAATATTTTGAAAATATTTGCATATGTATTTTGTCTGTTTTTGTTTTGGTTTTGTGTGTGGGGTTGTGTAGTAATGTAATGAGTGTTGTGTGGTTTTGGTGTATTTCTTTGTGTATGCATACGTACGGTATCTATGTTAGAATTTAGGTACATTACAGTTCTTTGAATTCTGTGTGTTATTGTATCTGCAATTTGATATCAATTTGCATTTATCTTATTGTGTGCTAACTAAGAAACTGGGCGCCATCAAAAACGATGTCGCCCCACAGCTATGTAATTGTTTGTAGGCTATCATGTGTTACGAAGAGTCGCTAGTTGGGCGCATTAAGTGTATCCAAATTGGAGCCGTATTGCTTATTAACCGACATCGTGAAGAGCCACGCGACAGCCAGCAAACTACTGCCCAACAGGTCACCCAGCGCTGTTAGATATGGTATAGCCGAGTTATCCGGATCGATCTTCCACTTCCACATGGCGTGCACAATGATGTGCGCAATGTAGAGCAGCAGCATAACCTGTTATAACATTTAAACAATTAAGATTAGATTGAATTTGATGGAGAGGGAAGGAAGCTAATGAGACTCACCTGTATTAAACTAGCCAATAAATAGGATAACATAAATACCCACGTCACAGTGGTCTGATTCATGTTTATATAGTCAGCCGCAAAGATGAATAATATATTGCCTGGTATAGACATAGCAATAAGAATGCGCGCCGTCTTAGCATAGGGCACTGTGGAGCAAGTAAATATATATATTAATATTATAGTATATAAGGCATTGGAAAATATATATGTATAGCTTACCGCCCCTAAAGAGTGCACGCCACGGCCACTCTACGATCTTTGTGTGCGGTGGTATAATGCCAATAATTGAGCTCTGATGCAGCATTGTTGATATTTTGCTTGCTTGCACTGATACCAAATTGCCACCGATACCGTTAATGATCGGCTGAAAGACGACAAAGCCATTAAAGACCTCTACAGCAGCGTCCAGAACAAGACCACCGAGCCTGCAAGCAGTAATAATAATTCAAAATTAGAAACAAATTCAAACATACTTTATGTGTGCGTTATCAACAAACTGAATGCCCAATATTTTTTTACAAAGACAACAGTTGTATATGTTAGCATATTAATATCCTAAGTCTGTCTTAAGAAGCTATAAATAAATCGCGTTGAGCCAAAAGTGGGCCGCACTGACCGTCACGCTTCGAGTCAAGGACAAGAGCTAACAATTAGAATTGCCCTCAGCAAAGCTGGCACTAGACACTGAATATTAATAAAAAAAAACAAGTAAGAACGTTGCAGTCGGGCTCACCCGACTGCGATATACTCTGTTTTCTGTACGTAAAAATTTTTTTCTCCAATCTATCGAAGAGTTCAAATGGAGTCATACTGCAAAATTTGGGGTTTCTAGCTATAAGGGTGTAGGAGATACAGGTTTAGCTCATTTGCGGGGGTGGTAGTGGGCGTGGCATATTTTTTTTTTGGCAGGTCGGTCAAGGGTGTGGTCACTAGTCTTTATGTCAAATTTGGTTACTCTAGCTGTAAAACTGTGGAAGATATAGGTTTTTGCGGTTTGTGGGGGAAGGGGTGGGGGTGGGGGGGAGATCTTGACACTTTGTCTGCCTATGGTATATACCAACATGTATGCCAAGTTTGGTTGCTCTAGCTTCAAAATTGTGGAAAAAACCTGCGTTCATACGGACAGACAGACGGACAGACAGACGGACAGACGGACATTTCACAAACCCAATATACTCTTTTTTTCCATTTTGGAAAACAGAGTATAAAAAAAATTTATAAAAAGCTATCAATCAAACTGTGTATGGCCGAATTTAGCACACCTGATGCTACAAACACCTACTGTACATGAATTGGCACAAAAAGTGTGCTCGCAACTTGTCTTATATATCTTATAAATATGCATAGAAATAGAATTACACAAATTGTGCTTATCATGGCCCCATTCAGGCGGCATGCCCAAAGTGCACTTGATCAATGTGTACAGCAATGGCAAGATGATGATGACAATAAGATCTATATATATATATACTTATATAGATATATTTATATGTGTATATATACCCGCTGATGCAGAGCGCCGACAGCACTGGTACCCAGCCACTTTTAAGCACCGGTCTCGTATACTCATTCTTCAGTACAATGACGACCCACATGGGTAACAGCACCAGATAGCAAGAGACCACAATGAAAGTGATCCACAGATGGGTCTCTGCAATATATAGACATAGGTTAGAGAGAGCAGCAGCATGAAATTGTTATTTGGCTACGCACTTATATTCTCATAGAGCAGCGAGGCAATGAACGACAACAAACTAATTGACACAACATCACCAATGGAAGCAGCCAGCGGCGTGGCCAGGTTATCCGGATTAAGTCGATATTTAGCAGCGAATAATATCACGGCAACCAGCACAAAATCTGCAATGTAACAATTACAATTATAAAAATGTGATATAAGATTGATCCATCTACTTACCCAGCACAAAGCACGAAGAGGTGGCCGTAAACATTGCCGATGCAGTCAATAGCATAACATTCTCAAAATAGAAGTCACCGGTCATCGCCGCACCCACGCTCATTGCAAACATGGCCACCAGAAAGGATGCAACAGTGGCCTGCACTTGCACCAATGCTATATTGCCGACAATCATGCGTATCACATTTGAACGCGATGTCATGTTGCCCAGGTTGACTTGTGTGGAGAGTCGCGAGGCGAGGCACATGTCCAGATTGCCCTTCAGTCCAAGCAGCGCTGGCACCAGTATAAACAGTTCGCTAACGTTTTTGAAGACGTACCATTTCTATTTTAAGAAAACATATAATTAGTTTTTTGGTTAGTTAGTTTGGTTATGCGAGCAGATTACTAAATTCTGTTCTTGGCTTTAAGTCCAGCTTGAAATTGGTTATTACGGGCATGTGCCACCTATAACTGGTAGAACGCGGTTAGTTTAGACCAGAATTGATGGCTAATTAGCAGCCAAATAAATATTTATAAGGTGCTGAACATTTTTGCTAAAAATACAATTGCCTTCCGTTGAATGCTGTTGACTTTGTTATTGATATTCATTCAGTTAACTAAATTTGTGCAGTTACTCATGTTGACTTATTATTAATGTACAAAGAACTGTAATCTATTTATATTTTTGAAATATTTATAGTTAATTGATTTAAGAAGTTTCCTTGTTGCATAGGTTGCTGAGAAACTTATTTGGTTATTTGATTCCCCAAATACTTTTTCCTTTGACTCCCCTACGCCATTAAAGCATATTGAGGATCGTTTAGAATGAGCAACCTATGTTATAGAAATGAATTCTTAAAAATTCAGTTTAATTTCTAAAATAATATGGGTCCGTCAAAGTCCGTGAAAAATATTATGTATTATCCTAAAAACTGTGCTAAACAAAATTCGAATATGGACAAAGAAAAAAGATTTCTTAAATGGCTGATTTCCTTTTCAAACGAAAATACAAACAGAAAATCGAAAGCGATTTGGAATATTAAATATTTGAAGTGGCTTTTCATTGTTTTGACAAATTGTAGGAGTGAAGTTTTCTCTTTTTGATTGCCAACTCTATGTTCGAGCTGTATTTTCTGGGATAAGTGTTTTTTACAAAAAGTTTTATTTATTTTGAACGAGCTTTTTATAGTTATTTATTTTTTCAAAATTTTTAACATTTTGAAGATTTTTGCATGACTTGAAAAATGCGAATTAATTAGTCTCAAGTCATTTAAAATCAAGTGATGATAGTTTTAGAACAGCCACAGCTGCAATTGGCGTGTTTAAGTTTTTCTTTTGTTCTTCGATTTTCTCAGATATGACTCGAAGTTTCTTTTGTCTGAATTAGATGTTTTGGCTATGCTTTGTTAAGTGTAATTTTAATGGCTGTTATTAAATTTTTAGTATTTAATTTGCGTGTCATTTTAATTATCCGCACCTAATTTTATCTACATCTTTATATTTTTTTTTTCAATTGCAATTGTGCAATGTCAATGAAACAATTTATAAGATTTATCAGCTGTGTGTTCGTTCTCTCGTAACGAAATAAAACAAAAAAAGAAGAGAATCCCATCCAGCTAACCAAAGTAGCCAACGAACCGAGCCTTTTGGCCATTAGATAGATGAATTGATTAATTTTGTATTTCATTAAATTG
This sequence comes from Hirtodrosophila cameraria, assembly GCA_949708635.1. Classification (NCBI taxonomy): domain Eukaryota; kingdom Metazoa; phylum Arthropoda; class Insecta; order Diptera; family Drosophilidae; genus Hirtodrosophila; species Hirtodrosophila cameraria. The sequence goes on along the minus strand of OX453090.1, from coordinate 24,458,440 downwards.
GGTTGATGTTCATTACCTCGACGCGTCCAAGCACAATGCCAGCTCCAATGGTACCAATGCCGGCCAGAAAGAACGGTATGGACACCTGCAGCAATATGGTCGTCCATTTCTCCTGCTTGATGCCCGGCCGATTTAGTGCCAACTTCTCCTCGGAGCTTCCATTGATGCCTGCAATGCTGCATGCGTCTGCTGCTAGGGCACCACCGGGTCCGCCTCCACCGCTCCCTCCACCGCCGCCTCCGCTGCCACCGCCCGCCGCACCAGGATCCGGTTCGGAGGATGCTATGGACGTCGTGATGATTGAGCTTAGTGAACCAGTTGTTGAATGTGGAAGCCCGGACAACTTCTCATTGTCGGGGTCTGTGTGTGCAGCACAGTTGCAAGCAATGTGTTGTGAAAGAAATATAAATATAGAGAAAAAGAGATGCAGTTAGTAACGCATATCTATCTAAAATATATCTAAGAGTAATAAGAGTGTTTGCGTGTTTGTGTGCGTGTGTGGCATGCAAGTAAAGTCAAGAGCATTGTGCAATTAGCAAGACAATTAATTAACATCACTATAAATGACGAGTATTACTTTTAAGCACTACCTCATGCCTATGCCATGTCAAAAGAAAATCATGCAAAAATGATTAAGTCGAGTTTGCTCGACTAGTATATACCCAGTATGCAGAAATATGCATAGACATTAAAAACACACGCAGTTCAAGCAGTGCACTGCTTGCGTCTTATGCTAATCACTATAAAATGTACAGGCCTGTTCTGATTTTCACTTTCTCCTATATCGCAAAAGTTAATTTCCTTTAAATTTTCACATTTTTACATTTGAGAAGATTTTATGGATTGATCAAGGATTAAACCATCGTAAGTTTTATCCAAGATCAAAATCTTGTCAAAAAGCGAGCATGGGAGCATTTAAGGGAAATATACTTTCGCTAAATCATGCTTAAAGTGAAAACCGGAATAGGTCTGCTATACTTAATAGGATCGGAAAGGGTATTCAAATTATCATTGTTGTTTCTTTTTTTTTTTGTTCGCTGGCCTAAACGAGTTTTTTGCTGCCAAATGAATAGAACATTTTTTTTTTTTGTTTTTTTGGTTTGTTGCGCCAACTTAATAAATTACAAATCGTTCGTCCATAAAAACTGAAACAACAACAACAAGCAACGAGATAAAATAACAAAATAAAAACAATAACAAAGAGCATGCAAATAATTAATAAACATTTTATGTGTTTATCAACTATAATAAACATGCATAAAGATTTCGGATTGTGCGATTGTAAAATATGACAACCATAATAAAATGTCTGTTTAAAATTTTTTTGTGTATGCTATTGAAATTTATTATAGTTAGTAACTGTTGCTGTTGTAACTAGGTAAGTGACTACACAAAATTATTTAAATGGGTTAAAGAAAATGCGTCAGCGATAACATCGAAGCGGTTAATACACTTGCAGACTATAAACGTATAAAATATGTTTGTATATATGAAAGTCTTTTAAGTGTATTAAGAATATGAGAAGAAATATGTTTATGTTTTATTTGCTTGTGAATGATATTTGAAATATATTCTGTAGATATATGTATTAAATATATAGGCCAAAAATATAGAAGCAACATCTCAGATAAAGCGCATCAGGCTAAACAAAGTATAAGAACTGAAAAGTGTTATTCAGAACAACTTACAATTGTGTTATCATTTATCGAATTTATTGATCGGAATTTGAAATGCAAGACGAGCCTGTTTTTGTTATTTTTTTTTTGTCATTTTATAAATGCTTATCATTTTGATCAAGTTGTATGCAATACAAACATACATCTTGTAATTAATTTTTGGTTTATTAAACAATTTTTGTTTTTTCTGCTTTACACTTTATATTTAAAACGCTCAATAATTGTTGATTTGTTTATTTTCTTTAAACTTATTTATATATTTATTTAAACGTTGCTCATTTATAAAATACATGCTTTCCCCTAATAAAATCGAAAACTACATTTAACAAGAAAGTAATGTTATCTTCGTCGTGCCGAAGATATATACCCTTGCAGAAGAGATTTGCATAAGAAAACTTATTTTTCAAGCGATCGTTCCTATGGCAGCTATAAGATACAGTGGTTCGATTTCGCTGAAATTTGATCAACATGTGTGAAAAGTGCTAAAACTTAAACATAGTGAGTTTGGATGAGTTATTTTTAAAAACAAAAAAGTTTTTCATACAAAAACTTATTTTTCAACCGATCGTTTCTAAGGCAGCTATATGTTATAGTGGTCCGATCTGGTTGATTCTGACATATGTACTGTTTGCAGAAAGAATAGGCATATGTGCCAAGTTTCATCACAATAGCTTTAAAACTGAGGGACTAGTTCGCATATAAACAGACGGACAGACGGACATGACTCGGCTGTTGATGCTGATCACGAATGTTTTTTTTTCTGAGACGTCTCCTTTAATGCGTTAGACATTTCGTGACAAAATTATAATACACTCTGCAAGGGTATAAAAGTATTGAAATCACAAGTTTTATACTGTATTTGAGAGTTCAGGCCTTTGCTCACTTGGTATTCACTTCAAATGAAATTTCGGCCTGTAAATTCAGGTACTTTTCGTTTTCTGTTATAATTTGCTTTACTAATTTTTAAAGCTAAAAATATATTTACAAAATTTAAGAAATAGATACATAGTATATCACCAATAGGAATAACTCTATATATAACGGATATTTTCAAATGATAGTCAAATATTGTATTTATATGATCATGACAAGGTTTATTTAAAAGTTTGCAAGACTTTAATAATAAATATATAAAATATATACAGCATAGCTTAAAGATTAGCATGATTAGAGATAAAAAGAAGAAGAAAAAGTAAAGGAAGGCAAATAAAAAGCAAGTGAGAGAGAGAGAGAGGGAAAGAGATACAAATGGAAAGAAAGGGATAGAGATATTCAAAAGAAATCAAGGGGGCAACAGTTTTCAGCATATATCGTTATCGTTATCGAAACGCTGATTGAAGGCGGGGGGTTTCAAGAACTATGCATGTGGGCGTTGGAACAAGGAGTGCTAAAGGGGGGAAGGGGTGTAAAACTGCTGCCTCTCAATTGTCGTCACTCACCGTTTCCATTGTAGATGGTAAATAACTTGTATTTATCATCCAAGGCCGCATCAAGCGGTGTTGTTGTGGTCATTGTTGACAATTGTTGTTGGTATATTGGTGGCGTGGCATATGATGAAGACGTTGATGATGTGTTGTTGTTGTTGTTGTTGTTATTGTTGTTGGTGTTATTGTTATTGTTGTTGTTGATTGTATTGATATTGATGGTTGTGGAAGTTGCTGAAGTTGCCACCCCATCATCCAGCCCAATATCGGCACCTTCATTGTGGGCGGCATAGGTGCTAAGTCTTCGCACATTCAGCGGTGAGAGGGAAGTTTTCTGTCGCTGCTTCAGCTCATTTGGAATGGATGGACTGGGAATGTGGATTGAGTGAGTATGTGTGTCTGTATCTGTGTGTGCGTCTGTGTTTGTATTTGTGTGATCATCTGTGTTGTTGTATGATGTTGTGTGCGTCGTCTGCTGTTCGTTTGGTAGCGACATTTTAGCATTGGTCGGTCTTGTGTATGTATATGTATATGTGTGTCTGTTTGTGTGTGTGTGTTGGCCTCAAGCGTGCGCAGCAGCTAAACTTAAAGCCCAAAATTGCAGCTGTGTATATTTGTTTTGAGTATTCTCAGTTGCACAATGAAAATTCATTAAGTTAACTAGAATTCAAACTAAATTCTTGCTAAAATATATATATAAACACTTGCATCTAATTTAAGGTGCATTAATATATAAATTTATATGTGTATAACTATTAAGGTTTTGTTTTTTGTTTTTGTTTTTTTTTACTGTTTTATTTGTTTTAAGGTTTTGGCATATTTGCATGTGCAAAAGTTGCCCTTTGCTTAAGGTTCTCTGTATTGGAACTATCACTAAACAAAATCGAGTATCGAAATATATCACACAATTGATTGACTTTCTTTTTTTTTCAAAGATAAATTAAATAAATTAATAAGTTTAAATGGACGTGAGAGAGAAAGAGAGAGAGAGAGAGAGAGTCTGTCTATAAATATTTAAGGAAATAGTGTGCAAGAAATATACATAAATTGAATAAAAATGTTTTATTGAAATAATTAAAGTCGACTTGTTTACATTGTATGTGTGTGTGTGTTGTGGTGTGTGTTTTGTGGTGTGTATGTGTGCGCGTGTGTATTGCGTATTGAGTCCTTTGTCCTGTGTCCAGTTCGTTGTAGTGCGTCCTGTTCTTCGAGGCGGGTGGAGGGGAATGGCGGGTTGAGTTGTTTGAGGGGGGGCAGAGAGTAAGAGAGGACAGAGCTTTAGCCACCGGACCGTTGATATGGCTGCAAGCAACAATATAACGTTCGTATTGTTGTTCTTCTTTTGTTGTAATTGTATGTTTTTGTTAGTTAAGAGAAAATTGTTAAATCAAAATGCTACATCTTCGGCAATCAATGGAAAATTCAAAAATTTTGTATGCAGAAAACACAATCAAATTAAAAATCAAAACAAAGTTATATAATATAAAACGGCAATACTTCTGCTTTGTTTTATGTTTTAAGCTGCCTCAATTCTGTCTAACTTAATAATTTGTATTATTATTATAACATCATTTTGTCTTTGTTAGCAATCAACGACAATTGCTTATTTGTTTTTATCTCAAGTATACATAAGTTATTTTTAGTTTATTTTATTATCAAACTAAATTTTACCAACTGATTGAATTTATAGGGACCTGTTTTCTTTAAAGCGGTTTTTGGCCGGCCCACGCATTTTGCATTTGCATTAATCAAAACGTTTTTGACTGAAAAACTGAAAAAAAACCAACCAGTTTCGGCCATCCGAATGTGTGCTAAAGTGAGAAAAGCTGCAGCTGCAACTGCAACAGCAACAGCAGCAAACCAACAAAACCAGAGTCAGCCAAATACCATCGGTTTCCAACCGACATCATATCATATAACTAATCCAAGCAAAAGCAAAGCAATCAACTAACTAACTACTGCCAGGCCAGGCGCTATGCAGCGTGTCGCATTTTCAAGTTTATGGACTCTTGACAGGTTATCCGATTAGATTTGGTTGGCCAAAAAAAAAAAAAAAAAAAACGATCATTTTGTTGCGACAACAAAGCCCAATATTTATAGCACCCAGTCAGCTGATCAAGAAATCAAATCTTTCAAGACCGATGAAAAGCTCATTCACGCGACAAGCACGCTCATCGCTCGCCAGTTTATCAATGGCAATAAATATTCATCGATTGATATCTCTATATTGACACCGATAGATAATGCAACTTTGAGAGTGAACAAATAAATTAATTATAACTGTATTTTGGTTTTATTTGTATTTTCTAAATAAAGGCTATTCCATTAAATGTTTCAGATTTTCTTTCTCTTTTATATCCCGATTCCTGAAAATGACTCAAAACATCTTCTGCATATGATATTGAAATCTAGATTTAAAAATTACAGATTTAACCCAAAAAGAAACTAACATATGAACTATAATTTCATACAAGTTCTAAAAAGTGATTCCATTTTCAACAAAGTTCTGTCTTCCTTTCCATTCTGCTGCTGCAAAATTGATTTCCAAAACCGAAAAACAAAGCTTAGCTTAGGTTTTTGAAAATAAAACATTTTTTATAACTAGAATTTCATAATAACAATTAGTTCACACGTGGTAAACAAAATCGAAACTTAATTGCCCAACAACATAATCTAATCAGTGTTATCTATAATCAAATATGTTTCAAAGATATTATTATTATTTCAGCTAATAAATGTTCACTGGAAAAACGTCGTAAAGTGCAAATACTTTAACAAATTCTTATTTATGTTGTACTTAAGATTGTGGTACATTTCCTAAAAACCGTCAACAACTCTGAGGAAGTATCGATAGCCGGCTGTTACTATTATAACTCTGAATGGAGTATCAAACTGGGTTTTTTTCTACGCACAACAAAACCTGTGGAAAAACCTACAATCATACGCAATTATTAATCAAATAAAGAAAGGGGTTTTTTATTGTTGTTTGGTTATGCCTATCAGCAGGAGTAGGAGAACTGAAGTGAACTTTATATCAAAGTCAGTATGACTCATTTAAGGTATAAAAATATGATAAGAGTTTAGGATAACGTTCTTCTTTTATGGTTTTACATGGCAGATTCTATGTTCCTACAATAATTATCTAGTTAAAAAGTATTCCAAAAGTGAATTTTACTTAGTTCTTCTGTTGAACTAAAACATGACAATCTGTGTTTCTTTTGCGCGTTCCTTTTAAGAGCGATAATATTTCAATTTGTGGCTTTAAGTGCCATTTATCGCCCAAGTTCCTGATGAAATCTTTTCACTTTCTTATCTTTCAAGCAGCATGTGGTGGGCATTATTATTGGCAACATTTAAACAAACAGCTCTGGACAAGGGACAGTCACCCATGCCATTCACAGTACTCACAAGTGTTTACGTTTGGTTTAAAAATACTCGTATGCAATTTTAAATGAAGTGTGAAAAGAATTCAATTTTGTTGTATTTCGGAATCTATTAAGATTGACTATATATTTCCATTTCCAATTGGTTTTATGCATAAACACGGAACTAAAAGAACTAGATAGATACAGAGATAAAGCTTATATTTGTCTTACTTTTCATTTTCGATAACTTTTCATTTCGAATAGTTTTTGATTTGTGTACCATCTTTTTTAAAGAAAAGTTCAAATTCATTTCGTTTCCAGAATTCCTAACATCTAATAATTTCGATTCCGTAATTGGAACAGGCCTGAATATATTGATTCTAATATTTAATCCTTTAATCGATTTTTAATGATCAGTACAGGGTATTTTTTGACCGATCATACTTGACTTCTTTTTGACAGCTGATGATAAGATTGACAAAAAATGATACATTAAAGAGTTTGTACCAATTTGAACCTGAAATCAAGTAGTTGCTGTCACATTATGTTTCATGTCATTGCCAATTTCGGGGTTCGGGGAAAATCAAATAGCGTTACGTATACGCCGCATTGACCGGTTAATAGCAATTTGAAGACAGTTCAGACGTTGACAACAATCTATCTAAATGATCGCAACGTTCAAGTTCAAAGTCAACAAATAGAGAAAAAAATGCCATGCGTCATGCGGGGGCAGGCAGGCAACTACTGTATAATTGAGAAACTGACTAATTGACTAACTGACAAACTAGTAGAAAACTATACAAAAGTTGTTGTTGTTAAATGAAATTTCATTTTCTCAATTGTCTGCCACATAATTTAGTTGCTTTAGATTCGATTTTAAATGCGGAACATTTGCAATGACTACACAAATTGTATAAGTAATTATTTTCGATTTTAATTGCCAGCCAAAATCATTCACACACTTATTATTTTTATACATCACATGTACGATACAATGTATATATGTATGTAAACATACTATTGATGCTTCAAACCTGCTTCCACCTCGTACGTCCTAATGAATTTGTTATGCGTATTGTTAATTGCTGATATTTGTTGAATTTCTCATTTTGTTATAACTTTTCTTATTCCCTGTTTTTTTTTTATATTTATAATTGATTATCGAAATTCCCAAAGTTGCTTATAGTTCGTTGTCGTTGGGCTATTCCAGTTTGAAAGATCGTTTTATGAGAAAGAATCGTATGTGGCAGCTATCTGCGTAGAGCATAAACAACACATTATTATAAACTGTTTTTATTTACTTTAAAATTGAAAAGAAAAGCCATCTTCAGATTGCAAAATAAATCTGAATCTAAAATATCTTGAGAAACAATAAAACTTTTCGTACAACAAATCATTTTTCATTTTCCTATTGAATTATCCTACAATCTCTTACTGTTACAGTGGACCAATCCGGAAGGTTATCACAAACAGCCTACTATAAAAATAATCACTCGAACTGATTGATAAGAAATTCATAGGATTTACTTCTAATTTACAATCAAACACAAAATATTGACAATAGCATAAACAAATCTAAGATCATATCTGAAATTGTGCTCATGCAGCGATTATACAATTATACTTAGTATGATTTAACTACTCTCGTTACTATATATAAAATTTCAAGTGGTCAGATTTATTCATTTCAGGTTCAGAGCTAAAAGAAAAAAAATATATAAAAAAAGAGGAAAAATACCGAAACACGGCTAACAACCAATAGAAATTAAATTTTTTTTAACACCTGCGTCGATTAGATTACAAATGATCACAAATACCAAGAACATCAGCTGAATATTGACGCTCAGAAATTGAAATTGACCAAAAACACACCCCATTTTAAGATCGAGAAATACAACCCAATATTTTGTGCTTTCTTTCTACTTTTTTTCAACATGAGTTTTTGACTGGCATATATAAGAAGTTGCTATGAGAGTATAAATTCAACATTGATATATCAAGATAGATTTGGTTTTGTTGTTTTCTTGTACAGATTAGTTAAAGAAGAAGATAAGATTTTGTATTTCAGTAGCTTAAGTATAAATATGACATTGATGAATGATCTAAAAGAACTAGCTCAGACATTTGAAGAAAAATTTTGAAAAGTAGTTAAGTTTAAAGTACATATTTAAGGATTAAATTTTTTTTTTTTTTTTTTTTTTGGTAAAAACTCATGTTTGTAGCTGTTTTAGGCGCTATTTGTTGCATTAATACAGATTAAGATGGGGCCTCTCGCATTAAGCATAAATTCCTGATATGATCTTTAGCCGTTTAACCCCAGGAAACCCGTCGTCGCTATTTTGACGTTAATTTGCAAAACGTGAGCTAAATGTGCGCCGTCTGTTAATTTCTATTTATTTCTATTTATTGTGATTAAGTCGTTGTCGTCGACTTTAAAGTCTATTCTAAGCACGTTATACAGATATGTACACTAAGACAAATTACAACGAGGTATCCAAAAGATCGACTCGTCGAGACAACTTCATTTTGAGCTTGAATTTTGTTCACTTTTTATATAATTTTCATTTAACTTTAATAACTGATTGATTGTAATCAAAATATATTTGAAACATTTGATTTTTAATCAAACTTTTATTTATCTACAATAGCAATATTAATTTTTCTCAGTGCATATCTTACATGTGCATAGTTCCCAGGCTTTAATTTAATGCTTTGGTTTACGTTCTCAACGTTTTCAGTCTATTTAAGTCTTGTTGTCATCTTGCGTTGCATATATCGCTCTAATTTGTGAACGACGCGCGACATTTGAAATTTTTGGGTTTTGGAACTATTACAAAAATATGTTTATCAAGTAAGAGTGATGTAGTCAAAAGCAATCATCTGAAATTATAATCACCTACCAAGTTTCAATATTTAAATGTCAAAAAACGGCAGCCAGAGAATCGTTTACGGATACAATAAACCAATTGCGCGCTCAACAGAGTCATCATACAAGAAAGAGAACAAATATGTACGGTAGTATTGTCCGGAATTTACAACCGTAGGAATTTCTGCAAAAATCATATAGCTTATGCTGTTTTAGAATACTATTCCCTACCTCCTGTTTACAAAAGACTTCTAAGTAAAGAGCTCTATTTCATAATACACATCAATCTGTAATCAATTATACTTTAAATTCATTATGTATGATAGGATAGATGACTGTTCAATTCAATTAATCAATCAAATCTGAACAAAATATTCAAATGATAGGCATTTATTTCTCCAGCCACCCCTTCGTTTTATTATAGCTGTTTCATTAACTATGCGCAAGTCTGCTGTTTCTCATGAGCTTTAGCTTTAAAACGTGTGACCAACATGGCGGCTACGTAATATTTTATTGATATAAACACGTGAAGCGGCAAACGTCAAAAAAAAAACACACACACATCTGGTCATATCTCGTTTGCTATTAGCTATTGCATAGTTATGTATGTTTTTGAATATTAATATTAATTTCAAATTCAAATTGCATATGAATTAGCATTTAGATGAAAACGAACTTTAAATATGACTAAGTAAATCGGTTTTGGTAAACAAACATAGGTTTGATCATGATAATTGTGAGCAGAGAGATAACTTAAAAACTGTGCAAGTGGACATCTGGATTTGGGGATTAGGAATGACCGATATGCTAATTGAAAATATACATATTTACATAAATATTTTGTTTAATACTTATGTATATTATTCTTGACGCCTTCCACACAAAAAACTCTTTCTATTGAATTTTTTGATTTTCTGAGCTGACTCTGTTTGCTTATTCAATTTTATTTCACTTAACTTTATTGCAATTTATTTGGCAACAAGTTTTCGACTGCTGTTTATATTTATATCTTATATGCTGTATACCTAATATACAGTACATATAAAATATAATACAAAAAAAAAAAACAACAGCCCAAAAACTGTTTTCGAGCGGCGTTTCTTATGACGCAGGTGAAATCGATGGAATTTGAAAACCATGATGGAATCTGTCATTTGTTCATATTTTACTATTTTATTTATGAAGCCAATAAAAAGTTGAATGAATGAAACAGATAAAGCATACAAAATATGTTATAAAATATTGTTTGGAGCGTCATCGGCCTGAGAAAAAAAGTGTCAAATGAATCAAAGCGTTCAAAAATAAAAAAACATAAAAAAAATACTTGCATATATTTAGTATTAACGAAAATTTGATGAAACCGAACTGGAACTGGATCAAATGTCATTCAACTTGGCAATAAACACATAAGCAAAAACAAAACAAACGAAATTGCTTGCCTGTCCGTATACACAGCTTGAGAACGATTATATATATATCCATATTACTTATATGTAGGGTCATTAATCCATTATGGCATATGCTAATCGAACTATCCTCAACTTATAGTAGTTGTGATCTCATCTAGCAACTTAAATTGACTGCTTGACATTAAATGAATATAAATTTGATGCACTGCGATTTAAAATCGAAAATCATAAATTTAAACATTAAACTCAAAAATATTCCATTCAACTAACAAAAACAAAATTTTGGTTTGTTCACGGCCACTGTTTAAACGGCTTAACTGTTTAGAAAATGTAAATCAGAAATTAGATGTTCTTCTTAATGTTTCACAAAGGCAATTATTCAACAACTTCTTTTTTTTTTTGTTCACTTTGAATAAGTATTATATATTTTAATTGTACACTTAAAAACAATAGACTTGTATAACATATATAACTTACAAATCAATAAATTAGGAATCAAATATTACAATACGAGACACATTTTCTTTTTATCATTTTCAGTTTCAGTTTTGATTTGAAAAATATATAGTATATAAAATCTGTGGCTACAAGACATAACAGCTTAAGTCGAAAAATGCAGTTTTGAGCTAAAAGCTGTTTTTATAATGTATTATAATAAATATCTTCTAAATACTTGAACGCGAAAAAGAGTTTCTTTTAGTTACTCAAAACGAAAATAAATGTTTTTAGAATTGATTACAAAATAGAACCAAAATGTAACTCGACTTAAACTAGAGTGTGTTTGACACAATTTTTGTATAAATAGAATTAAGTTTTAAAGTTAAACAATTACTTGTCCAATATCCGATATTTATGTTAAAAAGAGTTAAACAAGATTTAAAATATCACCATAGCTCAACTTTCGATCAATTCGACTCAAGCTATTATGCATTCTGGCCATCGATAAATATGTATATATGTATGCAAGATTGTCGACTTCACTTTCTTCAAATAGTTATTTCTTTCATTCAACTGACAATTACAGCGTCTTTTAAATGCAGTTATCATTTTGTTTGAATTTGTTGCATGGTGCTTAATCATTGATGATTTATAGAACGTGAAGATCGCCAAATACTTGCGAACTTAAGAACAGGATATAGATTTACAATTGTACTTAGGCCTAATATTCGAATTTACATATATACTTGTACATTTAGACGACATTGGATTTGTGTGTGTGTTTTTTTTTTTTTGGGTGCATATGTGTGTATGTGTGGGTGGGTTGGTGGAAAAGAAAAACAAAAATTACATGTTTAAAAAAAAAATAATTGTGTTTTTTCTTTTCATTTTTTTATGATGAGAGCACAAAATTTGTTCGCTTGTATTGTAGATTTAACTTCGGCTGTCGTTGCTCTCGCTTAAGCTCTGTTCGGTGGACTCGCGCCGGCTGGTCTCCGGCTTGGCCTTGTATTCGGTGATAAAAACGGTTACCGAATTCACCGTCACCTCACGCGTCTGCGCCGTAGAGCGATCCACATTTTCTAAACGTGCCGGACAACGTCTGCGTCGCTGTCTTTCGTGTCCGCTGCTGCTGCCATGACGCGTACTGGAGGACGCTGCCTCACCATTGGAGGGCATGTTGTTGCCACTGGCAGTAGCAGTGGCATTGGCATTGGCATTGCCACTGCCACCTGGCAATGTTGCAGCCTGCTGAGCGGCTAGAGCCGAATTCAAACGCGGCTTGCGCGTTGATGTGCCTTTGCGTACGTCACACATGCCACACTTGAATGCCTCCGCTGAGTTCCTGTAGGTGCAAACGCTGCAGTCCCAGATGTTCTCCTCAATAACTTTCGCTTGGCGCTTTTGTCGTCGCACGGGCGATGATTTTTTGTCCATATTAATTTTCCAAAATTATTCCATAATTCCAAATTTGAGATGGTGTATGCAAGATGTATGTAAAAATTGCTGCATAATTTTATATTTTTATAAAATTAATTTTAAATAAATATATGTATGCTGTTCGAGAGTTCATTCAAATATACATCAAACATATCGATCCCTTTGCGCGCAATTATCTTTTATTTTTTTTTAACCAAATCTTATTTTCAAAAATCATATTTTACAAAATAAATAATTGAATAAATTGAATGTAGTCAACTATAGTAAATCAAACAAAAACTGTCTTCCTGAAAAAAATTTTGTTTTGGCACTTGCGATAATTTCGCGCAAATGGTTCGATATGATTGTATTTTTATTAAAGATATACATATAAACAAATGAACAGCTGATTACATGCAATTCACATAGAAAAACGTAAAATGGTGCGTTCACAAATGTCTGTTGAAAACTAACAGTGTCATCAAGTCATCTCGCTAACGTAAATACTTTAAAACTCTTTTAAAACATTCTGTAATTTTGCAATTTGTTATTACATACACAATTTTGTAAATTCTTAATCAGTTCGGCCGCTTAAATACTGCTCGTGAATATCCGCCCCATAAAAATACTTTTATGTTTTTCCAGTGCATTTGCTTACATTTCAGACAACTGTTGCAATAACTCTATATATAATTATGTGCATAACAATCTAATCTAATCATATCAGTGGACATGATATAATCTTTCAATAAAAACAAAAAAAAAACACAGAGTGCTACAAAGAGACTTTGCTCCGTTAAAGCATCTTTGGCCAGAAGTATACAAAAAATCAAATAAAAATGATTTGATTTTTATGATCAAGAATAAACTTACAAGTGCAATCAATAAATCAATAAAAGAAATTAAAGTTATCTTTGGCATGCCAAAGTTTCAACTATCTCCTTCTTTACATATATGTTTTTTGGTGAATTTTATAGCTTCAGTACTTTTTGCTTAAAACGAACCATTTTGTACAGTTCTTTAAAGTTTGCTTAAAGCGAAAAGTACTGCATATAAATAATTGAGCAATTGTAGCTCAACATAACTTATAGATTCAGAGACTTGTTTAAAGATTCAGTTTTTTGTTCGAAATATACAAAATGTTGCCCATTTTATAGACAATGCACAAATAGGGGGTCTGTAAGCGTATAAACGATAGATAGACTAACTTAGATTAAACAGCAGACATTGAAGATATCATTTTATTGTTATTACAAGCAAGCACAATCCATGAATGATCCTAAACGAGTGCAACTAGGCCTTAGAACTGAGAACTGAGTACAGATTGTAGAGCTGTGAATGCTTAACGACAGTTCGTCCAAATAGCTCTGGTTATATGGGAGGCAAAACAAAAAACAAAAAACAAAAAAAAAGCGAAGAAAAAAACAAAAACAAAACTGGGCCCGGCTCATTAGAAACACGCAGCAGTTCAACAAAGAAAATATAATAATGAGAAATTGCACACAAAGCAAACAGCTGAGCTATTTTTTTTTATTTTTTAATTTTTGTTTTAGTTAGTTAGATGTAGTGGTAAAACACTACAGTTAGCTATAGTACCAATGACAATTTTTGATTTGAAGCCCAAAAACGTTCACAGTTAAAAACGAGCAGGAAATCAAATAAATTTTGTACTTTTGTTAATTCAAAAATAAAGCAAACAAATATTTGAAATTATGTGCAGTGTTAAGCCAAAATAAATCGAGTGTAGTTGAAAATCGTGAAATTGTGTCACCGTTTCATAAAAATCATTTTGTAAAAGCGCAGCCACTCGACACACCCACCCAACAATCGTGGTCCAAAATCTGAACGCATGCACAGCAGGTCGCCCCAAAATGAACCGGGTGAAAGAGAGACAATACAAAAAAGATATACAACTCCATAATAGTAATAATGCCCCATAAGAGCAGGGCGAAGACAGACAGGCGGCAGGCCATTGAAACTGTCCATAGAACTTGAGTAATTAGCTGGCGAGGCTTTGGCTTTAGCTTTAGCTTTAGCTTTAGCTTTGGCTTTGGCTTTGGCGACCCCAACAATCCAACGATTATGGTTATGCATAATATAAGGCATAACTATCTGACTGCAAACAAAGTACGACAACACACAAACAGCAACAACAACAACAACAACGAATGCAATTTGGCCATGAAAACGAAACGCCAGCAACATAAATTAATTATTATTATTTGTATATATACAATATTTTATATTTATATATATATATATATTTTTTTTTTTTGATTTTGTATTTTATGTTGTTTCTTAAACAAATTAATATATGAACTATGCATTAATTAAAAGCTTTGTTTAAATTTTGCTTTGCCTTTCGTTTCACTTGACGGCTTTGGAAATTGAATTTGTTTGGGTTCGTTTTGTTTCAGTATTATATATATTTCGATTCACTTTGATTTCAATTTGGTTATGCTAAAGGGCTGCGTCTAAAACGCTTCCAAAACCATATCAAAATCGTACCGAGACCGACGCCTTCAAATAACTAAGGCTAGCTAACAATGTTTAATGTTGTATATTACCGCAAGGCATTTTGAATGTTACTTAATTGTAATTTGATTTATATTTTCTTTGTATTTTTATAGTTTTTAGGTTTTAATATAAAAACAATAGCTTTACACAAGTTCAAGTTTCAATATTAAGGTCAAAACTCAGCGCAGCTTAAATTGAAGGTGAATTTTGTTTATAAGTTCTGTAGATCATCAGTTAGAACATCAAATTCTCTACATAAATCAATAATAATTATAATCAAAATATAAACAAACAATAAATCGTATAAATTTGCAAACAAAATAGTTGACTAAGATGAATGATTTATGGCATCTATGTTAAGTATGGTAAAGTAGAGGCAAAAGCTCAATCAAAGAATGATAAATGCCAACGTATAAGAAACCCAACCCTTGGGACATGGTTGAGACTTCAAAAGACCAGTTACAATTGCAAAAAAAAGTTAAAAGTGAGCAAAAACAAAATATAAATAAAAATGAAAAAGACTTTGAAATGCCTGCCTGCCGCAATTCATTAATTCATTTTCGCATAAGTATTCTTCTAATAATATAGTACTCATTTTTTGTTGTTGTTCAGTTGATTATTGCGCTGAACACAACATGTGTTAACTATAGTTGCAATTGTTAATAAGCTAATAAACCTATTTCATATATTGCCAATTATGCGTTAAGTGTACTGCCTGCTTCAAATATTTTCCATTGATTTCCGCCTTTTGCTTTTTTTTTTTACTAACAGATCTATATATATATTGAAACTACAGATCTGTAAATAGCTAGCAATCTGTAACATTTTGTTATTATATTCAATAATTTTGCTTTTATGTGTGTTTTCATTTGGGCTTACTTTGGGTAACAACAACTTTACACTGGCACTCAGCTTTTCAAATTTTCTTCAACTTTTTGAACACAATCTCGGCACTTGATATATATTTTATTTAAATTCGATTTCTTTTTTCTTTTTAATCACAAACAGAAACAAGAACAAAAAAAGGTAATTCACAATTGAATTCGTGACAAAAGGGTTCGCCGTGCGGCTTCCGTATTCTGTGGATTCGGTTATAATTATTTATACCGAGGGCTTTTTTGTTTTTATTTTATTATTATTTTAATTTAAATGATCTCTCACTGGCATCGTCGTCTGCACCGTGCGCCGGGATAACGTACACTGAATGTCCAAAGACGGCAAACACTTGTTATTATAACGCGTCAAAGCGTTTCATTTAGCGTCGCAACGTCGCTGCGACGCCGACAGTGACAGTGACTGCGACTGCGACTGCGAAAGCAACGTGAGCGACCGCTTAGCTTAGCTGCCCGTCGATCTGGCCGAATCAATAAGCCAAGCGAGCGACTAAAATGCCCGACGCGTCGTCGCAGCTGGCTAAATTCCGAGCCTACTTGCCGACCAGGCCAAGAGCCACTTGGACTTCGAGGCGTCGGCGGCATTGGCTGTTGATAAGCTAACCATGACTTGTTCTCTGATAACGATGTTGTCGTCGTCGTCGACGTCGTCGTCGACGTCGACGTTGGCCTCCCAGCTCTCAATATCTGTTATCATTAGAAATCAAGTTCAGTTGATGATATCTAAAGCTAAATCCAAAACAAAAGCAACAAAAAAAAGAAACACTCATAGTACAAGATCAATGAATTAAGAAAAAGCGACGCTGCCAGCGTCAGCGTCGACGTCGACAGCGACGCAACGCAGCTGCCGGCAGCGTGAGCTTCGTGCACACCGTTAGAACGAACGTTGTCTCGGTTTCGGCAACTGCTCGGCTTCTCGCTTTAACAATCATCATTTTTGACAGTTAGTTGCCTCATTAGTCATTATTAATTGTCAGCTCGAGTGCGGCGGCGGCGGTGTATGGGGCGTATGAGTGATGTCAAAGAGTTACGACCAAACACAGACCTAGTTTTTAACTATTAGGAGCACCCACTCACCCCCAAGGCGGTTTAAAACATAATATATCTTTGATATTTGTTTCTTTATTTCTTCATCAAGAAATTGTGTCCATTTAGACATATTTCTGCAAGCGCTTCAATCTTTAAGAGCTTCAATCTTAATCCTGAGTACTTTGTGAAGTTGCACAGGCCTGTTCACATTTCCGATTTCGGTCAAAACGTTCGAAATTGGTATTATTAGCTGTTCTGAATGGGAAGTCTAGTTTAAAAAGTCTTTGGAACAAGAAGTATTCAAATGTATCTTTATTCGAAAACAGAAACACAAAATTGAAAACGATCTGATTGAAAAGTTCTTGGAATTAGGAAGAGATCTGGTATTCTTATTATCATTTTCGATTGGTTAACTGTTCTGAATTTCAAACATTTAATATTTGATTCAGAAAGTTGTCATTTTTTTTAACGTAAGTGTTTATTTAAAATTAGTTTAATTTGTTCATCTTAATTTCACTACAAATCTTAATGCACAGTAACTCTTAGTTGAGCACTCTCGACTAAAGCCATTTTATGCGTTTAATTTTCTATGGTCAGGAGTGAATTTAAAAAAATTTAATATTGTTTAAAATAGTTAGCAATACGTGAGTCTTGGCTAGTACGGCAATCCGACACGATCTATGCATTAGGCGGATTATTTACTATGCCAAAGCTTAGAGATGCAGCTTGGTTTGTGTTTGCAGTGGCGCGTGTTAGGTATTTTTTCTTACCAATAAAAAAAACAAAACAAAACTAAATAAATTAAATACGTAAATAGCCAAACAGAGATTAAGTACACACCGAAACAATAACAATTGAGCACACAAGTAATAATTATATTCTTTTTGTTTAATTTCATCACGTATTGTCCTTCTTGTTGCTTTCAATTTGAATGCCGCATCACTTGTTATACTCTGTTTGCAAAGCGCAAAACTGTATATTGGGTTTGTATAAATGTCAAATATTGATTGAAAATGGGAAAAAGGGAATTATAAAGTACTGCAAATGTATGTAACAGGCAAAAGGAGGCATTTCCGAATATACAAACTATATATATATTCATGATCAGCATCAACAGCCGAGACGAATTAGCCATGTCGGTCTGTCTTTCTGTCCGTATGAACGCGTAGATCTCAGAGACTACAAGAGCTAGAGATACCAAACTTGGAATTCAGGTTTCTGCATACCATACGCAGATCAAGTTTTTTTTTGAAATTTCGATACACCCACCCGCAACCCCACAAATCGAAAAAACTCCTACAGCCTCAATTTTAAAGTTTTAGCTTCGAATTTTGGTACACATATTTATATTATCAATGTTAATCAGTTGCGTAAATTCCTTTGCGATGGGATAACAAACACCAAAGTTATTGACGAATATAATATTGATATTATCGATTGATCTTGAAATTTGTTAATCATTTAAACGGTGATCTTTTGGCCAAAACATGTATGGTTATCTTTTGAACTTGTGTTTAAAATTTCAAATAAAAATGTTTAAAATTTAATAAATATACAAACTAAAATTTATAATTTCAATGAAAGCTTAAAATGTTTTGTAATTAGTAATAAGAGTAAAACCTAATCATTATTCTGCTGATCAAAAATAATTTTATTAGATTAATCGACATAAATTTAAGATCGTTTCACCGATGGAAATAGGCAACATCGATTTATATCAGATCATCTGATCAACACTTTAAAAGATGAGTTCAAAATTTGAAAAATTCAAAGCTTTACAATCTGTCGTTATTTTTTTTTTAACTTGTACAATGTACATAGTTATTCTAGCTTTTACAATTCATCAATCTCACAAATCAACAATATGTTTAAATCTACAGATCGAATAGTTTATCAATCACAGCATTTGATTTGTGATGAGACTCCCCTCCCCCCTCTATTACCCGTTTGAAAGTTTGTCATGTTAGAAAACATGGAAATCATTTTAGCTTTTAGCTTACATACATAAATATACCTACACATATCTATATATCGGGCCTCCAAAATGACGTACTACTGCGACACACTATGTGCACCCAACAATTGGATTTGGCATATTGTTATAAACAATATATACGAATACGAGCTCACAAAAAGCATACAACAAATTCAACAATCGGCAAAAATCGACATGTTGTTGCCAAAAAAAAAAAAAAAAGAAGAAAAAAATTAAATAAAAACTGGTTTGCGGGCATCCGGATAATTGATACGAGCCGCGTAGGTCCAAAAACGTTGATGATTGCCCATTTCTCTAGCCATCTCGCTTGCGCATTGAATGCCCCCACGGCTATAATTAATAAGTGAGTAAACTTATTTATTAAATTGATTTTTATTTTGATTTTTGTTTGCCAAAGTCATCGAAAAAGAATGAAATGGAATTGGTGCAGGATGTAGATTTAAGAGTTTGTTGTTTCATTCAATTCAGTTGCGAATGGTAATTGCGAATCAAGTGTGATTACTTCGACTTTAGATTCGGATTCGAATTCGGTTGGGCATTGTTGGCAATTAGAAGAGCCTCTCAGCGAAATTATCAAGTGGTTGGTAAGAATAGCCATAAATAAATATTTATATGCAAGTAAACGGAACGAAAATAAGTAATCAATAAAATCAACAGCAAACACAAATGTTCAAACAATTTATTAATGATGATGTTATTCAAATTTGATTGTAACTTTTTTTTAAAACCTATTTATATTCGTATGACATTTGTAAAGTCATTTCAGTTCCAATGCCCTATTTATGCCATCAATTTAACAATCAATTGATGCATAACATTAAATTATTTAACAAATTGTGATTTTATTTTTAAAATAATTTATAATATTTTCCATCTAACGAATATAGCTTTCAATTTGTGTATTGCAATTTGATTACTTACACGAATTTTAATTTTGGTCACACTTTGAAAGTGAGTATGGTAATACAGACATTGAGCAAATTTTTGATTATTTTGAAATTTCGGGAAACATTGGAAACCTGTGGAATAGTTTAAAAAGTTAGAAAAGAAAACCTTTCTCAGAAGAAGACGCCACAAAAATTTTAACTATTGTTAGCTTCTTTTACGGTTTGTAGTACGGTTCTAAAATTAAATCGAAGTTTTTAACTAAGATATAAGTAATCAATACTTTCTGAATTCTACGGTTAACTATAAAAATCGATTTTGTGTTAAATAAAAGTATAAAATAATCAAAACATTTTTATTAAAGTTGATCGTTATCCAAAGTGCTTATACAAATAACAAAATAATTGTTTTTGTCATGTTTATGACACATCGATAATCGATTTATTCTATACGATTAATCGAAACACAAACGGTTGCAACTTTTTAATATCGATAATCGAACTAATCGTTTATTTACTGTTTATTTACATCCCTAGTTTATATCTAATTTATATTTGAGCTAGAGAAAGAAATGGTGAACTCAACTATGTATAAGAATAAAATATTTAAAACCAAGAGTTTTTAAAGGTAACAAAATTAACATAAAAACAGAGCACAATATTAAACGATCCCACAAATACATTTTCGTATTTAGTTTAGTTTCGTTTAAGAAATCTTAGCAAATTTTATATCAATTATGCTTTGTTTGTTATTGTATAAACTTTCTTATCCAAATACTGGTTATATCTATGACATTTATAGGTTTTTGTTTTGACGAAAGTTCGTATGTGTTCAAAAAACTATCAAGAATATTTTGAAATCAATAACACTGTGATAGTTTTTAAAAAAAAAAAAAAAGACAAGACCAAACTCGACGGTTTCCCCCTATTTCGGGTCCTACGAATCGAACTGTATCATTACTTTTTTGAGTTACAATCATGGTTTCATACAAAATTTTTTGTTGAAGTTTTTCTTAAAAGTGGCCCATTGTAAGAGAAAGGCACATTTTTCTTCGGTCTCTAACTTTTCTAATGTTGACTTTTTTGGTAAACTTTCTTTGGCAAAGCTTCTCACAATAAGTCCGTCTTTAAGTTCTTAGAAGACTGTAAACCCCAAAATCAATGTTTTGGGTGTCCCTTGTGGATCTATCCAAATCATTGGGATGCCGAACCCCATTTTCAGGCACAGTCTTTTTGACCAGTTATGCAGGTTGTTGCATTGCGTGCAAATGGTATTTGGCACCCAATCTACTTCTCTTATAACGGGCAAATCGAAATATTCCTCGTAGATGCTGGCAGGGCCCCGAGGGCTTGTAAATTTTCCACATACGTAGCAGAACAACGATAGGCCAATTGGACACTTATTCATTTTAATTTATTTTCTTAATACGCAAGGCACTAAAACAATGTTCTTTCCGCGAAGTCAAAGTCAAATTAACTACTGCAATCAATGCTTAAATTTTAACTCTTAACCAAGCATCAGATAAGATGTTATTTCTTATCAGTGCAGTGCTTGAAGCTTGACTCGTTGCTTGCTGATTTGTGTTGGACATTGGTAGATGAGTCTTATTAAATTTAATTAAAACATTGATTTTGGGGTTTACAGTCTTCAAAGAACTTAATCATGAAACCATGATTGTAACTCAAAAAAGTAATGATGCAGTTCGATTCGTAGGACCCGAAATAGGGGGAAACCGTCGAGTTTGGTCTTGTCTTTTTTTTTGACTATCACAGTGTAATCATAAGGCGGAGCTACTCAACTTATAACAATACTAAGTTCATATATGTTTGGGTATGTAAAGTACTTATGACTCATGATACTCATAAGAATTCAAAACATTCGCTATATGCGAAAATAACCTGAGTAGGGGACTTTTCGTTAAACGGATAGATAATGTTTCGAGATCTGTACTTTGGTGATATGTGTGTAGGTACTCTCTTTATAACCCAGGGACCCAACCCAGGTGAAACAAAGGCGAATAGTAGTTGGGAAATGCACAAAAGCAACTTGCGTGTACTTATATTGACTCTTATCAGACAACGCGACGACTTCCGGGGTGGCAGGCGGGGTGTTGAAAAAGCCAGTTGTCTGTCGGGTGGGTAGGGGAGGGGGTAGGGGACTTACATGGCATACGGTCGGTCTGTATGTCTGGCCGTACGTGTTGGAGTGGGCGGCAAGTGGTTGGCAAGTTTTTAAGTAAATTACTTGAACAAATTGTATTGCATTTATTCGTTTATTTGTTTATCGACAGACAATTGACAAACTGATCCGAACAGGGGGATCAGTACTGGTGGTGGTGATGAGCGGCAGGGGGGAGGGAGCACTCAAATTGTTGGATAATGGTCAATCAACTGATGCATTGATCGATGCGTCAATCGATACAGTCTGTATATGTCTATCAACGATCAATTGCAACATTTTTATTGTCTATTTGGGGCTCGACATGCAAATTTTTCTCCTTCATCTCCTCCGTCCCTTTGTTTATGCCTCTCGTTCATTAGACCTTAAACTTGAACTTGCAGCCGACTCAATTTAGTGGCAAGTGCTTCCGATCCGATGACCGTACCTTATGCACACGATATCGAAAATTATCAGTTGCAATTGCTACATGAATTATAATGAGAAATTTCGCCTTCTTCCGCGTCTCACTCCAAGGCAATCAGACACATGTAATGCGCTTAATTGTGTGTTGAAATAACTGGATAATTTTGGTATTTATATATGTTGATATCTATGCTGATTTCCGAAGGTCGAACCTTTAAAACTAAGGATCAATGATCAGAAGCCAACTATACAACTAACATTTACCGCAAAAACAACAAACCTTAATTCCACTCACAATAAATTGTAGTGGCAATTAACGCTACACGTATGTCACTTTCTATATTGGCAATCGAATCGGTTAGTCGGGAAACCTATTATATATTATGATTGCATATTTCTACAGTTACTAATTTATTAGCTATTATATCAATTGTCTGCGTCGTGCATCTAAATTCTTGTAATATCGGAGACAAATGTGCATGTCATTAATGTAAATACTTGAATGCTGTGGAAAATTCTTGGCTAAAATGTTCATTGTATATTGGAATATCCGTCAAAAAGGGCGCTTAAAGTCACAAATTGAAATAGCATTTCGAAAATGGGGAACTACCTATCTATTCTTGATTATGAGTATATCCGGCAAATCCATAAAAACAAAAATTTTATCGAAAAAGTTCAAGAAACAACTTTCTTTAGTTTAGTACTCACTTCAAAGAGTGAACATTTTGAATAAATATTCTGAAAGTGAAGAAATTTGAGTCTCCTTACATGGGTAAATTAATACGTCATCTTCTAAGAAATGAATTCCCTGCATGTTTCTTGCAATATATATATATGTACTATATATACTTTGTATTATCTAAAAATTAACATATGAAGTGAATAACAATTTTGAAATTCCCAAGAAAACGAAAGTGCGCGACTGGAAGATACTCCACAACGAATAATAGCGTAAATTTGTGTTCAAAGTAACTTTCTTTCTCTTACTAGGATTGTTGCCTTTAAACAGTTTGATGCAAAAGTGTGTTAAGTCGGATATCATTCATAAATAAGAGAGATTTTCTATTGAAATACAATTCATATCAAGTAATTAGAACGAATATATTATCTGTAATAATAAATCTATAAATGAACTATGATATGGTTGGGTTTCTATATAAGTACCTATATTATACGGAATTTGTAATCATATTAATCTTGAATTGATATTTTTTTTTTGCAAGAAGTATAAAAACGTTGCTACACATTTTTGTAATTATTGTGTTTTTTTTTATCAGGCTGATCAAGTGCCATATATGTGATTATCATAGGCTATAATGTAAGTGCCACTTCCTAGAATAGTTTTAAAGGAACTCAACAATATAACTAAGGCATTAAATCAGCTTGCATCAAAAAACCAAATAGCAAAAAAGCATATTTATCAGTCTAAAAATATAAATTGACGATAATGGTTATCAGAGAGGTTCGCTACTTGTTTTGAGTTTTATGCTATTGACGATGCTGACGCAAAAAGAAACCAATTCGAAAGCCTGTTCAATATTTCAATTCTGCGATCCAAATCAGATCGTCAAGACACTTGAGATACTACAAATACGTGAATACTTTAATATATATATGAGTAACAAAATCCCTCAATCGAGACATTCCTCAAGTGCTCAGAACGGATCACAGTTGAATGTCGCCCTTGTGTATATATGTATATACAAATATGTATAGGTACATATAGATCGACTACTTATCAAGAGTTATATAACATTTGTATGAAATATAAATCTGATCATCTATACAATAATTAGGGTATACAAGACATCAAAGTGCTTGCTTAAAACCATTTTTATATTAGATTTCATAAGCTTGCAAATTACAGGGTATCACAAATTTGATTTTTCACAGCTGTGCAAAATGTTCGATCTTGATGCGAAGTAGATGACAGATATGTTTATACTATGCACTTGATATATGCCTTGGCATGGTCATTTACAATAACAAAATCTTATCAGAAATTTAGCAAAAACCAAAATTAATCAAAACGATTCTCAGATTCGAGTGACGTCTGCTGCTTAGCCACAAAAGCTGCGGAAAAATCCTGAGTGATTCGATTGCTGCATGCGATTCTTATCACGTCGATAGCGTTTCGGTTAATAAACCAGTTATTAATCATATCATAAGCGTACTAGTACCATACATATTATTGAAGAGCCCAACAACAGCACTTGAGACACGCGTCATTTGACTTGATTAGTATGTGAAGCATCAGCTCTGATATATACACACAGATACAGATACAGATATAGATACAGATACATTTGTATTTTGTAGATGCACAGATACACTGGCTATTAAGTATTTGGGAATTTGGTTATATTGTATTGGGCCTATGTCTATGATAGCGCCTCAGGTCTTATGATTTTGTTTGCTAACAGCGACAAAACAACAACAAAAACAACAACGTCGAAAAAGTAGCAACGACCTTGCCCCTGAAGGCCTTCAGTTAAGTCAAGCTAATGTACGAACTCCATACACAATTAGATGACGACAACAACAACAAGTGTTCCCACAGTGTGTTAACAAACCCAACAACAGGTGCTACCAAATTATTATAGAACATGTTTTACATAATTGACTTATTTGATTGAAGCTCATTTGCATATATACGACTTCCTATCATTACTATATCGGCCTAACGATATTAATAATTGATAACTTTGTATTTCAAAAAAATGCAGAATTGAATTTAATTCCGTAACAGTTATTAAATATTATAAATTTTTAAGTTTATTGCAAAAATATAAAAGAAAAACAAATAACTTAATTTCCATTATGATTTAAAAAAACAACACTTCTTTATGATTTTATTTATTATTTTAAATTCGATTTCGATCGAAATTGTTTTGTTTATAATGTGGGCCACAAACAAAAAACACCGATAGCCAGCTAATTATTGCTTAAATTGGGTTATAAAACAATAGTTACTTATTCAACAGAGTTTAAGGCCTAGGGCAACCTAATTGATCATGGTATATAGCGTAATCTTTTAATAACAAATTAGACCAACACGAAAAGAACAATTACGAATGGCGCCATTAATAAAAACAAAAAAAAAAAAAAAACATTTACCCAGCCTTAAATATACACATAGTACTTATATACATACGTATACATACATACTTGAGTCGTGTACATTCGTTGTCAAGGAGTTAGAAGTCCAAGCGAAAGTTAAAGCATAAACAAGCTAAAGAAAAAGCATAGACAATATAAACAAAAAACAAATGCTGTGGATTTTTAAATATTTATTTAGTTTGTGTGTTTTTATTCGTATGTGTGTGTCTTTCGAACACTTTCAATATTCGAATGAGTTTAAACTCTAAACGAGAGTTATTTATTATTTATTTATTTGTATATTTGTAGAAATTTAGACGATGCAAGACTTGGGTGCAAGTAACTTGTGCGCATGAAAATATATCAAAGTGTAATGTGTAAATGCAAAAAAAAAAAACAAGTAAGAACGTTGCAGTCCGATACACCCGACTGCGATATACTCTTTTTTCGCCTCTTTGCGGTGTCAGAAGAGAGCAGCAATTGTATTTTTGGTAAAGTCATTCCATTTCATTCATTTTTAGTCAGATCAATCAAGGATGTGATAAGTATCCCCCCTTGTGACAAATTTGGTTACTCTAGCTTTAAAACTGCGGAAGATACAGTTTTTTGCCAATTGCGTTCGGTTGCTCTAGCTTTAAAACTGTGGAAAAAAAACTGCGTTCCACGGAAGGACAGACAGACAGACGTACGGACATATCACAAACCCAAGATACTCTTTTTTTTTTAAAAAAAATTAAAACAAGATTATAAACATATCAACAAATGCCAAAGCAGCATTTCGAAAATTTGCAAAAAATATTCAATGTCGAAAATAAACACATTTCAAACAGTAACTGTAAATTCAGCATACTTTATAAACACCTAATTTAAAATGACACAAATTTTACAATGCTTTTGCAAATCTTGCACCGATATTTTGCAACGAATACAAATATTTCTATTTTTGTGCAAGTTGCACGAAATGAACTTGCACGGAATAAACTTGCATGCAAATCTTGCAAGTAATTTCAATTTGTGAACTAGCAAAGTACTTGATTGCCCCATCTAAAGTACTATCGAAACAAAATCGCCTCTAACATAAAACTAAGAATCTTGAATGTCAAACTGGATAATCTTTCAAAATTCGACATGTTTTTGAGCTGGCAGTTGATTTACAACACTCATTTTACGCTAATTGCGTCTTAATGGGTTCTTCCTCAGAAGTTTTCACTTGATAATGACGGAATAGGCTAAAAAAAAAGAACTCAACAAAATTATGGACTAGCTTTAAAAAGTGTTATCAACGAAGCAGTAATTAGTAATCATAAGCGCACACAAGCTACAACACCCACCCACGGGCAATAACAAATGAAAAGAAATTCAAGGAAAATGTTTTGAAACAACAATATTAAGTGAATTGCTTTACAATCCGACTAGCACAGGCTGCTGTCGATGACTTGTCCCCGAACAAAAACAACACTGTTTCGTCACCTGATAACTCAGAATTGTGGCGTTATATTGTCTGCTGTCTGCTTAAATACGCAGTTTGACCAAAATTTGTGTACAAAAAATAAAAACAAACAACGAAAATTCATCATAAATTAGATAAAAATTATAATAACTTAATGATAATATCAACGGCTATTAAAATATAAATAACAATGCCAGAAGCTTAATGTTTTTTCCATTATCTTTAAAAATTAAATAATTTGTAGATCATTAACAAAAACGATATAGTTTCTGCTTACAATAAAACTGGCAGCAATTTTGCGAGATAAGCTATGCAAACTGTTTTTATCATTAAATATATATTCAAGTTGAAATCATTTTAAAATGCCCAAAAGTATGCTCTAATAAGTTGTATAAAAAGTTGCAATCTATGCAAATCAATAAATTGAATCAGTTTTCAAATCAATTATAATAAATTTCTTTACTTTTCTACGCTAATATTGAATTATAACTTTTGTAAGCAAAAGTCAACATCTTTTTCAAAAGTTGATATGAGCAAAACTTATAGCCACGTTTAAGGATTGTGCCAAAAAAATAAATATTGCCACGCCCCCCCCAAATGTGCAAAATCTATATCTTCTGGTGGCACAAGTTGCAGATTTAGCAATAACAATTTTATTTGCTGAAGTTTGAACGAAACACAAACATTTCTACGGCCCTAAACAAACATTACAAACTGTAATCGAAATCGAAACTATGATCGAAAAGAACTATAATCAGACTCAAACGATGAAAACGATCTGTAATAAGACTACAATTACCAACAAGAAGAAGCGAACTAGATGAACTACAAACAGGAATATAGTTGTATCGTTCAGTTTGGTAAATAGATCAATCAAACTTATTCTGAACGATACGAAACAACACCATAATTTGGAAACTAGAAAGATAAGCAATTATGTATCTATATTAACATTTGCGAATATGTCGCTGTTAGCAGACTGTGACTGTTAATATCATATACAGGGGTGTCACAGAAATCTTAAGAGATATTCGGTTAGTTGAATGCCGGTGCCGAAACGCTTTGAGATATTTTGTTTTTTAACGTATGGAAGAATCACTAAAGCTATCTTAATTTAATTGCAACCAATTTATAGCCAAACTAAATATCATAGGTGTCAATAAACCGTCTTTCGGTTGGTTTTAAAGCTCTATCAAAATTAATAGAAATTTGGTTGAGAACACCAACAAAATTAATTTTAAAAATAAAATAAATATTTGTAATGGAAACAAAAATGTTATTCTGAACTATCTGCATTACGTTTTATAAACATTTGACTTGTTTAGGTTATTAATTTTATATTTTAAATAATCAACATTAAAAAAATGCAGTCAATCAAGCCAAGCGAACAAGAAAGTTGCCAACTTACTCGAAATTGATTGCTACAGAAAAAATTTGCATACAATTTGCTAAACTTGGCTACCAATTTTGAAAGTGTGTTGCTTAACAGCTCAAAATATTAATTGAAAAAATAAGTTAGTGTACTAATACTTTAGTATACAATTATCTTAATCAAAAAGAATAACAAAAGTGCGAATAAATTTAAAACATAATTATTTTTGTGGCAACGCTTAAATCAAAATCTCTAGAGATTTCTGTGACACCTAAGAGTTGGAACTCGGTTGGAATTTGTTTGGAAGAGATTTCCGTGTCACCTCTAATAAATTGGCTTTGTTCTCTCTCGATATTCAGACCGAGTTTGATACGACATTTGTCGGTCACAGCGATTTAGTCACAGTTATTGCTTATGTCTAGTATATATACTTTATCTATATATAAATATGTGTACTAGACATATATGTACATAAATTTTGTTTAGACAGGTTTAAGATTCTTTTACTTTGCGAATACTAAACTCAAATGCTGGCAAATTAAATACATATACATATTTAAAGAAAATTATTTCTTTGCACAGAATACTTTCGATGATGCATAGATTCGAAATGGACTCTTAAACTGATAATTTCGATACGAAACTCTTACACATACCGTTTAAACGTTATATGATAATTAAATACTATTTAGTTTATTTACGTTTTTCACTTTATTTTACATTTTAGTGTAAGTTTAAAAGACTTGAGTTGACTGAGCCTTATTCATAAGATAGAACATTCCCTAGATTATTTTTACTGAATTAGTATTATTTGATAGGATAAAAGATGCTCACCAATTACAGCAAATAATACGAAACTTATTAAATTTTGTTTTAAATCAACTTTAAACCGTCTAAGTCGGCCGTTCTATAAAGAGCTGGCGAACAAACTAAGCATAGCATCGATTTGGCTTACATTTTTTGTTTGACGATTTGTCGACTAAAATGTTCTAGAAATTGTTAAATAAAGCAAACTAGTTGCTTATATTAAAATTCCGCATAACTATTAACATAACAGCTTAAAGTTTGCCAAACTTTAAGAACATGTTATCGCTTGTTAATTTCAACTTTTGGTTGTAAGCAACCACGAATCAAAACAAAACCGATCAGCTGTTTAAAAGTTACGTTATTGTCTCGGAAACATTTGAAAACCTACCTGCCTCACTCTCCTCCTCGCTGGCATTATCATCGCTGCTCTGAAGCGGGGCATAGCTGCATTGGTTGCCATGGCCCAATTTTAGAATCTTTCGCGGCAATAGTTTTTCCATAAAGCTACGTTTTAGGGGGGGGGTTATTTCAAAAAACTTGTCGGAGAGTGTTACGACATTTTAATCCAGATCAAGTAAAGTTTGTGCATCCGCTAACGTTTTTTTATGTGGCGCTATCTGCGCTAATTTAATGTTGACTGAGATGCTAAAGCTTTGTTAAGAAATTGTTGTTGTTTTTAAATGTTGGCCAGCTGCTGTTTTTTATCTGTTACTTCAAAACACGCACAGGCACACACACACACACACACACACAGACGTAGACGCAAACGCACACGCACATCTCTTACGCTCTCGTTTACTTTCTTAAATCATTCGCATTATTATCACTTGTGTATATACAACACACATCTTTTGTGTATTACTCAGATGCGAATATACACGTCAAATGGCAAATGGCAACTAACAACTAACAAATGGCTAACTGACAACTGTCAAAACACAGTCTGAAATGAACAGCTGAGCAACGCGTCGAAAGCCAAAACTCTACTCTGTTGAGAAATGTCAAATGAGCTGCACCAAAGCAAAGCAAAGCAGCGTAGCATCATCAGGCTAAGCGACACACTTTAACTGTTTTATATAAGCCACGAGCAGCAGCAGCAACAGCAACAGCAACAGCAACAACAACAACAATATCAAGATCAACTGCTTGGCCCAATTCACTTGTTTCAGTTTCTCACATTGTCACACATTTTTCTTTCTTTGTGGGTGAACTTAGTTCTGGTAAATTGTGCGTGATTTCGATACTTTCAGGTCTGTTCCCATTACCGATTCCGAATATTTAAATATAAAATTCAAATTAAAAGTTTTGTTTTTCAACTTATCCTTGAAAAGCTAGTAATATTACTTTTTTATTCGAAAATAGTATTACAAAACCGAGAACCATTTTCAACTTGTAGATTTTTCTGAATTTTATTCAAAAATCGTAGTAACATTTTAGAAAATCTATGTGGAAAACAATTTAACAATCAAAGTAATTTTAGAAAGAAAGAAATAGATCATTTTAGAAAATCCAATTGGAACTTGAAAATCTTATTATATTTTATTAATTGCTTAATCGTTTATAATTAAATTGTTTTATACCTTACAATAAATACATAACAAAAAATTCTGCATTTAGATATGATTCAGAGAAGATTTTAGTACAAAATTGTTTGTTGTATGATGCAATTTAATTGTTTTTATTCGGTTTATTAACTAAAACTGTTTAATACAGGAAGTTGTATCGATAGTTTTTAATTCTCTTCAACATCGATGTATTGGTCGAAGTACCGATCATGGCATTTTCTTCATGTTTTTTTTACAAAAATAAAATGATGACCGGATAAAGGTTTTCGGGCAGTCTGAACATTTATAAGGACGTTCGCCGGTATGAGTGAGTGTGTGAACAGTAAAACTTGGTTTTGTTGTGAATACCTTGCCATAAGTTTTACATTTGTTTTTATATTTTATTTTTTTTGCTTTCACTTCCGCTTTGTGGAGGACTCACTTGCATATTCGCAACACTGGTCTCTAGGTCAGAGGGTTTCGGTTATCAATTAGTTGTTTCTCTCGGTCATTCTCTTTACTCTATCTTAACAGTATTTCAATTTATTACTAGCTATTTTCCAAAAAATAATATATTCTTTATAGACAAATATCTAAAAATTAATTTGCTTATATATCTTTCTTTTGTTGATTTTAGAAAACAATATTTGTCAAAGAGGCAAATCTAGTTTTTTCTTAGGAATTTGATTACATAAAATAATTTATTATTATTTGTTTTTATTTATATTGTAATATGCCATAAATTATACATAATTGTTGTTTATCGATAAAAACAATCAATAGTATCGAAGTTTTTGACTATCACTATCGAAAACTATCGATGACACCTACATTCACGTTTTGCCACCTCCAATTCAAGTGTTTGAGAAGCAAAACAGATGTCATCCAAACTATAAAACATAATTTCATGTTCCATTAAGGTGTCGAAGTTAAAACAAATATTGCTTTGTCGTTGACGTCACAAATAGTTGGTAAACCACAAAACAAACAAGTAAGAATGCTCTAGTCGAGTATGCCCGACTACGAGACTCCCTGCTCCTAACTTGCATTTCAAGCAGTTCAGCGGCAACACAAGCAAGCAGTGCACTTAACGTGTCCAGTGCCTGTCAAACTGTTGTTTCTGCCAGCTGAGACGGGGGTAATGGATTCTTTCATAACTTTGGTGCTATTTATTGATACAACATTTATGTGTACCAAAAATCAAAGATATATCTTCAAAATTGTGGCTGTGGGAGTTTTTTGCGATTTGCGCGGAGGCGGGGGAGGGGGGGAAGCATCCAAAATTTGAAATAAACTTGATCTGCGTACGGTATATAGGAACCTGCATGCCAACTTTGGTGTTTCTAGCTTTAATAGCCTCCGAGATCTGTGTATTCATACGGACAGACAGACGGACATGGCTAGTTCGTCTCGGCTGTTGATGCTGATCAAGAATATATATAGTTTATATAGTCGGAAATGCCTCCTTCTGCCTGTTACACACATTTGCAGTACTTTATAACTCCCTTTTTCCCATTTTTAATGAGAACAGAGAGTAAGAAGATGAAAAACACAATAACAACACAAAAGTTTGTAAGTGAGACGCATAATATGCGGTTTTTTTTTGTATTTTTTTGTTGTAATTTAAAGTTTTGTATGCGTGCGACTTACGCGCGTGTAAGCCCTTGATAGAGCGAGGGAGAGCGCAAATGAAAAAGGTAAATAAACCTACAATAATGACGCAGGTGACAAAGCACTTAATATAAGCTCTCTCACTCACACACGCACATGCGCCGGCCACTTGAACAGCTGTGCTTAGGCACCGTTATGCGCCGCTGCGTCAGCGTCAAAGTCAACGTCAACGTCGGCGTCGACAGCAAAGCCAATAACCGACAATGGCAATGATTTGGAGGGCCAAATGTTTGTAAACTTTAATCCAACAACAACATTAAATGTTACTAGGTTAAATTGCAAGCCATTGATTAAAAATAAAATATATGTAATTGTGATTATGATTATGAACGTAAATTAATAACTGAAGTTGTTCATTAGGATACATTTTAAAATTAACATGCATGAAATTATGAAAATAAAAATATTAAAAAATAAGAACTAAAGAAGATGATGTATACCTTTGCAGATAAGTTTCCAATAAAATAAGTCAATTTTCAAACGATCAGAAAAGTATAAAAAAAAACATAATTTTCAACCGATTGTTCCTATGACAGCTAGAAGATTTAGTTTCCCGATTTTGATCAAATTTAACCAAAATATACAAAGTCGAATAAAATTTGTAAAAGCTGATTTTGAAAGAATGATTTTGTTTTTATTTTCCAAAAAATTCAAGATTGGTGACTCATTCTTTTGCAAATGATAAAGAATTGAATTCTAATTTGATTTAATTTTGTGCGAATTAGGAATTTCGAGAATCATTATTTTGCAAGGTAAGGAATTAAACTCAAATTATAATCAATTCTTTGAGAATTAGGGATTTCGGGAATCATTCTTTTGCTTTTGAAAATGATTTGAAAAAAATGGGAATTCATTTTTGAGAATTATGATAATAGAATTGCAATTCAATTTTGAACTCTTATAAAGTAGGCTGTGGCATATTTTCAATTAAAAATTCTCTACCAATAATAATTAATTAACCTTCGCTATATCGAAAACGATTTTGATGCGAACTCGTTAATATTGATATGTTTAGTGACAAGTGTTATTAGGATAACTTTTTAGCGGATAAAAAATATATTGTAATTATGGGGTCGACCACGCCTTTTTCAATGCATTATTAAAGACCCTTTGCAAAGGTATACAAAATTGATTTAGTGTAAAACAACTAGAAAGCAAAGCAAATGTAATTAAAGCAACTATATTAAATGAAATAATATATACTAAATGTGGCAATGCAATTAAAACTAAAACTAAATACATATTTACATTTGTACATATGTAAGTGTCTATAAATAAGAAGGATAGAAAATAGAAAATAAGGTGAAGAGTGATATAAATAGCTTACGTATGGGCCTGCGACGCATTGTGGACGCATTATTCTCGCTGCCACTGTAAATGTTGCTGTTAATCGGCTTCATGATGCCCTCGGGATTGAAGTAAACGCCGACGACGATGACGACTGACAACAACAAGTGGGCGCAAAATATTGCAAAGAAATTATATAAAAAGAAAAAAAAAACCAAAAGAAAAATATGTATGTATGTATAACAAAGACAAAAAGTCATACAGTACGGGCAAAAATAAATTGCACACACTTAAATATTATATCGATAAGCAGCTGTTTAATAAGCACTTCAGCATAATCTAATCAACTAGGCCTTATATTTTTGCCACGCACTGTAAAGATGCGCGAAGCGAAAGCCGAAATTGTAAACCGGTTAAAGTGGCGCCACCAGCGACGCCAACTGCGACTGCGCTGCTTACTATATTTCTAATAAACACTCGAAATTCAAATTAAACAAAACTTTATTTACCTTTTCTGCTGACGCGACAAGTTTCAATGTTGAACGGCAAATGAAAACTGAACGCAAATTCTGCCGTTGATCGACAAAGAGCAGCACACAAAGCAGCGAAAGACAATAACAAAAACACAAACTAAAAGCAAAGAAAATTGATCTTGAAGCGAAAGAGCGCAAAAAGAAACAGCACTCCCCCTCCCACCCACCACCCCTGCTCCTACTCAAACATTAAGTCCCGCCTGAATGACACATGTCAAACAGAGAAGGAAGAAGTGGGCAAAAGGGGTACGAACTTATCAGAGCGGGGTAACAATTAGATAAGATACAGCGTACAGGACAAGCGGCAAAGAAATGTTGATAACGCCAACTATTATATTATTAACTGCAAACGTCAATTTCTATGCTGCATTCAAAAAGAGAGAGAGAGAGAGTGAGTGAGAGTGGGAGAGATAGACTGAGAGCTTTACCGGGTGTACATATATATGTATGTATGTACATACATATGTCGCATGTTGCAGGGATTTCTAGCGAAATAGCTCGCCAAGACTCCCACACACATAAAGAACATTCGTTTTGAAATATGTATGTGTGCATTTGACCCATTTCTCGATAATTATGTACATACAAATCTAACTGTGTAATTTTTAGTGTATATAAAATTAAGGAAGAAAGCCGCTCAATGGCCTGTGTATGTATTGTATGTTTTTGTGCGTGTGAGCACATGGCAGCAGACATGCAATAAAGCCAACGTCGGCGTCGGCAGCGTCGTGTAAACAACGCAAAGCTCTGAGGAGTATGTACATATGTATGTATGTGGGTTTAGAGGATATCCAGTGATTCGTTTGTTTGTTTGCCTCAAAGCATGATTAACTACTTATTGATTTGTCTGCAAACACACACACACACACACATACACATATGTCATATCTGCATTTGTACATACACACATAACCATATAAATTGCAATTGTCTGTTATATTTTCCTAGTTAAATGCATATTGATTTTTACCCAACAGCCGGAGGCGAATCTAAGTTGAAAGGGAAGATGGTGAAATAACTGCACATTGCAGCTGACAGCAGCGAGAAAATTTTTTTTTTGGTTTTTTTTTTTAATTTCATAATCAAACGAAATGCACTTCAAATACACGCACTTACATACATACATATGGATGTATGCAGGCAAGTACATTGTTGTTGGTTGCATTAATAAGTTGATGTACATTTAATGGGCGATATGCGAATGTGAATGTGTTTTTTGCGACTGTCTGTTTGTTGTTGTTTTGTTGGTTATGTTACGCGTCTTTTTTTTCTTTTCTATCTAGATTCTAGACAAAAAAAACACAAAGTATTGCCGCTAAATGTGTGCATGAAAAATGGCAACACAATGAGACATCAAGAAATTGAGTGACACTTAAAAAACACCAAACAAAAATGTACACTTAGAAGAAGATAAAGAAATCAACGAAAATAACATTTTTTTGTTTTTTTTGTAACATTGAATTTCAAAAGCGCACTCACATCTCTTCCAGACAACTTTAGTCGCGGTAACAGCGCGAACTTCAAGTTTACTCCTCGCTTCATTGACTTACAATTTCAAACTGAAGCAAAAGCAGCAGCAGCAGCAGAAGCGGCAGTAACAACAACTTTGAAAAGCTTAGATGGCAACGACTCTAGCGACACTTTCCACCCCATTCTGTACAAAAAGGAGCAACAGCAACAATAACATCACCAAAATCAAACAGGCGCTTTCGTTGGCGATGTGCAAACGACAGAAAGCATGGTAGCTTATCGATAACTATGCTATCGCTGACGCTATTGGTCGCCGCTAGAGGCGCTAGTGTATTTTTGTTGTGACTGTCGGCAATTAAAGGAAACGTCTGCTAAGCAAAACTGTTATAATTATAACCAAATTATTATTACAAACTGGTGTCCTGTGTGAGAATTGTTGCTTTTCAATTTATTTGCTTAAAATATTTACTTTCAACAAAATCAAATAAGATAATTACAGCTTAAATAGGAAATCAAATTTGTACAACTACAAAATGATTCTTTGAAAATTCTGGCATTCCTTGAAACATCGATATTGCTTTTCGTTTTTCTTATATCGATATTTAATCGATCCTCGCATAGCAGTCAGCCTGATCAGCCATATATTTAAAAAGAATTTAGAGTAGCGTTTGTTGAAGCTCGCTATTTGCACAGTTTGTGAAGTGTCGGGCAAGGGATAACAAGAAAAAAACACTCGTTCGTCTTGTTTTTTTTCTTCGTTTTTTAAATATTTTTCAAAAATATATATATGTTGCCCCAAGGCCCCGCCGCATATAATACAAAGTGGCAAGTGAAAAATTAATAAAAATTTGGTGTTTTTCGAACGATCTTGAGTGTTACATTACAAATTGATACAGCACATTTTGAGGGTAAGTACGGGAATTAATATTTAATTATTTATATTCTTATATCGTACAAATAAATATGTATGCATTTAAAGATTCTTGTGATCTCGCATTAGAAATCACAAACGCACAATATATATACACACACATACATACGTAATAGACGTACGCTGCGTACAGAAAAGTAACGGTGCTTTGTAGTTTTAGCGTTCGTTGCACCAGCCACATGCGAATAGAGCAGCAATAGGGACAAAAAATTGCACTAGAGTGAACGACCAACAACATTTCAAGATGGCGCCGCTTACTAACTTTAAAGAATACATATAAAACAAACACCAATTAGAGATGTGCGCGTGCTAAATTTTCTTTTCCTTAATATGTATACCAATATTTTTGTGGCGATCGAAAGTTAATTTTAATGATCATTTTTATCAACTTTAATTTGTATTTTGATTAATGTGATGTGCTTTGTCGCTTGTATTCTAATTCGGGCATGTTGTGTACAGTACTGCAACAAATAATATAATATTTCGTTTTTATAATATTTCTAGCATTGCATAACGAGACATTACCATGTTAACGTTGCGTCCGATTACATCCGGCAGCCGTCAGGCGCCTGATCCGTACGATCAGTTCCTCGAAAGCCGCTCCATGTACCGCAAGCACACCGCCAGGGATGCATCATGCCTCTTCCGCACCATAGCCGAGCAGATGTATGACACCCAAATGCTGCACTATGAGGTGCGTTTGGAGTGTGTGCGCTTTATGACACGAAAGCGTCGCATATTCGAGCAGGTGCGTATTGGGATCAGATATGCTCTGCATATACATACATATATTCAATTGAATTAAGTTTAAATATTCTAGCATCCAGCTGCTAGTTGAAAATATTTACATATCTAATTTGATGTAAATAATTAGTTTTTAATAACATGGTAAAACTTAAGGCTCAACTTTCGATTGGTTGATCAAACTTGGAACATAAAACTATTGAGTATTAGTGAGTTTAGTCGAGTCCTTCCGTCTGCTTACATACAAACTTGTGTCGGAACCAATAGGACCAGTAGGATCTGAAGTTATCTCAACCAAACTTACTCATTCTTAGTTTTAAACGGATTTTGTCATACTGATTATTTTTTTTTCAAATCGAACGACTATATCTTAAAGCTGCCATATGATTGGTACGTTGAAATATGAGTTGTTGTTTATGGTTCGTTTATAGTTCTCTCAATCAAACTTAATAATACTTAAAATTAATATGATGAATATAACTATTCTCTCTTGCTTTGAGTTTTTTTTTTTTTTTATAATGCTCCTCGTTTTAAACGGTTGTTAAAGTAATATGTTTCGGTTATGTACATTTTATTTGTCAATTTAATTTCGAATGAAATAAAAACGGAAATGGGAAGTGATCTAAGTGAAATATAGAATAACTTAAGTTCATATTAACATTATTTCGCAGCAAGTCAAGGGCGATTTTGATAGTTATATGCTGGACATGGCTAAGCCCAAGACATATGGAACCATGCTGGAGCTGCGTGCACTGTGCTGCATGTATCGGTGAGTTGATAATCAAGTCTAATTATTTAAGGCGATCAGCAATGAGCAGGAAATGCAAAAATATTTATTTTAATTTTTTGTTTGTTGCAGCCGTAATGTCATCTTGTTTGAGCCATTTAATCTGGGGACCGTAGTGACGTATAACGAACGATTCCAGGACAATTTTCGGGTGTTCTACACCAATGAAATTCATTTTGATTCTGTTTTTACAATAGAGTATATTGAATTGGCGGCCGTTTGCCAGTGTAAGTTGTATATTATATTATATATTTTGAGTTTAGAAACAATTCAATGATTGACAACTGACAAATGAAAAACATAATTACAGCAATTGGCTTTAAGCTGCTCTACAAGATGCTCTTCAAGCTACCTGATGTTAGTTTTGCTATTGAGACAATGCTGCATCCGCAAACGTTTGATTGGGGCAACTACGAAGTTGAGCTCGATTCACGAGGCTATATTGTGCGCGTTGTTTGCTGCGATGGGCGCAGCTTTCAAATGGATCTGCCCGAAAATACCATGTGTATACTAGAAAACTACAAGTTGTGCAATTTTCATAATAATTCCAAGCAGCAAAAGCAGCAACATCAAAGGGCACAGCGACTCGCTGACAACACGGCATCAACGTCAGCTGCCGCTTCCAGGCGGGAGTTAAGGCAAGACTTGGAAGTGGTCGAAAGCGAGAATACAGATATGATGCACATGTGCCCCAATCGCTTGAACTCTTGTGTACGCCAGCTGCTTAATGATGGTAGGTAGAGCAGAGGCAGTATGATTGAAAATCTAATAAGATTCTTATTGACATCTATTTCGAGATGACCAAAAAAAAAAAATTATGAATTGGTTAATTGATCATATCGCACATATTTAATCAAAGAGGCACAACTTTAAAATTGTAATTTTCTATAATTCGTTATATAATGCTTAAGATTATGTGAACATTTCATGTTTATATCTTGTAAAGATATATATATATATATATATTTCAACATTTTTATACATAAGAGTGATATGTCTTAGTTGTCAGAATGCTGGGAAGAGAACTTTAAACTCTGATAAATCGTATTTTTTAAGTTTTGCCACTTTTGTTAAATTTGTGCGTTGATTAATTGAACCAGCAATTATTAATCGAAATTTGAGTTGGGATTGGGATAGAAGCTCTTTTAACATGTCCTTTTAAAATTTAATCAAATTTTAGTTACGTGTAATTGTAACAATGCCAATATAAAACTGAGGGTTCCATTCACGATGCAAAAATTTACGTACTTATTTAATTTAAAAAGTCGTCAAATTTGCGAGACTAGCGGGATGTTTAGGATAGCCAAGTATCCCGCTAAATAGTCCCGCCGATCCTGAAGTTTGTCTCGGAACTCACGAGATCCCGCGCTATTCCCATCCCGATCCCATCTCTAATTGAAGTTTATTGCAACAAAATAACCAATTAATCGGCATTTTCAATTACAAAATTATGAATAACAAATACAATTTATTTGATTTTCTAATCAATTGATTTTAATATTAATTTTTAAGTTAATACTCATTCGATTTATGTTTTGTCTTTAAAAGAAGGCTTTAAGATTATGTAAAAAATGAGCTATTATTTTACTAGTGATCAAATTTTTAATTAATTCGTCAATTAATTAAATTAAAATTAAATTAAAAGAAAACGGAACGGAATTGATTGCTGTTCGAAAGTACTCATTAAGTCAATCTTTAACGTTTTAACAAGTTATACAGACAAAAAACTGCGGAATGAAAAAAAAATTGTCGGATTATACAAGGAATTCAAAAAACGAATTCTAAAACTCAATTTTCTTATCAACATTTATAATATGAAATATACCAAGTAAGAACGTTACAGTCGGATACACAAGACTGCGATGTACTCTTTTTTCGCCTCTTTGCGGAGTCAGAAGTGAGAGCGGCAATTGTCTTTTTCGTAAAATCATTCAAGTTTTGTCATTAATTTAAATTTTGTTTTGCCAGTTGTACAGGTTTGCGAGGAACTAATATTGCTCGATTGCAAAGGCGAGCGTGGGCGTGGTAAAATTATTTTATATTCAATCTATTTAATAGGACAACAAAAGTCAACCTGCCTTTGTCATTTGGGGATTCTAGCTAAAGGGGTGTGGGAGATACAGACTTTGCTTATTTTTGGGGGCAGTGGTGGGCGTGGCCAAACATTTTTTTTTGAATAATTATTCAAGTTTCGGTTAATCGTGCCATCACTATATCTTCTACTACTCCTACACTACACAGGCATCACGCCCTTCCCGTACAAGGTGGCCAAATCGCTTGATCCAAACATGTATCGCAATATTGAGTTTGATAGCTGGAACGATATGCGCAAGGAGGCTAAGCGCTATAATGTCTATGTCAATGACTACAACTTTAAGGTAGGTTAGATGCACAGTAGATCGTTTTAAACGATCGATAATACTGATTGTATAATATTATTATATAGGGTGTTAAAATTGTAATAATTTTCTGGTAAATTGGTAAGGTTTGACAACAACGTTAAGAGTGCAAACAACATCCAATAGGCATCCAATCCATATCCAAATCCAACTATTATATCTTACTCTTTCAAACTTTATATGTATATGTCACTTTCTCTTTGTGTGTGTATGTATGTAACAATCCTTGCTCCTGCTCCTCCATTTTCAGGTGGGCGCTAAGTGCCGCGCGGAGCTGCAGACCGAGACCGACCGGCAATCGTATACGTGCCACATTCAAAAGATTTATCCCGACAAATCTCATTGTATTGTCTTTGTCGAACACTTTGGAAAGACATTTTTGGTAGGCCGTCTCCCCCCACCCCTCCCAAAAAAAGCAAGATTTCCACACTGCTACGTAACCTACTTTGTGCCCAGATATGTTATTTTCAATCAATGCTAATCCCCTTGTTTTACTTTAAATATCTGTTTATAACAGGTGCCTTACGAGGCTTTGCATCCGATGCCACCCGACGAGTTTAGGCCCTGGGCGATGCCATTCCGCTATCACCGCCAAATGCAGCGCGTACACTTGACTAAGGTCGCCCACAAGCCCAAGATGCAGAAATGGAAGAAGAGCAAGGTCTTTGATATGACCGATTACTTTGAGGCCAGCAAGTGCGAGGTTGTGCAGTATATGCAGATGGATTCATGTTATGGTTGCCCGCAGTTGCTCAACGAGCCCGCTGATCCTCACCAACATCAACAACTGCAGCAGCTGCAGATCCATGAGCTAACCGAGATGGAGCAACATCAGCAGCAGCAGCTGGAGCAACAGCATCAGCAGCAACAGGAGCAACGTTTCCACTCGCGCGGAAAAGAGTCACGTCTTTCGCACTTGCAACAGCAACAACAACAGCCGCTGGCAGTTGCAACAGCTGGAGCAGCCTCGGTGCAGGCACCGCTGCCACCGCCCACAGCCATGCCGGCTGCTCAGTTTGTCAACTATGTGCCCGTGCCGGGACTAGCGAGTCCGGTGTCGATGCCGATATCGGTACCTGGCCAGATGCCGTCGCCCTGGCCCGGATCCCCAATGCCAGCGGATGGCTGCATGTTTATGCACTTTGGCGGCTATGCACCGCCGTCTATGCCCGTTGCACGCCAGCCACCGCCGCCGCCGCCATTTGCGACAACACCATTTATGTTTGCGCCAACAGCACCACTGCCGCCCACACTATTGCTGCCCCAGCTCAGCACTCGCACAAGCTGCAACAATAACAACAATAATAACAACAACAATAATAATAACGAGAGCAACGCACTTAGCAACACCAGCAGCCCAATTACCACACCATGCAACGATGATGCAACAGAGCCGCGTCGCTCGTTGCGTGTCAATGGCGAGGATTTGCCCATGGATCGGAACACGCTGCGCTACTTTTACAACATGGGCGTGGATACTTGGCACATGCGCTCAACTCAGCCGCCTGTGCTCGAAATGTTTAACAACAACAACAACACGGACCAAAAACAACAACAACAAAAGCAACGCAATGGTGAGGTCATTGCTTTAGCAACAAACACTACACCGCCGCACTCTCCGGATGCAGTGCACCCACCCCCCGTAACTGCAACTGCTAACGCTCTAGCAGCTGGCGCTGGCGTTGGCATCTTTGAGCCATCAACGGACAAAGTACGCACTCGATCCAAGCGCGGCGGAGCCTTTAACAAATCACGCTCCAAGCGTCCTGACCAGCTTCACGACCTCAACAACAAGGATAATATTGCCATGTCCCATGCAATGCTGCTGCCCACGCCGACCCCCTCGCCCAACACCAACAACAATCAGTTCAACTTTTATCCATCGCCACCGGCGCCCATACCGTCTCCACAGCCAATGCCCATGTACTTTGCCACCCACAAAGATGGACAGGTAAGCAGTATAAGTAGAGACTAGGTTAGGGTTAAGACGTGAGATATACTTGGAAGTTCGGGAGAATTGAAGGTCCTTGGTGGTGCCACGGTAAGAAACCACGAATGTAAATAATCGCTAAGTTCAGTATACAAAATTTCAATCCATGGTGTTTCGATTAATCGTTTTAACCGATGTTTCAAAAACAAAAACTGGTTTTATTTTTTATTTATACAAACACTTTTAGTAACGACTAACCTTTAAAAAAATCATTAAAACTTAATTTTTACACAGTTTTATTCAAATCAGAAACAAATCAATGTATCCTTTTCATTTTTTTAAAATATTTTTTACAATTTTTATACTCTTGCCTAGGGTATTATAATTTTGTTTTCTTATGCAAATATTTTCTGCAAGGGTATATATCGTCGGTACGCCGAAGATAACATTTCTTTCTTGTTCTAATTTAATTCTTGTTTGATGTTTTGTGAAAACTATCGATATTCATAGCAACCCAATAAGCATCGAATTCGAGAACTCATTTCAACAAAAAAAAATGATTAAATCAATAATCGATTTTTTACAACCCTTTTAAAATCCAATTGTTATTTGTGCTAAAAGTATTAATCCATTTTGCTCTCTCTATACAGAATCCGTATGGTTGGGGCATGGCGCCACCACCTGGGCCACCTAATATGGTTGGAATGCCATTTGAGATGGTCAACAGTTATGGCTTGGAGGCCAACGGAGCTGTCAATGTGCAGCAGCTGCCGGCACCAATTGCATATGGAGGTCAGCGTTAATAAGTTCGCCAAATCAGTTTCAACTTAATAATTCATGATCATACCACATTATATACTATATATATTGAAATTGTGTACTTAACGTTAACTTTATATCGATTTTCTTCAACGACTTCTTTAAAATCGCTCAGCAATTGCAGTTTTAAATTTGTATTATACATATATATAATTTTTAACAACATTTCCAGCAAATACCACATAGCCATAAATAACGTAGAAGACTAAAATGTACATTAATATGTTAAAAACTTTATAACTATCGCATTATTTAACAAAACAGCAATTTTAAAGATGTAATTTATACAATTTTATGCGATTTTAGTAGTTTAAAACATTAACTTTGAAAGCAACAGAACAAAAAAGCACACACACATAAACATACACGCACACATTTACAATCAATTTATTTATACATTTTCAAAGTTATTTTCTTTAGAATAACGTATTAACACTTAAAAGATGTTTGCATTTTATTTAAACCATAATTACAATGTTCTATTTCAAATGTAGAACACTAAAATGTTACAACATAATATATAAACTAAAGTTACTGTAACTAATATACAAAGTATATATAACGTCTAAAAATAAAAACGCACAAGACACGCAAAAATCTTATTAAAATGCTAATTACTGGAAAAGTTTGATATTGCTTCGTTCGTTTGTACGTGGTATTTTGCTAACTCTGCTGAAATATTCTCAGAATATAGCTGCTTTAACTAGTTATTAGAGCTTTGAGGTAGTAGCCAAAATAATAGCACAATATCGTACTTAGTATTATAAAGATTGACGGTTGTAATAACTTTGAAAATGGTCTTGAAAAAGATTTTGAAAATTTAAAAATATGTCCGTTAGCACTATCTCTATATATATAAAAGAGTTTGTACGAAAATCGTTGTATGCAATTTTTTTGTTTATCATCCTAACAGCTTCAAGCTCATTTTCAAAGATCTATACA
The DNA here is from genome assembly GCA_949708635.1 of Hirtodrosophila cameraria. Taxonomy (NCBI): domain Eukaryota; kingdom Metazoa; phylum Arthropoda; class Insecta; order Diptera; family Drosophilidae; genus Hirtodrosophila; species Hirtodrosophila cameraria. The sequence continues at coordinate 24,414,155 of OX453090.1, read as the reverse complement.
AAAAATAATTTATGACTGCATACCAATTTTCCAGAAAATTCACCCTCGGTAGAAAATGGGTGATCAAGGTTGTATGGGCGAAGGTTAAGTTTTTATGCGACTCGCTTCAAGCTCATTTTCAAAGATGCTATATACCAATTTATTTCAAACTGCGTTCCAATTTTCCGGAAAATGGACACCCTGTTTAGAAAATGGGTGGTCAAGATTATATGGGCGAAAGTTTAGTTTTAAACTAGTTTTCACAGCTACACATGAAAACAAGTAAGAATGCTCTATTCGAGTGTGCTCGACTTCGAGACTCTCTGCTCTCAACTTGAACTTCAAGCAGTTTACCGGCACCGCACTTAACTTGTCCAGTGCCTGTAAAACTGTTGCTTCTGCCTGCTGATACGGGGGTAATGGATTCTTTCATAACTTCTCTCATACGATGGAAATGAAATTTTTGCAGCTGATCAACATTGATAAAACATAAATGTGTACAAAAAATCAAAGATATATCTTCAAAATAGTGTCTGTGGGAATTTTTGTCAATTAGCGGGGGTGTGGGGGCGGTGGGGGGTGCATCCGAAATTTGAAATAAACTTGATCTGCGTATGGTATACAGGAACCTGCATGCCCAGTTTGGTGTCTCTAGCTCTTGTAGTCTCGGAGATTTGTGTGTTCATACGGACGGGCGGACAGACGGACATGGCTAGTTCGTCTCGGCTGTTGATGCTGATCAAGAATATATATAGTTTATATAGTCGGAAATGCCTCCTGCTTGTTACACACATTTGCAGTACTTTATAACTCCCTTTTTCCCATTTTTAATGGGAACAGGGAGTAAAAAAAAATTTGATTCATTTGCAGGAAAGTTGTTTTAATATTTTCAAGCATTCCTTTTTCTTTAACGTGGTTGTCTATTTGTATATACATCCATAGTTCCTGAAAATACTATCAAACATATCCTACAGCAAAAGTATGCACCAAAAAAATTCAAGTTACTGTAATTTCTAAGGATATTTTATACTTTATTTAAGGTTAGTGCAAAAAAAAAAAAGGAAAACTTGAATATCCGTCTTTGCCATGTTTAAGTTGTGTGTAGTTTAGATAAAGTTGAACACTTTCAAAATAAGGTCCTTGCCGTGTGGAATCCTGTCGGATTACCTCGGATGAAATGTTTCCAAAATGGTCTTAATGAGCTCAAGGAAATGAGCAAGCGAATTGCCACTTAAACGCTGATTACGCCTGCGCACATGCTTTAAATGTGAAGATTAGCTGGATTAACACTTAAAAAGTAGATTATATGACACACTCAGTTACCTGCGCACCAGCGACATGATGCAGCACCAGGAGCACCAGCAGGATCAGCATTGACAATAGCGGTAAATAACGCATCTTATACGCTTGCTTGGCTTTTGATTCGAAGCTTTTTTTGCTTGCGCTCTGAACTTGTAACAGTTAATTTTTTTTTTGATTTGTTGGTTTTATTTTTGTTTGTTTTTTGAAGTGCGCGCTGATTTTTTTCTGCACTCGATTATTATTGCTAGCAAACTGTTGACGTTTCACAAAAGTGTCGCATTTTTATGCTGAATTCTCAAATCGACATATGGGCGTCACGACGCGACCTACATCTGCAGGTCGGAGTCGGATTCAATTGTTCTGGGCTGCTCATCGTAGCTGTCATCACATTCAATTTTTATAATTGCTAGCCACATCAATGAAGGAAATTTCAATACAAATATATATACTTGTGTACTAATTTTTGAATGCAAGTTTGCCAAACACGCACTACATTATGATATTAGGTAGGCGGGTATTATATGTATATAGGATATTTTAAGGTCTCACACCAATCCAAGTACATATTCAGAATTATTACTAAACTTTTCTCCGCGATATTGTCAATGAGATCGAAACCCCATATTATTATCAATTGTTGTCAAAGTCAGTTTTGATTACTTATTCAATATAATAAGAGTATAGCTCAGCTAGAAAAGCACGCAAGCCAAGTAAAGTGAATTTTGCGTGATTCTATGATAGGATAATTTATAGTAAACTTATCATATCATCACTTATTATCAAGCTGTGCCAGAAATCATTGTGATTCTCTGTTCTTCAAACATATTGATTATATCATTAATTTTGTGCTTAAATTCAGTTTATTTTTAAAGTTGGAATTAATTTATATAGAAAACAAGAAAGAAATGATATACATAAAATGAATACAGAAACTTATTTTTCAACCGATCGTTCCTATGGCAGCTATAAGATATAGTCGTCCGATTTTGATGAAATTTGGTCAGCATGTATAAAATATGCTTAAACTTTGGTAGAATTAGTTTGGTTGAGTTATCTTGAAAAAAAAGGTGTTCATACAAAATTGTATTTTTCAACCGATCATTCCAATGGCAGCTATAAGATAAAGTCGTCTGATTTTGATGAAATTTGGTCAGCATGTATAAAATATGCTTAAACTTAGGTTAAGTGAGTTTGGTCGAGTTATCTTTCATTAAGATAGCTTTAGAGCAAAGTTCTGGCAAACGCATATGACGAACATGACGGACACGACGGACATGACTCGGCTGTTGATACTGATCACAAATATACAACCCTTTTATTTCTGAGACGTCTCCTATTATTATTAATGTCAATAAAACAAAATACCAATGGGTTGTGAAAATGTCAGAGAATGAGCTTGACTTAGCATCTTCTAAAACTGTTTAAGACCTGCTTTTCAAGCCAATCATAAAATAATAATACAGAATTGATTTATTTTTTTTGGAAATTTTTTATTTGTTTGCAAAGAAACCTGCGCGCCCGGCTTATATGCGTCCAAGCCGTGTAAAAAACATAGTACAACTAAGGCCAGCCGGATTGGGACTGGGTAGGTGGCAGCTGGAAGCGATATTGGAGCATGGCTAGCGTCGTTAAGCGATGCGCTTAGTACGACGGAGCCGAGTAGGATCCAGATCCAGACTGGACGGGACCACCATAGTGCTGGTTTTGGTTACCATAGTTACCCTCGCGTTCGCCGGCAATGTTGGCTAGGGCGGAGAGACCGTGGTTGCCACCCTGGAGCAGCTGGTAGCCAGCGCTGGCAGCGGCACTGTCAGCGCCGGAGGCGTAGGCGGGCAGAGCTTGGCCACTGGGACCATGCTGCTGGTGTTGGTGTTGGGGACCAGAGACAATGGGACCGGGACCGTGTCCAACATGTCCATGATGGCTTTGTCCATGGGAGCCATGGCTGTTCTGGTTGTAACCCTGTGAGCTCTGACCATAACCCTGCGAGCTCTGTCCATAACCCTGCTTGTTCTCATTGACGAAGTACTTCTCTGCTGGTGGCTTCACAACATTAACGAAGACGGGCTCAACCTTGACGCGACGTGGATGGTGCTTAACGTAGACCTTGCGGAGCACAATTGCTGGAGGCTTGTGCAGCACAACTGGAGCGGGCTTCACCACCAATGGAGGATGATTTACCAGCACCTTGGTGGGTGGACGTCTGACAATAATTGGTGCTGGACGATGGATCAGAATCTCGCCCTTGTTCTGTGGGTATGTGATGGATGAGGTGAGCGTATTGCCCTTGGTGTTCACCGGCTTGTACGGTATATTCTGATCAGAGCCATAGCTGCTCTGTCCAGCCTGTGCGCCAGCATTAGCTTCACCAGCCAATGAGCCAGCAGCGGCTCCGTCGTTGTTGCCATATTCACCAGCGCCGCCAGTGGATGCAACGGCTTGGGCCGCATCGCTGCCATCATTACCAGAGCCGTAGCCCTGCTGTCCGCCAGAGCTGTAACCCTGTTGACTGCCAGAGTTGTAGCTCTGCTGTCCACCGTAGCTGTGTGCGCTGGCGCTTGCCTGCAAACAAAGAGAAAGAGACAGAGAAACCAAATGAATATTGAGTTGCGCTAAGATTTGGAGCAACTGCGTCATCAAGTGATAACTGTTGACTGCTCTTTGAGCGTATGTATGCTACGTACAATTAAGCAGGCTGCTAGCGCCCATATAACGCTGTGTCTGTTCATCGTTTCCAGTCCCTATTGGCAATTCGAACTCTAGTGGCTCGTTGTGCTCTCAGGGCGAACTACTGCTGTCTTCTGCTGCCTTAACCCGGCCAAAGATTTCTTTAAATATGCTCGAACCGATCGCTACACCAATGGTACGTGACATTTGGCCCGCTTGGCGGCCGCTGCCGGTTAGCCGCTGTTCCGCTCCAGAGTAGTGTTGCATCGTTGTAGTTATTGTTGTTGTTGTTGTTGTGTTCCCACGCCAACTAGCGAACATGGCCAAATGCTGATTAATTGCACGCATCTCACCGCGCATATCTCAGCATGTTACGTAGAAAGCAATAACAATCCACAGCTCTCATCATCTCTTGCATCGTGCCCTGACATATAAGCCATATCGAGGTTTTGGCCAGAACAAAACCGACCGTCTGAGAAGATTGCGATTGCCAAATGGCTTTTAACAGTTCCGCATTGAGAGCTTTCCATTGATTGGACTGTCGACTGCAATTCTCAACTGATCTTCTCTTCATAACCATTATTACAATCATCTGGACTGCTTCAAAATCTTATAAACATCACCAATATCAAATACTATATGATTCTTGTTAGTTATTAGTTATCCGATTACAATATTAAACGAATCTACATTGAATGGAATATCTTAATTTATATAATACTCAATCTTTAGGATCTTATTGACGGAAGTCGTTTATATTCTGGTGGTATTTGATCATTAATATCATAGGGATGATTTATTTATGTAAACGAAATAAAATAGCAAAGTTAAGTTAACGAAATTGTACTTATGTTTGTCCATAATCAATATCTGTATATCCAAAATGTATACATATATTCATAATTTCCATATATTTTTTACGATTTTTAAGTAGTAAGTTAAGCAAAATTTGAATATTTTTTACAAATCTCTAATATGAATACCAAAAAATATACACAGGTATAATCAGGCCTGTTCCCAATGCCGATAACTTTTTTATTCCGAATCGTTTTCAATTTACTGTCCCTGTTTTCAAAAAAAGAGCAATCGATCTTCATTTTTACAGACATATTCGAATACTTCTCATTTCACTCTCTATTAAGCTAAACTTTTTTAACTGAATGTTCTATCGATATTTAAAATTCAGAACAGCTTATAATACCTATTGCAAATGTTTTGTATGGAATCAGAAATGGGAACAGGCCTGATTAGAAAATCAGGAAAGTTGGTTTTTTCTGTAAACTCTGACTGGGAATTACGCTTCAAAGTGAATTGTAAACAAAGTATTATTTGTATTTTTGCTAACAGATTTAGATAATTTTTGTTGATAATGCAGAACTTTTGAATTGTGGTTTTTCTTTTATTGATTTCTGCATATATGCTCATATTATAAAAATGTATATTATATATATTCTCATTTTCAGTATATGTCAGTCATAAACAATTATATTACTTCGAATTTTAATATTTCATAATTTGTAAAATTTCACAAATAGCAAACGCCAGCAAAATATGTTAAACTGTCAAAGTGTTTTTGTGAAAAATGTACAAAGTGCTGAAAATGTAAAATATTATAATGTGTTGAACGGTCTTTGACCTTGGTCTACTTGTTGTCAATTTGTCATGCAATAAAGAGAACTAATATATAATCAATGTGACATGCACACAATATATCAATTAGTTGCAATTACGTTGATTAAATATGCTTCAAAGACCTTCCAGATTAGAATTGATCAGCCATGATTAAAGGTTAGATAAACGCTTTAAATATACAGTTTAATGCTCTTGTAGAGGCTATTATTATACTGTTAATATTATCATGAAATGTCTGTGTATATATAGTACTATACTTTTCTAAATCAGCTGTCTATGCGATGTACTCTCATAGTTGTAAAGCTTTAATCATGAAACTGTTTGCAGTGTATATTTTAGAAGCAGTCGGATCGGTTCCTTTAAAATAACTCTAAAAAACTCGTCAATTTTTAGTTTTTATATGTTTTATCAAAATGGACCACTAAATACTATAGCTGCCATAGGATTAATTGTTTGAAAAATGTGTTGAGTAAAGACACTTTTTCTTTTTGTTTTCTTGTTCTCAATCAAACTCAGAACTTTGAAAACAGTTGACCTAGAAATACTAGAAATAAAGTTGACTGTAGATCTGTCAATATCATGACTAAGTTATAGAAAAACCTACTGATTATATGTTTGGTATATTAGTCATTTTTATTTGCGTTGAAAAAAAAAAACAAATTTTTAAATTGAACATTCCGCCAGCTGGGAAGGAGTGCTCCTGCTACAGGAACTGCTAGTGCCACGAATGGCTCTGGCTTAGTAGCTGGGGTTGCCATAAGGCGCTGGGCTGGCGTAGAGGGGTGAGTCAGCGCCGGCGGCATAGCTATCGGAGCCGGAAGCGCCACCTGAAGAGGATTGCACACCAGAGTTACCGTACGATTGTTGCTGGCCATAGCTGGGTGCAACAACTGGAGCTAGAGGAGCCTCAATCTTCTTGCCTGGCTTGTAGACCTTGACGTAGACGGGGTTAAGGCTCAAAGGTGTGGGCACCTTGTTGATAACCTCTTGCTGGTAGATAACCGAGGGCTTGATCTTATAGATGACGGGATTGCCGCGCACAACAGTCGGTGGGCCGCTGTTGACATGGGCGGGTGGTGCACCTGGCTGGTGCACAATGATTGGTGGCAGGGGCTGTGTGGCAATCACCTGATGGTTGTTGTGGCCCGATGGAATCAATAACGAACGGAACAGATGCTGATCGACATACTGGGGTGAGACAACATTGATCTTGCCCTGACGAATGTTGCTAGCCAGATTGCTCTCGGCCAGCGAATCGGCAATATCCTCAGAGTTCTTCAGCTTCTGGTAGGTAGGATTGGAGTTGAGTGCCTGCAGCTGAGCTTGCACGCGTCCCAAACGACGTGCCTCCTCGGGCGATGGCTGAATCTCGGCCTGAGATGTCAGCTGATTGGTTGCTGGCTGTGAACCGCCAGTCGCAACATTGACATACTCCTCCAAGCCATCCGAGGGACCACCACGGGGCAGATACTGCAACTGACCGCCGGCATTACCACCTGATGGACCATAATTAGCGCTCACCAGCTGCAGATCAGGTTAAGAAATAAAAAAAATACAAGTTACAGATTAGTCGCCTGATTCCAATTCCGATTCCGATTCCGTTATATATATATATATATCTATATATATATATGTACATAAAGTCAAAAGTTGGGGATTCGTGGCTTAACGTACCGGTGCGGCGGCGATGGCGAAGAGCCCAAACATGAGCCCAAGTTTCATTTTGTGTGTGATGCGTGATATGTCTGCTCAGTCAGAAGTCTACTGCTCGTTAAATGGCCAATGTGCTAGCTCTTTATAGGGGCCCATGGCACTTTTATATCGCGCTCACGTTGCCGTGTAACTGCCATGGCCCCGGCTACGTGATCTTTGCGATGCCATAGACCACCGATTTCCATTTCCGATTTCAAATTTTTCATCGCACTTCATCGCCGACTATTTGTTTGTCTTCCAGCAACGCGTTGTGCTTTTTAGACTCTTGTTCTTGTTGTGCTGCTCATTGTTTTTGTTGGTCAAGATCTCTTCTTGTCTGTCTTCCCGTATTTATCAGCAGCAGCAATGAATCTCTGTTGCTTTTCTTTGTGTTCCTGAAAAGAGCCCAAACCACTCTTAAAGTCGTTCCAGTTACACAGAATAAGCAGTAGCAGTTAGAAGTCTAAAACTGTAGTGTGGCAAATTTCAGATCATCTTCTAGTTTCAATATACTATCGTCATTTGAAAAAATTCGTAATGAATGCGAATGATCTTATCATGCAATCGAGATTTTAATCTACAAATCTTTTAAGCTATCTGTTAAAAATGTAAAATGTAAATATCGAGATTTAAATCTACAAATCTTTTAAGCGATCTGTAAAAATGTAAGATAAATGGATATTTGAGGACTGTTGTCAGCTTACATATGATTCTAAAGAACTACAATACCGAAAATTTAAATATGATGTTTTTTTTCTATAGACAAACTCTTAAATGCTGTGAAAACTTTTATTACAATTTTACAGAAAGTATAATAAAGTATTTTGAAGTTTTCTCAAGTATAATATTTGGCTTAATAATGGCTTAATCTATGCTTTTTAGTGTCAAAATTTTAATTATTATTAGTTGCTGAGACAAAGAAAATATTTATTCTAATGTGTCGAATTCAAAATTTTCTAGTACTCAATACAAATTCGGACTTATCTTTCGATAATTGAGAAAAATATTTGATTAATACGCCTTTTCTTGGGATTTTGATTTATTTTTAATATTCAAGTCTCAACAAATTCAAATTTTTTGAAAAAAAATTTGAATTTAAAGTTGATTTCATTAAATTTAAAAAAGTGATTTGTATTGAAATTTGTTTCAAGTCACAAAGATTTCTCTAATTTCACATTGAACTCTTTACTTTAAAAAAAAATTGTGTTGAAATTTGATTTAACTCTTTACTTTCAAAAATAATTGTATTCAATTTGATTTTGGTATACTATATATTAGGTAACATTCATGCCTTGTCTAAAGGTTATAAAAATCATCTCAAATTGAATACTTAGTATACCCAAGAGATTTTTTCTGATTTATAATATAAATATCAATATTATTTTCAGTATCATATTCCATGATAATAACAAATCAACAAATTTAATAAGATTGAATGTGTGAAGTATAAAAAAAGCATATTTTTTGTTTGTTTCTCAATTTATTTAAACGCATAGATGAAACTTCTTAGTATGTAAGTACTTAAAAGCTAAACTTAGCTAGGCAATAGTTGTATTGGTCAGAGTCCTCGCTTATAAAGCAGATAGGTTAGATCGCGCGTGGGACGACTGCCATAATCATTGAAAGGTGACTTAAAAGGCAGCTGGCTGTCATGATTATCGCGTAGCGGGGAACTGGAGCTGGGTGAATTAGCCGATGAGGGCGTAGCCTGAGATTGGGCTGTATGCAATGTGTCCTCGCTGGAATTGATAAAGCTTGAGGAGGACAACGCTGGCTGAGCTTGATTAAGAATTGGATTATGATTTTGTGTCTGTTTGTAACGACGCGATTTGCTGCCTCTTGAGTGTGTGTGTTGTGTATGTTGTGTGTGTTGTATGTGTTGTGCATGTTGTGTGTGTTGTGTGTGTAGCTGTGGGTATGTGTGTTGCCTGTGTCTGTTGTGCATAGTGTAGTGTGTGTTTGGTTGTGTGTAACTGTGTGAAAAGCGCTGCTGTTGCTGTTCCTCCTGCCTTAGATAGTTATGCTTAAGAGCCATGGCCTCGCTATCAAGACTTGATTGGCTAACAAAATGGTTATGATTATAGCCGGAAGATCTGTGTGGATGATGTTGAGCGTCGTGTGGTCGCTCAGCGCCAGGCAAATACTCATGATGCACTTCCTCATGCACACCATTATCGCTGGTCTGATTGATAAGGCGATTGTAGTCATCATTTGTGCCGCCCACTTGCAGATGTATGGCATGCTTAAAGTCTTCACCCAAATGCTTGAGCCAGAAATCGTCATTCACCTCGCCGGTGGTATAGATGCGTGTCGTCTGACCACTCTTAGGTCTGCCCACGCCAGCGTTAGTTGCGGCCAGCACATCGATCACATCATATCCGGCGCCATCAGTGCTCTTTGGCGTGGTCACTGTGGTCGTAGCGGTATCAGCTTTGCGCAGACTTCGATCCAAATCCAAGTTCATTTGCTCCACACGAGCTGCATTGTTGAGGTCACCGCCAACCACCAAGTCACCGCTTGTGCTGGTGCGAGTGCTGGGTGTGGTAGTGCTGGGACTGTTGCTCTCATCGTTGCTGCTGCTGCTTTTAGTATCATTGCTTTGCTGTTTGTGATAACCAAATTGTAATTTTAGTGGCTTTATTCATCGATCAAAACTTACCTGGGGTATTGCCAATGTGGCCATAACCATTGCCATGGCCATTAGCAGCAGCGGCAGCCAAACGGAAATGGCAGGCGCGCCCATTTTGTAAATGCTTGTGATGTGTGTCATGTGTTCCAGCCGCCCAACTGAGCTCAGCGTGCCCAACGAACTGGACTTAAATAGCCAATTGCAGCTGCGTGTGCGTTTGCGATGAGCCGTCAAGCAAGCGCGCGCACAGACGTGATCTATGCCCATATATATCAGATGCATCAACATCATCCAACATCAAGCATTGGACAACCTTGCTGGATCGTGATGCGTCAGCCGGCTCAGGGTCAACAAATTGTTGTGTCTGACTGCAGTTAATGGGCGTATTTGATCACATTGCTATAGTCAAGCATTACGATTCACACACAAGCTAGTACGAGTATGCAACTCACAATTGTCATTGATGAACTTTTAACATGGCGGCCATTTCCGGTTGCGAGCTATTGGCGGTAACTGTACTTTGCTTGTGCAGAATCATTAAGCGGATATTATGGAAATTATTAGTACCTTATCTTAAATTTGTGTTTTTAAGTCTTTGAATATACCAAATTTAAATTTTAAATCTAGAGAGTAATTATGTGAAATGGTTTTGTTATACTTCAAATCATACACAAGAAATTTAAGTAAGCAACTATGAGTTATAACCAAGCTTGCCACTGAAAGTAAATAATGCTTACCAAAAAATGTACCATTTTCGATAATAAAGTACCAATATTTTTGATGCTCATTTATTATTACTATTTAATTACAGTTAAACTTAAAATAATTCGGAAATGAACAAGAAATTCGTTATAGACAAGGAAAATTCAAATAAATTTGATCGAAAAGTAGTGAAAAAACCGCAACTGTTTAATAAAATATAACAACATTTTTCAATATCTAGTAAGTCTTAATTCCTACTTTGGAGTATAATTATCTTGCATTTTCTCAACTATCATTATAGTTTCGATTGAGCTATGTGTTTATCACGAGTTTAGTTACTTAGTTAGAATAAAAAAAATCTTGTGTACTTTTTCCAATTTTTATTAAAATTATAATATTCAAGAAAATGTACATTTGGTACATTTGTACCAAAAGTGGCAACCGAGAATATAACTGATGTATTGTACTTTCTTCAATGAAGCATGTTGAGTAAATACGGCTTTTATATATAGGATAGTCAAGCTTGTTCTCATTTCCGAAAATACATGTTTCGAATGTGTATTGAAAAGTAAATTTGAAAATTCGTATGGAAAAACAACTCACAATTTTCATATATTATTTTTCATAGATATCAAATGATTAATATTATAAATTAGTTTGATTTAAATGAAATCATTTGTGAATCCGAATGCGAATTTGTGTATTTTGAAATGTGTCTAAATGGATTCTAGAATGGGTTAAAAAAGTCGATTTTGCAGAAAACTCGTTTCAAATTTTTTCATAAAAATTTATAAACATTAACAAAATAACATTATCCTTTACCATATAATGTCAAAACTTTCACACCATTAAGACTGTAGAACAACTGAGATATATAGCACTTAACAGCAAAAAAGTCGGAAAATGTGAAATAAAATAATTCACGATATAACGTTTTTTAAGCTATGACACTGTTGCAGAAAATGAGCGATATATAAATCAAAATCTATTGGCATCTTATGATACGGGCAGAAGCTTAAGCGATTCAACTTTCGCATATTTAATTAAATATGTGAAGACAATCAAAACCTGACATTCCCACGTGCTTTAGTGTCATGAGTTTTATTGTAAAGCAATTATTTTCTTTCTGTGGAGATGCACGCAAACTTCATCTTGACAATTTTCGTGCGAAAAGAAATGTAAACACGAGCTCTTTACAAATGTTCGAATGATCTTTGCCCAGTTGAATGCATTTTTTCACAAATTAACTTGGCAATATCATGTGAGAGTGTTCTGGTCGAGCGTAATCGACTAGAAGATACCGTGTAGCCAGTTGTGATATCACCTATAACAGCTGTGTAAAAACAAACTTGGTGTCATGAGCACACAGCTCGAACATCAACTAGTCGTCTATAAAGGCAGGCATGACAAGATCGGCTCGGCTCGCATAGTGCTTATATATAATATTTAGATATGTATGTACAAGTTCATCATACGCTTTTAGCAATTTTTAATGGGTATAGGTTACTAAAGTAGCAAAGGTGTTGTATAAACAATTTAACATCTACTTAACACACCTTTAAATTTACCATTTAATTTAACATTTATATGTTAGGTTTAGCAGCTACGGTTGGTGTTTATACGGTTAATGGTTATATGTCTACATTATGTTAACTAGCAGTTTAATGACAAACAGACAACTGCATTAATATAAAGTTTACCTGTTTTTTTAAATAATTTTAAGCTTGATGATTTTTTTTTTGTTAAGTAACATTAGAGGTGCAATTTTAAAAACAATTTACAGTAAAACAAACAACGACAAATGGTACAGAAAATATCTGTACGCCAAAATTGTATCAAAATCTGCAGTAGAAAAAATTGGTTGAAAAATGAGTTGAGTCGAAAATTAAATTTGTACCTATATTAAAAACATTTTTGGGAGGGATATATGTATATTCGACATGCCAAGGATAGCTTTTCTGTAATATTTTCACTTAAAAAAGATTCAAATGCGATCGATAGTTTAAGCTATCGTTATCGAAACAATTGAGTTTGCAGCTAAGGTTAAAAAAATAACAGAATATCCATACACACCATTTTTTTTTAACGGACAGAGTTGATTAATTTTTCTAGCAATCGAAGTTAAAAAATAGCCAGAACTAGCCATAAAATAGCCAAATTGACATCAGTGAAAGTATGTAGTTTTTAAGATATGTATAGACGTAATCCAGTTTGACTATTGATCTAGAATAAGATTGCATAAGTTTTAAATAAATAACTCATTCGATCAAAAACATAATAATAATGCTATAGTTATGTATATTAAAAGCAAACAATTTATTGAGTAATTTGTAGATCAGAGCACTGAAGTCCAAAGTGAAACGTGAACGTAAACGTAAAAAGAAAACGCGGCAAAGAGTGGACGGACAGACGGAGTAATAAAAAGTGCAAAATGTTACAAAAAATGAATACAATTTACATATATACACACACTCGGCAAGTAGAGCGGACGCTGCTCCACTGGCCTAAATTAATTTTGGCCAATATTCGCCGGACTCAGCAGAATTCACCCGCTGAGTTTTCTTCTTCTTCTTCATGTACAGTTTAGTAGCCATAACCGTCGCCGTTGCCATCGCCGTAGCTGCAATGAGAAGCGAATCATTGAGTGAAAAAAACAGCGCAATGATTTTCCATTTTATTTTGTTTTTTGTTCGTATTTGGAGTGTACGAGTTTTAATGTTTTTAAAGTTTATTTAAAGCTAGCATAGAAGTAAACCACAGAATGCCCCAACAAGAGCTGGAAAACAATCGATGGCACTATCGATAGTATCGATATATATATATATTTTTTTTTTTGTTTTAAGATAACGAACTTATTGACGTTTATATATCTGTTAATGCCGATTCCATGAATTGCTTTATCTAATCGATAGTCAAGACTATCACCATCGATATCGATTATTTTCCAGCTATATTATATCCACACTATATTACAAAAGCTTTCCGGGCGGATTGCCTAGAACCAGGTGCGCAAATAGTCGCTGATGGGCGGCACATTGTAGGTATCGATGCTGTAACCATTCTGAGTATGACTATTGTAGCCATATGTCTTGGATGGGGTCCTCGAGTAGTCATCTCGTATCGCCGATTCGGGCTCAGTTGCCGTTTCGAAGCCCCAACCGCCCAGGCGGCCATCAAAGAGCTTTGTCAGAAACTCGGTTGTTTGTCTCTTTTGATAGGGCTCTGGCTCTACCAAGGAGCCGGCATATTGTGAATTTTGATCAACATAATCTGGATGTTGATACACAATGCCCGAAATGATGCTATCGAGCTGCGAGTCCGCCACATGCTGCACCGGATAGCCACCGTCAATGCCCAGCACAGGCGTTGGGTAACTGCGACGAGTTATTGACTCCAAATCACCGGCAAACTGCAGCGGAGTGGAGCTTTGCTCCAACGGATCTGGCACCGAGGTGGTGGACAACAAGCTGCGCAGCTGCGAGTCATCTACAAACTTGTAGTCATTGTAGAAGCCGGTCAGTGGCGATGGTATCTGCTGTGGATAAAAGCTTAGCGCTGAGCGTTTTGTGGGTATGGAGTTGATCATCTGCTGCTCAGGTTGCTCTGTTTGATGTGGCTGCTCCGTTTGATGTTGCTCTGTTTGCTCGGGCTGTTCGGTGCTGCTCATGTTGGCATCCTCAGTTGTTTCTGTTGGTGGAGCTGTGACTGTCATAACACCACATCCCATATGGCACTGTCCACGTTTAAAGCTGGGGTTTAGCGTCTCCGGCATGAATTGTATAATCTCCGGCACTGTTAGATCGCTGTTAGCACGCTCCTGCTCCAGCAGATCATACTCACCCTTAATATCACGCTTTTTCAGCCGACGACCTAAGCCCAGCCAGCGTTTCTTATGCCCAGAGCTTAAGTCTGTTGCTTTTTTGGTCTTGCGCTTGGTCTTGCGTGATGGCAATTCCTGCACCGACACCGGCACCAGCCCAAACATACGCCTATTATGCTGCTGTTGAGCCTGCAAATCCTTGTGATACAACTTAACATATCGAGCTGGACGCTCCTGCAACTGCTGTTGCCGCATTATCCGTTTGCGCAACAGCGAACCATGCGAACTTAGATCACGGCGACGTCGAATGGCATTGCCATTGGACTGCTGGGCTACGTACCTTGGCTTGGCAGCGGAGCAGCTGCTGCAACTACAGCTGCTCTTATCCTGGGCGCGACAATCTATTAAAGAACAATTATGTTATATGTTGTGCCCAAATTGCAGCTAAACTTAGAGCACGCACCTGCTTTGTTCACCGTAACGCGATCCACCTTGGCATACAGCTTGCTTGGCTTAATCTTGGGTGGTGCTGGCGTGCGCGGTTGCTCCACCGTAAAATCAAAGCTATAGCTTATCTTTGCCTTGGTCTGCACGGGCTTCTCCACACGATAGCCATACTCGCCGCCCTCGTAATATTTGGGCTTGTTCGGTTTGGGCACATTCAGCTGATAGCCAAGCTGTGTGGGACAAGCGCAACCCTCATCCCCCGTATAGACAACCTTAACGGGAGTGGGCGCGGGAGCTGCCCCAATCTCGCCTGGCAGCACCACCAACAGCAACAACGGCAACAGTGCCATTCTGATCGAGTGCAGCATTAGCATTGTATATAAATTGATGATATGTTGATGATATATCAAATGTCGTCTGCTTTGGTATCTGACGTTCTGGCTACTAGCCAAAGCTTCGTAGATCGCCTTCTTTATATCGGCTTTCACTTCAATCCAGTGCAATCTCTCACGCAGCCCCAATTAGACCACGTCTGGGAGCGCTGTCTGCTCTGCGGCTAATTTGGGCTGTGGTCTCAACTTGAACTTGAACACTGTTTTTTTTGAGATATTGTTTTTGTTATTGTTGTTATTGTTGTTACTCGCTTTAACAGTGACCTTTTCAAATAGCGATGTTTTCGGTCAAAAGTCATGTTCCCAGCACTCGTTGAATTCAGTGCCGAAACGAGATTTTCACTTTATTTGGGGTTAGGGGCAGTTAAATATTAAATAAATAATTATTTAAAGACATACTTACATATGTATGTCTGCATGTTTATGTATTTCTGCATATGTTTGAGCAGCAACTGCTTTGCACTGCTTGCTTTTGTATGCGCCATTTGTTTGACGCTGATCTATCGATTAATCGATATTGCAATTAACTCAACACATGGTGAGTATTCTATTAGTAAAATATCGATCTATCGATATTTACAATTAACTCAATACGTGGTGAATTTTAGCATTCTATAAGTAAATTAACCTTGAAACCGTTAAAGTGCGCTTATATTAAAAAGAGTGAATATGCAGTTTAATGGATGTACATTTTTTACGTTATAGCGATGTATACTTTTAGGAAAAAAAAAAAATTAATATTGTAATACAATTTAGCTGCTAATTGCGTTCTCATATCATATTTTTTGTATTAATCAGAGTCTTTTGGTTGAAATTACATTGGCGGGCGTGCTCTTATAGACATTGTATTTATTTCGCAGTCAGCAGTTTTACCAGATCATAATAGGCTTATTAACGGTATATAATATTCAAATTGGAAACTATAGAACTACGAAAAAATATTTGTAAGCCTCTGCAATAGGAATTAAGAACAAGTGTTCTTTATTGAAATAGTCGTTTTCCACCCACTCTATAAATCTTTTATATAGCTTACTTATGCAAACTTTGTACTCTCGTGAAAATAGGAATAGATGCTGTCGTAACTAATCGAATCGGTTTACTATATTAAATGAGCGATTGGTCGATTCTTTTTGTTCACAATTGAAGTCTTGCTTATGCTATAGAATTTAATCAAATATGTACTACTTGATTTTCAGAAAATTTCTGAAATTTAAAAGAATATTCCTATATTTGCAATCCAATTGTGTATTTTAAAAAGAGTTTAAACACTAACTAATAAATACATACATACATCCATTCATCCATAATCATATACAATTATTTACAGGTTGAGAAAAGTAGTAGTGTTTCTAATAATAGCTGCCTCCTTCCAGTTCCTGACGACGAGCATTGCGATAGGAAGTGACGCGACCGGGCTTAAAGCCACAATCGACGGATACTTTGCCGCCCACCTTGCCATAGCTATCGTTGCTGTATTCAGAACTGTAACCAGTGCTATAACCATAATTGGTTTTGGAGGTGATCTTCTTGAACTTGGGATTCTTATACTCTTCCGTAATGTAGCCCAGCTGCTTGTATGTTAGCTTTGGCGCTGATTCATCATCATCATCGGCAGTTTCTTTCTCCTCATCCTCAATGTATTCCTCCTCTTCCTGCTCCTTGGCTGCATAGTTGCGTTTCTTCAGTGTGATGACTTCGCTCTTCAGCTTAAATAGATTTTCCTCCGGCACATTGGAAAAGAATACTTTTTGCTGTCCATCCACAGGCTTCTGGGCAAAGCCATATGCCAATTTCGCCTCGGGCACATCAATGGCCTTGCCAGCCTGTGCCGCCAGACTGACACTCAAGGGATCTGCGGGTGCACTATGATCCTCCAGTGTTTTCTCGGCCGCATAGCCAATGCTAGAATGAATCGTAAAAAAATGATCATAACTGAGGATGCAACTTGGAATTGAGTAGACCTACTTATGATAGCTGGAGCTGGTGCTGGAACTGCTGTAGGTGTTATCTTGGCACTGCTGGCAGCCGCAGGTGGGTTTGCATGGCGGCTTCTGTGAAAAATGAAAGAGTTTTGGATTTGGGTATCGGTTATGGTTTCGGTATCGAATTTGGGTTTTGAGTTCTATCATAGCAAGTAAGTTGATTGTTTATGCTTGACGGCACGTACGTTATGATAATGATGACTGAACGATGCTCAAGCTCATTACGATGTTGATGATCATGATGATGTGAATGTTGTTGTTGCAGCACTTGTTGTTGATGATGATGACACTCGTTGTTGCTGTTGGCCTATTACTGCTCATATTCAACACTGATAGCGTTTGCATGCGGAAGCATTTGCAGAGGATGTATGCATGTGTGCATGTTAGATAATGTGTGAATTAATGTGCTTAAATTAGAGCTGGGATTATGGTTACTGGGTATTTGATCTATGTTAGGCTAGGTTTTTGATTTGGTTATTAATCACAGGCCATAGCCGTAGCTCGCGGGCAGCATGCGAACGCCACCACCACCACCACCACGCCTCTTGTGGCACTCGACATGATCCAAGCGCTGCAGCCGCTCAGCGAGACGCTGTGCCGCCAGCGTTTTGGCCTCGATGGCGCCCTCGAGCATGCGGCGACTCAACAGATTATTAAACGCATGCACATATTGGAAGAGCTCACGTACTTTGCCGCAGGTCTTGGGCAGTTGGGCGGGCTCGATCAGCTGCTTGCTGCACCAGCAATTGTCACCAATGGGGGATAGATTCACATCGCTGGGCTCATAGTAGCGCGGCTTTGGACGCACTATTGTTGGACCCTGGCAGCTCTGACAGTAATCGGTGCCCTTCTCCGAGCACACGCAAGCGGCGAGCAGCTGCAATATAGAAACATATTGTTAGTTTTGTCATATGGCAACTATAATTGAAAATTGAACATTTTGATTAACACTTACGCCTTGGCTGCATTGCAGCGCCAGCAGCAATGTCAACAGCAATTTACAGGCGTGCATTGTAATTTGTATTATTTATGTTATTATTTTGTTGTGTCTCTCTCTCTATCTCTCTCTCTCTCTCTCTTATCGGTCGCGTGCTGCTCTGCGCTCGTTAAACGTTTGAACTGACACCGCAGCAACCCACACGTTTTTATACCCAAGATCTAAAGCTCAGCTCAGTTCAGTTGAGCTCAGGTAAGGTTCTTGTTGATGTTTTTGTTTGTATCTTTATTCTTCTTGTCTATGTTATTGTTATACCCTGCACATGGTATTTGTATTTTGTGACAAAATGTGTTAAGTATGGAGAATGGGCCTTTTCAATACCCCAAAATAACGTTAACTTCGATAGACCGCAGCATCAATAATACCGACAGCTAATCAATAGTTGCATTAGGGTTTTAACATCATAATTTTTAGTTTATAAAAATAACAATATTAGATATTTTTTGATTTTGTTTTCCCATTTTCGAATAAAATAGCAATCATCATTCCAGTAAAGATAGCAAAAAACAAAACATACTAAATACTAATTCTGCGTCAATATTCGAAATGCATAATACCTAATAATTCCGATTCCACATCTTGTGATCTAAATCGAAAATGGAAACAAGCCTGATAATGTATCTTTCAAGAAAACAAATATTTGAATGATTTGGTATTTGACTTATAAGTAAACATGCCAACATTGATAGCACTGTTATTTACACTTTAATACTTGCTTTAAGATAAGATTACTATGTCACTTACCATATAATCTATTCAATTCAACTAAGTTGGTCTGCAAGAGTATTTAATCTTCGACGACCCAAAGATACATTTGTTAAAAACTATTCTTTACATTTTCTTCTCTATTCTCGTTGAGTGCGATTCGAGTTAAATGAAACTTGGCATCACTTCCAACACATGGGGACACTTTCACCATTTCTTTTCACACTTCAAAAGTGCCAGGGTCACAGTTCAGGCGCAGTTTGAGGTCCATTGCCGCTTTCCCTCGGCTGTGGCACGTGCTTCATGACCCAACACCCACCACTCAGCGACAAGTGGATCTTGTGGGATGTGTTGATAAAACTGCGCAATTCTGGCTAATTCCATGAAATTCATATCACCAACGTTGCTGCCGCTGTCGCAGTCGCAGTCGACAGTGGCAGCGAAGCCGATGCCGATGCCAAAAAAGTTAGCACAACAATAAGTTGTGCAAAAATCTAGAATATTTCCAGTATTTTGCAATTAATTATGTTATGTTCCCATTTTGATCGTTGCCAGTGAAAAATTTGGGTCAACGTCTGCGTTTTTCATTTTGATTGTCTCAGATTAGTCTATTAACCTTATTATTGTTAATGTTTCTACATATGTACATTGTACATACATTGTACATATGTTCAATTGTATGTGGAAAAATATGCTTATTAAAAACTTGTATACATGTACATATGTTGTTTGATTGTACATACAATGTACATATATATATTTAACTTAACATTCCCGTAACTCGTGACTATCTTGCTTTGACTTATCTAACTCGATTTCAATCTCTATTTCTGATCCTGATGATGGGCTTATTCACTCAAAGTTTTTGTGGTTTTGTTATTCCATTCCAAAGTAATTGATAGGAGAGCCATCGGTTTTACTTGATGTCATTTTGCATAATTAATGTTTACGCCCCTTTAATATAAGTGAGCTGTATCAAATGTTTTTAACAAATTATAATAATAAGTTAAACATTTAACCTTTTTCTAAAACTCTAGTTAAATTTCTAGTAAAATAGTCTGCGCAAGACAACCGAACATAGAGCTGCATACCTGCATTAAATTAAACTGAATATCATGTAAGTTCGACTTGGAATAATTCAGATTTGTCTAAAGACTTTCCTTTCTTTACTTTCCTTGTGGACTACTACTTTCGACAAGAGTATTTTTGTCACGAAATGTGTAACGCATTGAAGGAGACGTCTCAGAAAAATATTGTATATTCGTGATCAGCATCAACAGCCGAGACATGTCCATCTGTCCGTCTGTCTGTCTGTCTGCTTATATGCGAACTAGTTCCTCAGTTTTAGAGCTATCGTGATGAAACTTGGCACAGTTCTTTCTGCAAGCAGTTCATATGTCAGAATCGGCCAGATCGGACCACTATAACATATAGCTGCCATAGGAACGATCAGTGAAAAATAAGTTTTTGCATAAAATGCTTTTTTGTTTTTCAAAATAACTCAAACAAACTCGCTCTGTCTAAGTTTTAGCACTTTTTACACATGCTGACAAAATTTCATCGAAATCGGACCACTGTATCTTCTAGCTGCCATAGGAACGATCGGTTGAAAAATAAGTTTTCTTCTGCAAGGGTTTATATCTTCGGCACGAAGAAGACAACATTTCTTTCTTGTTTCTATAAAAGTTAGTTGCCTAGCCTTGCAACTTGATGCTACTGCGGCCAGATCGAATTAATTGTTAAAAATATTGCATTTTTAGCATCACTACAACGAGTTGTCAAGGGTATTTGAAAAAAAAACTCGCCACACTGAAGATAGTTATCGTTCTTGCTTGTTTTTGTTGCTGCACCGTTAAAGCCACGTTGTTTAGGCCGAGAAAACAGGTGCTGACCTTATAAATAATTTCGACAATGGTTAACCCAATTGTTGATCAGCTGCTGATCACGTGTGCTGTTTAATTGTTTCAGATTTTGGTTAATTACAACTAGACAAGGCCATAGTCTGCAATAGATGCGCACGGCAACAAATCCGGGGAAAGCACATACATATTATAGTTATCAGTTCGTTTCCTTATCGTCGTTCGTGAGAAGTACACATACATACAAATGTACAAATGTATGGTTTAACAAGAAAGATCAGCTACAAGGCTTCAAAATGCCGAAGATTCAATACCCTTGTTCTATACTATCTTTTCTCAATAGCTTACTTGTTAAAAAGCTGAGTTCTCAATGGTTTTTAAAGAAACATGGCCAAACCATATAAGCATGTTAAACTAGCAGTTGTTTAGTTTGGAAGAGTTTAGAAATGGGATGGAAAAAATCTGTCTATCTAGATCACATTTCTATTAGAGATACATCTGAATAAGCTAATAAGAAATTTATTTTGCAGCTATGTATGTATGTATATGAGAGTCTTAATCCGACTTATTTCACTTTTCTCTTATGGACTTATCTCTGCATGCAAAGTGAAAAATAAAACATTATTATATTTCGACAAAAGGAGAAACTTATAGCTCATGATTAGCACTATAATTGGTGCTAAGGTAGATTTGAGGCAATTGTATGTTTTTGAGATAATTACAAAAAAACCAACAACAAAATCATAAGTCGATTTCAAGGCGCAAAGTTCAAAAAAGCGAATTTCAGCAAAACCTGAATGAATATTTTAATGCAACTAATTTTAAAATGCTATGCATTGATGCATCTTTAAATTGTTTTTTATTTAATTCAAAAATTTTAAGTAGTTTATGTTTTATTATTTTTTATTTAATTTTAATAACTCAACTTTTTTCCCATGACTTTGCAATTGAAAATTTAGAGTTAAGCTAGGTTAGATTAATCTTTTTACATTTTTTGAAGATAGTTGCTGTTTTTATTAAAATTCTGTAAAATTTCATCAAGGTTCAGCTTATATTACGATGTAAATATTATAGAGAATAAGAGCTGTTTCTGTTCAATGCCTAAAATAAGAGAAAAATCATTTTTTCTGAGCTTACAGTCGATTTATTGAACTGGATTATAAATTGTTAGATTTTATAAATTTCCAAAAATTTCATGACATTCTGGTGGAAATGGCCATATACTTCATAGACTCGGAGGCTTCTCGTTCGTTATAAAATTGTAATACCCTTTGCCACAGTAGAAAAACGCGAGCTTGGAATAGCATACCCGAAGAGATTCATCGTAACAGATAGTGGAAGCTGTACAGTCGAGTTTTAATAGTTTGTCATTATCAGCTATAATTTTCAATAAAAAGTTTTATAATATATACAACTAATAGACGTGTCTAAATGCTCTCTTATCAATAAGAACCGAGCCAAGCTGTCAGCCTGGAGCGCAACAGTTGCCTTAGTACAGTTGTACAGCCACAAGTGTTCGAATCATTAGCAGAGCAGTAGCAGTTTAAGTCGGGATATTGCTTTAAGCATCAGTTGAAATCCTTAAAAGAAAACAACGAACTTAAAATGGCAACAAAAAGAATGGACCTGAATGTTAAAACATTAATGGTGCTAAGCGGTAGCTCCAATCCGCTTGGCCAGACGTTTGCCCAGGAGCTATGCGGTCGCCTGGCAGCAGGATCGGTGGCGCTCATCCTGGATGAGAACGCAGATAAATTGAAAGCGTTGGAAGTGCTCTTGAAGCAGCAATTGAAACCGGATGTAGTTGAAATCATTACTGGCGTCTTGGATGAACACCACACCAATGGTGTTCAACTGCTGGAGCAAAGTTTGCGGCAAAGCCAACATTGCCACTTCAAACGCACTATCATTGTGCATAACGAGGGTGACTCCGCCACACATGTCCTAATAGAGCCGCAAACGACGCAGGCTTGGACCGATTATGTACAGCGGCAGTTGTATGCGCCGGTGGCACTTAACCAACGCTGGTTGAATGCTCCATCGCTGACCGGCATCGAGAAGCTGGCCATCAATGTGACATCGTCGCTGCAGTTGCGCCCGCTGGTGTACAACACGCTGCTTTGCTCATGTAAGCGTGCCCGGGACATGTACTTCCGTTCCATGGCCTCGGAGGAGAGTCGAGCCAATGTCCATGTGCTCAGCTATGGGCCTGGTCTGCTACAGACACATCAAACCCAATACGATGACAACGGCAACACTATCGATCCCATCGAACTAATAATGCTGACATCGCAAGATCAGCAAGTGGCACGCGTAAAGCCGCTGCAGTCAATACTCAAGTTGATCAACATACTGGAGGAGACCGCCTTTGTGTCCGGTCACGATGTGGATTACTATGACACTTTCAACTTATGAGTAGCAACGCAGTGGTGGCCTGTGCATCTACCTGGTTGTTGGACATGGTTGACACTGACACACACTGCTGCAGACAAGCATCTAAATACGGCGGACGATTTTATATATGAATTTTTGAAAACGGTAACGGAAATGAATAAAATATGGCTTCTGACCCTCGTGCTCATAACGGTACAATGCGTGTGTTACGAAAACGGAACACACAAAAATGCAAAAACACAAAAAAATATGCTACTTTTATTCATTTTTGTTTGGGCAGAAATAATATTATTTGTGGGGGGTACTGTACTGCATTATTTTCCGAGCTTAAAACTTTCACTCGAAACCATTTCTTGAACGAAGGCAAGAATTTTGATTGCTTTGAGAGTCGATAAATCATTTTTTGGGAGGGAGTACTGTACTCCAACCTTTTCCGAGCTTAAATCTTCCCATCAAAATGATTTCTTGAACGAAGGCAAGTATTTCGATTGTTTTGAGAGTCGATAATTCTTTTGCTTTCTCGAAAGAGCGGTGCATCCAGCCAGTAAGTCCTGGTATTATTTTATTCTAAGCATACTTTTTGAATAACTCGATCAGTCTCTCTCTCTCTCTCTCTCTCTCTCTCTCTCTCTATCTCTCTCTATCTCTATCTCTCTCTGCCTCTCTTTCTAAACTTGTGACTTAACGGCTGCGATTGCAATCGTTTCTGCCAATGAATCATTCACAACAAGCGTTTTATCAGCATATGAACGCACACGCAGCCAGATCACTGATAACACTCAAATCACGATCGTCGGCTCAGCAGCAACGTTGTTGTACTTGTAGACGTAGTATTCAAGCGTGAGAGAGGCACATGACCTATGATCATTACTATAGCGTCGCAATTCTAAGAGCGAGTGGGTTTAGTCGATCGTGAATTGTTGCCATGTGCCATGTTTTTATACATATGTACATACATATATGGTATAAGATCATATTACGTTATGTTAAATGATCTCACAATCTTCATTGATAATTTTATGGAATTAGTAGCATTTTTAAGAGCTGATACAATTTGGCTTCAAAATAAAATATGTATCAAAAAAATATAATAGATATTGAATACAATAGCCGAAACAAATATTACTCTTTTAATTAGAGTTTGATTCTTCGATTATGATTTTAGTTATATGCAAAACTTTCATCAGATCCTTAAGATATAGAAACATATCTAAATGTATCTGAACGTATCATAAAATATAATTAATTGCAGTGCTATTTAAGAAACTACTATTAAAAGCATTTACAGGTGAAATTATATTTATAATAACAATTAACAAAACTTGTACAACAGTAAGGTCGAGAGTGCCTGATTAGGAAATACTCTCTATTTTGGTAAAAAGTAAAAAAAAAATCAAATATTTCTACAACTATTTCAATTCAAACTCATATATAGCTGTCCTTAAACACTCATATATTCCTAGAATGATTGAAAAGCCGAATTTAAGAACTATTTCTTAATCAATATGGATTTACAATATTTATGTTATATTGATTTGCGAGAGAGTGCACGAAAATGCAATGTTGTTATCGAATATGTATTATTTTATAAAAAATATACATGTTTTAAAGTGCTTCTCCCGTTCTTATTAGTACAGTAATTTTGATGTGCCAAAATATCATTCGATAGTCAACGTCATGCATACAAGGTACATTATTTTTGGATTCTTAAGTTTCTGCATTATTTTAAGACTTAGTTGCAATGTAAGTTATCTGATAAATGGTGTTTATTTTAAATTATAAATTAAACAAATTTTCTAAAACAGGATGCTGTCGTAGTCAAGTTCACGAATGCGGTTTGTGAAAGTTATAATAAATCTTGGTTTATCATAAACGTATGGCGTCTCCGGGCTATTAGCCGTAATAAGACGACTATGCATTTCAACGGTACTATCCTTCATCCTGTGTACGATATTTATATTCAGACTCAAATGTTCAAGAAAGCCAATGGCTACAAGCCATGGCTCTTCAATGTCACCATAAATGGCTGTCGATCTCTCAACAAGTCTTATAATCCTTTGACTATTTGGCTTATTTCGCAATTTAAAGAATTTTCAAATTTTAACCACTCTTGTCCTTATGTGGTAAGTGTTAATTTCCTTCAGTTTGTTTTATTAATTTGAATTTCAATATCTTTTAAGATAGGGTGTTCAATTTGTCAAAGGCTTATATTTGAGACCAAAGGTGGCACGATTCCCTATGCCAACAGGCGAATATTTATTAAAATTAAATTGGCTATTTGATGAAAAGACACAATTCTACGCAAATATGTATTTTGTTTTAGAAGAGGATTTGTTGTAATGCACACTATAGTAATTAAAATAAAATTACAAGGAAGCGTTTCACACGTTTGCTGAGCGTAAAGAATGAATAATCCATTATTATGTGTTTTATAGGTTGTCATCCTAGGCTTAAGAGTTTTCACAGTTTTTATTTAAATAAAAAAAGAAAATACACCTTACTTTGGGGTACCAAAGATAAATGAAGTTTGAAAAAAGTTTCATAAATAAAAATCGCAATCTTTGACCGATCGCTCATATGACAAATAAAAGACATAATAAGTTAATTTTAACGAACCTATATAAATCTATATAAAATATAATAAAACTTGTTTGGTCATGATATCAGCAAAACCAAAAAAGTTTTTATGAAGTTTTTCCACAGAAAAAATCTATCTCGCAAAATCCGAAAATATTCTTAAAATAAAGATATAGGGTTCACAAAATGATTATGAAATTAAGGAAATTAGATCACAATTTTACAATTTTTTTTTTTATTACGGATGCAAATGAATTCATAACCGACTTTATCGACTTTGCAATTCATTTTCGTGCTTTGGAAATTCGCCATTCAAAAAATACAAAATATTGCGTACGATAACAGTTTTTTAATGTCGTTATTTTAGTGCACAAACGGCTGAATAAATTGTATACAATATTTTACAAAGCTCCGTCTTTGAAGCATTTTCACACTGGTTGTTGAACTGACTAGCACAAACGAAAACAAAAACCATAGGGTGTAGAAATCTGTAAAATTTAAAAAAGCTGATAATGTTGTTAAAATGACCGATTAAAATGAAAAATCGAGACAACATCTGAGCTTCTGTATCATATGTTAAAATAGTTTTTAGAATAAATGGATTGCGGTTTATTAATTGAAATCTAGTCTAGCGTGTCTCTTGGATTATTCAACGCAAAACACAACTATTTGACCTTGACAGTAGCAGATGCATTCCGCACCGTCCAGCTGGGGCCCAGTTGATAAGCGTTTGCTTTAAAAATACGTTTACGAGGCCTTTATTAAGCGATTTTAAGTGTGACAATTAATAAACAATTATCATTTAAATGCAAAACAACATGTAGTGACGATAACCTTTTTATGTAGATGTCATACCAAGCGGAGCTTCAAGCTGCACTAAGCGGTTAAGCAACTATATATTAATTGGACAGTAGAGCTGTACATTGTCGTTCAATAGAACGAATAGGCTCAGAAGTTTGATGTTTGCTCGTTCAATGTTTTCAATTGGGTTTTGGTTTCGTACGTTACGCTTACGTTAAAAGAAAATAATTAAAAAAGCGCATATCTCGAATTTCAATTTGAAATTAAGAAATATAAGAGAAGTAACATAAATGAAAAAAGAGTCAGGAATATAGTATTAGAGTTGGGCACATTAGTTCCGTTTTTTTTCCTAATAAAAGATGAAGGAGGTAATTGTTCATTTAGTTTCTTTCCGGATAATCGTTACTATGATTTCTTTCCGTATAGAGCAACCAATTGTTCCTTTTCTTGTAAATTTCTTTAGCTTGGTCATTCAAGAATGGAATGAGTGAACTAGTCGAACGAACGAAAATCAAAATTTGGAAGCTGCTGAACCAAAGCAACGAAAGAGAAAACGAACTAAACAAAGTAACCGAACCAAAGGAACTATAATTGATACCCAGTCATTCGAACTAGTTCAGTTCGGAACGACACAGCTCCAATGCGTATGTGATAACCTTTTTATGTCGATGTCATTGCGAATGATGCTTGATTAAGCTGCATCAAACAGTTAAGCAACAATGTATTAATTGGGAAAAGCTCATCGTCTTTTCGAATTAAAATATGTACGGACTGAAAGCTTAACATTACATGAAATTCAAAATAGAAAAAACAAAAACAAATGCATTTCGGATTGAATTGCAGCGAACAAGTTAAACGCTTGAAATGTGAACATAAAACTAACAAGTGTCATAGCCCCATAAAATTAATGACAGACACTTACACATATACATAGAAACCTGCTTACACACACACACACACGTGCATACGGTTTGAAGCTTTTGCCCAAAAGCTGCCTGAAAGCTCCATCAAAAGAGACAGTCTCCAAGCTGCAACCAACATCTGTTAAACCTGTGACTAGTCTTACAAATTTCTTGCCTTCCTCATCATCGTCATGAATCTGGAGCAGCGTACCTATTTGCTGGTAACAGGTGCCTCCCGCGGCATTGGCCGTGAGCTGGCCCTGCAATTATCGCAGCATATTAAAGCCGCCGGTTCGGTGGTGGTGCTGCTAGGACGCAGTGAGTCGCTACTGGCGGAGACCAAGACGGCCATTTTGGCAGATCATGGTGAGCTGCAAGTGCACACGTACTCCTTGGAGCTGGCCACATCCAAAGCATCTGACTTTACACGCATACTGAATGAGACGCTGCTGGACAAAGATATGGCCAAGTTTGAGCGCGCCATGGTTATACACAATGCTGGCACGCTGGGTGATACCTCCAAGCATGCTCGGGAAATTGGTGATACGGAGACACTGGAACAGTATTACCATATCAATTTGTTCTCAGCATTGGCATTGAACTGTGAGTTTTTGCGCGTATTTGCCAATCAGCCCAAATTGGTGGTGAATCTAAGCACATTGGCGGCTCTGGAGCCGTTCCCCTCGATGGCACACTACTGTACGGTGAAGGCGGCACGTGAGATGTACTTTCGTGTGTTAGCTTTGGAGGAGCCAGCTAGCAAAACGTTGGTCATCAACTATGCACCTGGCGTCATTGACACACAGATGACGCTGCAGGTGCAGAGTGAGTCACACGATCCGGCTTTGGCGGCTGCATTCAGGGAGCAGCGCGAGTCCAAGACCATGCTCACACCGCAGGAGACGGTGCTCAAGTTTATACAGGTGTTGCAGGCACAAAAGTACAAATCGGGCGATCATGTGGATTACAGGGATTAGATTAAACAGACAAAAATATGTCAACTTTATGGTTTATGGGGTTTTTTTTATTACTATGCAATGTAAATTAAATAAAATTAGAAAAAAAATATGTATATATGTATATATATGCATATAACGTTATAATTTTGTTAAAAGAAATCGGCAGCAGCATTTCTTCGTTTTGTGGGTATTTTCAGCAGATCGTCAGTCAGTGAGGAGCCTGTATCTATCGGCGTGGCATTGCCGCTGCCAATCTTAGCTGGCGTATGCTTGCCACTGTGCAATGGCATTGTGCGCACCATGTTGGGAGTAATCTTCAGCTTGCGTGTGGCTGACGTTGGTGATGGCGTTAGCATTGATTGATTACGCAGGCCCAGTTTGCCGGTGGCAAGATGCCGTGCAGCTGGCGACATGCTGGCCAGCCGCTCCATGTTGGAGCGCACAAATGGTGAGCCAATGTTGCGACGTGCTGTGTTCAGTGCCTGCTGCTTTTGGTTACGCATCTTTTCGCTGACTTTTTCGGCCAGCGCAATGCCAATGTTCTCCCTGCGTGAATTCTCATTGATGCGAAACGAAGGTCCCGGCGTATTGCGTAGCGGCGTATCTCCGCCATCTAGGCGAAAGGGCGTACCATCGATCTCGCCCCAGGTCATGATGGGCGAGAATGCCTCGCCGGGTCGTGGTGATGGCGAGCGCAGTAGCTCAAAGCCGCATATACGTGGCGTGGCGGTACTGATGACATCTCCATTGGCATTCGTGGCTGCTTTGATAATGTTCGACTCGGTTTGGGCCGTGGCTGGCAGTCTTGTGGCATTGTGCTGAATGCTCTGCTTGCGTTCGGCCATTTGAACGCGCTCCTGCTCGGTCAGTTCAACGCCATCCGGCACATACATGACAGAGTTCATATTGGTATAATTCCACGTCTCGATCTTTCGCAATGGATCTGGCTCCTCGAACTGCTGTTCAAGGCTGGGTAGCATTAGTGCTCGCTGCAGCTGTTCAGCGGACAGCTGCTCGTGATTGTAGAGCACGGCGTATTTGAGTCTTAGCTTCGCTTCGGCCGTCTCAATAATTTCCTGAAAACTTTGATTGTCCTCGCTAGTGTAGCGCTGCAGAAACGAGTCCAGCGACATTTTGCGCGAAATTTCATCTTGTTTGCCACCCTCGGCGACGCTGTTGTCCTTGCTGCTGCTGCTCGTCGAAAGTGGCGTCTCCGGGCGCGGCGTGGCGCTACCATTTGCCATGCTCACTGGTGTTTCAAATGTGGCTGGTGACATGGCTGCTGCAAGATAGAAAAACAACAATGTCTCATACACTGTGTAGCAAACTTGGCAATCAAGGAACTTACCATTGCGACTGTTGGCGCTGCGGCGTCTGCTGTTGCCAGTGATGAAGCCAACGCTTTGACTGTAGCGTGCCCGTATTTCAGCCATTTGTAAAAAATCGCGACGTGACTCTGCGTCCAAATAGTCGTTTTGGGCGCGCAGTCGTTCCAGATCGGGAAAGAAGTCGCGCTGTATAATCTTGGACATTTCCTCAATATAGCGTTCCTCGGTTAAGATTTTCGGTTTGATTTTGCGACGTTCTGTATTGGTGGGCAGCGGGCGCTTGAATTCCGCTAGTGCAGTGTTTTGCGCCCTGGCCATTTCAACGGCCAGGCTGCCGGGTGTGCTTGGCGTGCTTGGTGTAGCGCTCATTATGTCAGAATTGTTATTTTACAAGTATTGTTAAAATGAGCCGAAGTAAGAAGCAAATGCAAACAAAGGTTTAAGATCAGCTGGAGGGGCTGCCAGATAGTTTAAAGACTATCGCCTAAGCTATCGAGCTATCGATTGCAATAACAGCTGTTTCAATATGGGTACTCCTGTTCATATTACAGTTCCGAAATGATTCAAATGAACATGGCGTCAGATAGACCATTTAGCAACTGGAATGGTGAACAGCGCATTTCTTTTACAAAACTAAAGGATAAAAATAGTTACATAGTTATTTGGCATGCAATTTTTATTTTTGGTGCCATCAGATTTGGCTGTGTACTGCAAATTTATATACTCATATATCTAAATCAAAACAAATGATTTTGAAGCACTTAATTCTAAAATATCTTCCCTATTTCAGTTTAATATAAATGCATACTTATTTTAAGTGCGTCAAAAATAATTTATAAATTAGTATACCATAATTATTTTTATTCTCAAATGTGCACTTTCTGTCTTTCTGTCCGTCTATCCGTCATTTGTCCATCCGTCTGTATGCACGCAATTTTTCCACAGTTTTGAAGCAAAAGCAAACCAGTTTGGTATACATGTTAATGCTAAATACCATAGGCAGTCAAAGTGTTAAGAATTTGTTCTCAGGACAAAAATAAATAAAATATCGCAATAAAAAATATTTCACGAAATGCGAGTGATATCACAAAATAACATCGTAAGTTCCCATTAAAAATGGGAAAAAGGTAGTTATAAAGTACTGCAAATGTATGTAACAGGCAGAAGGAGGAGTTTCCGACTATATAAAGTATATATATTCTTAATTAGCATCAATAGCCGAGTCGATCTAGCTCAGTAGATCTAGCTCCGTCCGTCCGTCCGTCCGCCCGTCTGTATGAACACACAGATATCGGAGACTATAAGAGCTAGAGAAACCAAACTTGGCATGCAGGTTCCTGTATACCATACGCAGATCAAGTTTATTTCAAATTTCCGCTGCACTGCTTGACGTGCAATTTCGGAGCAGGGAGTAGTCGGTAACATTCGACTAGAGCGTTCTTACTTGTTAGGATTATATTAGTTACGTATGAGATGCACAGTATCATAAAAAGCCAGTTCCGACCGAACAAACATTTGGAAAAGGATGATACACTCACCATTTGATGAAATAAAAGCTGATGATTGATTGTCGGCCGTATACTGTATGTCCGGCGACCATTGATTCCATAAGAATGGTTTCAATGTTTGGCTAAATTACTTCAACAATTGTCCCATTTGCCGACACTAACATAATTTTAAAGTGTTGTTAACATTAGTTGTATTACTATATATTTTGTTTTTGTGAAATAAACCAAAAAACAAACATTCGAAATTTGAAATATACTTGATCTGCGTATTGTATACAGGTATACCTGCATGCAAAGTTTGGTGTCTCTAGCTCTTATAGACTCCGAGATATGTGTGTTCATACGGACGGACGGACAGACAGACGGACAGACAGACGGGCATGGCTAGTGCAACTCAAATGTTGATGCTGATCAAGAATATATATACTTTATATAGTCGGAAATGCCTCCTTCTGCCTGTTCCTTTTTCCCATTTTTAATGGGAACAGGCAGTAAAAAACGTTATGGATCAAGTGTGCCATGAAACAAATGTCAGATTCCTCACACTGAACATGCATATGTATTTAATACTAACATTTCATAACTAAATAAGACTTCAGTCTAACAACATATATTACTTAAAATTGTGTGAAGCAAATTTTGTTGAAAATTTTTACAAATTTTTCAAAACTAAAAAAAAGTAAATATATTTTAGAATTAGCAGTGAAAAAAAAAACATACGCGAAATACATACAGACATACATATATACACTATGGCAAATATTGGAAGCATATGCATTCTGGCTGCGACTGGTATAGCACTATTCATTCTTGGCATAAAGCTCTGGACCAGAAAAATCCAAGGCCAGCGAAATACGCAACGTCTCCTATTGGGCCTAAGATGCACCATTTGTTTGGATTCAATGGTTGAAACTCAAGGACCTTTGTCCTCTTACCGTCTGTCCTGTGACCATTGGTTTCATAAGAAGTGCCTGCGCTCGTGGCTGCGCAATACCAATAGTTGCCCAAATTGCAGGAGTGTAGTGCATAAATTTGATGGCGTGCGAGTAAGACCATCGATGCTAGCTTATGATGAACCCCGCTATGTGGAAATTGACGAACTTGGTATAGAAAATGCAGACGAACCACCAAACTGGCCGAGTCAGCGTCCGCCGCTGCAAACCCACGTGCGGCGTATCTCATCGCCCTTTTATTTGGGACGTACTCATTGAGAAAAGATTTCTTATTTAGTTATTTCTCATTTGTATTGCATAGTTGATTTGATCGATTATTAAAACAAGTTATAATTCGTTTCATTATTTATGTTTCATTGTAAAATAGCCATATATAAGTCATTCTAGCAACGCGTTGTCTTAATAAGCTTTGAAGCTCGGGCTTCTGGTGGCCCAGAGTGCTCTGGTACAAAAAACTAGCGTCACATCCTGATTTTCAAAATGTAATTTCAAATTCAAAATTGACAAGTATTTCCTAGCATGCTATGTATTTTTATACTTTTTTTTTTAAATTTTGTTGAAAAAAAAAAGAAAAAAGTATATTGGGTTTGTGAAATGTCCGTCTGTCCGTCCGTCTGTCCGTATGAACGAACGCAGGGTTTTTCCACAGTTTTAAAAGCTAGAGCAACCAAACTTGGTATACATGTTGACATATACCATAGTAAGACACAAACAACTTCTAGAAATCAACCTATACTTTACATTTTGTATAGCCCCGAAGGTTAGTTTTCTTTTTTTATCAAATTTGCTTAACTGGCTAAATGTCTGAAAGAAATTAACTAATGCATAATTTTACTCACAGCGATTCTAGCATATTAAAAGAAAACAGAAATATTAAAAATTAGATTTTATTAATCGGCACTGTTTACTATTCTGTTTTGCAGATGGTTAAAGCCAACTGCAATTTTGTATATGAAAAACTTTTGTAATTTTTCACTTACATATGCTATCGATTTTCCATGCATGGAAGCTTTTCAGAATTCAAATGGCAATAATTTCAATATAAATGACTCAATTTCAGTTGGGAACACCATCGACTTGGACATCAACATGCCATTATCATTATAATACAAATGCTGTTGCTTTGGCAGCTGCTGCTGCTGTTGCTGCTGCTGCCTGATGTTGCTGCTGCAGCTTCTCTTCGGCATTGCCAACAAATCTGTTAACAGTTGGCAATAATTGTGCTGCTGCAGAAACATCGTCATAATTTCAGTGGCTGCTTTGTCCCTTTGGTTGTTTTTGTTTTTATTTTGTTCAGGCAGGCAGCATAATGTTCTCTATCCGGCTATTTTTGGGATTGTGCCTTTTATTGTTGCAGGCAGCGTTGTCATCGATGGCATTAATTTTGGTAAGTGCGCAGGGGGTGTGGGGCAGGCAGGCCTATGAAGTTGAAGAGACGCTTTTCAACACTCTGCACTGGCAAACGATTTTTATGGCACGACATTTCCGAGCAACATATTCTTGAATTACTCGCTCAATTTCCGTTGAATCAACAAAAGATCGACTCCCGACTCTCCAACTCCAATTCCAACTCCAACTCCGTCTCCGGCAACTTGCAACTGCAACTGTGAATGTTAATTGATGCTCTTCTGCAATATTGTGTAATATTAATTAGCACGACGCGACAACCATCAAAATATAATTTGTATATACTTGTACATATTCAAGCAAACATTTCGCACTGCCTGGCCGAATTTTTTTTGTCAAGTTTTTATTTCATAATTTTCACGGCTCATAAACGCAGCTACTTTGTTGCCTGTCAGCTTTGTTCCTTGCTTTTTTCTTTCTCTCGTTTTTTACAGCCGATTGTCGCCAGTTGTGGGCACGTGCGTCTGGCATGTGTATTGTTGAAGTAGGGAGGAGTAGTAGAGGGTATCCTCGCGATGCTGCATGCTGCACAGATTTGTTTGTGGGCGTGTCAGCAATATGTCAATATCCACTCGAGAGTCGCGCATGCGTGCTCCCCAAATGCCCGGAAAAGGTAGTTTCACTGCCAGATTCTGAGCCTTAGTCACAGTCTCAGTCAGAGGCGTTTCCACAAAGGGTTGTGTAGCACTCCACTTCAATTCTGATCTTAAAACACGATGCCAACTAAACAACAAAGAATACATAAATGAATTTGTCTCGACTATCAAGTACCCTGTTGAATTCTTTTATGAAAAGTGGTATTTATAGAATGTTTTATTGTACATTCATTCAGATATTGTTTGTCAAAAATAAGCTTGGTTTTTATACTCGTTTTTCTTCTGAAAAAA
Organism: Hirtodrosophila cameraria; assembly: GCA_949708635.1. Classification (NCBI taxonomy): domain Eukaryota; kingdom Metazoa; phylum Arthropoda; class Insecta; order Diptera; family Drosophilidae; genus Hirtodrosophila; species Hirtodrosophila cameraria. The sequence continues at coordinate 24,379,634 of OX453090.1, read as the reverse complement.
AAAAACATCTGTGCAATGAGAATTTACTTCGCAAAGACACAAACAGACAGCGTCGAATGTTGATGCTGATTAGAAACATATTATGGGCTCTATTAACTGGAATATAAATGTTCAATATCATATTTATAATGAACGATTTATACCTAAAGTTATATATATTATGTATGTTTTTGTATTTGAGTCACATCAAAATAACATCTCATTGATTTCATGCTTTTTATTAAAAAAAAAATATTGAACTGGAGTTAGATTTCTTTGGGGTTTTGAAGAGGGTGACTCCATTCTTTTAGTATAAAAAAAAACCTTTGAATAAAAACTTGACTTCAGTCTTAAAGAAATTTTAAATTTTGATATCATCTATTTTCATAAATAAAAGAATTAAATTACATTTCGAATTCAGCTTTCAAAAAAGAATTGAATTGAAATTTGATTGAGGTCCTAATAAGTCCAATTTATGTTTTTCAAAAACAGAATTAAAGTACGTTTTAATTTCAGTCCAATGGAAATATACATACGCGAATGGCAATTCATTAATATGATAATCTGGGTATCTGCCTATCTGGGATTAATTCCCGATCTCTTGCAGTAAAGCTTCTGTCTTTAATAGAAAAGTTTTTATCTTTGTTACAAGCTCAAGTAAAACATTTCAATTAATTTTAGAACAAATTAGTAGAGACCGAAAATAAGAGTTAGTTAATTATTTTAAAACAGAATAACCACACATCGATTTTAAAATACGAGTTATGGAATAAGAGTTATTCTGATTTTTAAAATAAAATTTATGATATATTAATTATTTTTGAACTTTGAAATAAAAATCGAGACATATCAATTATTTCTGATTTTTTTTAACATAAGTTGTGGAATACGAATTATTTTTGATCTTTGAAATAAAAGTGAAGGAATAAGCGTTATTTCTAACTTTTAGAATAAGAGTTATGGAAAAAGAGTTATTTCTGATTTTTAAAATATATATTATGGGATACGAATTATTTATGTTTTTATAATAAAACTGAAGCTATATCTTTTATTATTGATGTATTTAATATAAGTTACAAAATAATTCTAATTAGAAATTTATATTTTAAAAATCAAGTAATAATTCTTATTTATGATTTTTATAACTAAAATCAAAGATAATTGTTTGACTGTAATTTTTATTATAAATACTGTAATCGGTACGGTCCCTGCAAATAAGGTTAACATATACACCCACAACATTTACATATCATAAAATATTTGGGGTATTGCTCCTGCGAACACAGTTAAGTACCCATATACGTTACAGGGTATTTAAAAAAATAAAAATGAAACAAGAATACCAAACACACGACGACGCTTACATAAACAAAGACTCAAGTGTCAATGGAAAAGCGGAAAAAAGAAGGCAAAATATAAACACGGTTTCACTTTCAAAGCGATTAGCTATGGACGCGCCTTGAACTTGTGCGGAAAAACGAAGCAACAATAACAACAACAACAACAACAACAACAACAAGAAATTGATAAGAATAACAGTCTACATTCGTTGTTGAAGTTCCTATGCCACTTGAAAACCTTCCAGCCATTTGACACCATTAGACATTAGGCGACCGAACGAACGTTCATATGTGGTATATGGTATATCGATCGACCAGGCGACACACCGCACACCTACAACAATGACATATACACACACACACATACACATAGTAACTTACTCCATAGATGTGGACCTACCGCAGTGTTGCCTGCAATAAATATTGATATTTCCAATGCCGATATTCATTTTACAGTGGCATCCAGAAATCATCTTTCCAAAGATTTTCGGTATTGTTCGGCCCTTTTTTTTAAAGTGCCTGGCATCTATCCAGTATATTATCATATTATATAACGCAGTCGTAATCAAAGGCAACTATTTCCGTACTGTATATAACTTGGACTCAGTTGAGCTGAGCTAGTACGTCACTCGACGATAAGTCTTATCAACAATGATAAAATAAAATAATGTATACAATTTATATCAGCTGTCAAATTGAAACTTTGCAACTTAGATTTTGTACTTGTTGGATTGTTGAAGATCTTTTTGAATTCTACTGTAAATTTGTTAAGCTATAGTATCATCTCATCAATATGCAAATCTTTTTATTTTTCGTACAATTCAATAGCAACTAACTTATACATCAATATACATATATAAGTACAAGTATATGCGTGTTCGTATATGGGCACTTCTACCAGAATGTCAACCAGGGCTGAAAATTTCAAAATCATTATTGGTACATATTACATTTTATATATATATGCTTTTATCGATGAATATCGTGAGAAATTGATTAAATCTAACAATTTACAATCCAGTTCAATAACCATCATGAGTAAATCGAATGCAATCTGGAAAAATGGCATTTTGCTCTTTTTTTTATTTTCTTTTAATTTTTAGACCGTTTTCTCTTTAATATTTACTTAGTCAAATGAACTGATCCCTGATGAAAGTTACTTAACAAAATTTTAATAACAACACCAACTACCTAAAAAAAAATTAAAGAAATAAATGTAACCTACATTGACTGTAAATATTCAAGTGTAAAGTCATGGAACATAATGTCACGTACGACATGTCGCGTGCGACAGCTATTAAAATTCAATAAAAACAAACTACTTAATAGTTTTGAATCAAATAAAAAACATTTTTAGGATATATCAATACGTAACATTTTAAAATCAGTTGCATTAAAATATTCTTTCAGGTTTCGCTGAAATCACTGTTTGAACTGTTCGCCATGAAAGCGAATTCTGTTTTTGTCGCGTGCGAATGCCTAGGTTTTTTGTAATTATCTTGAAAACAAACAATTGTTCAAAATCAACCTTAGCACCAATTATAGTGCTAATCAAAAGCTATAAGTGTTGCCTTTTGTAAAAGTAAAAGTTTTGACATATGTTTTTTTTTTTTTTTTGCTTTGAATGCATACGAATGTCGCGTTCGACATTGAAGAATTGCAGATATTTAATATATTTGATTAAATCCACTGCTTGGAAATTGACTTTTTGTGAAAGTGAACGATGAGTAACTGGCTATGTGTGAAACATGTGTAATACTAATGCAGTTACTCATCCAATATTTAAGTAAATATTATCAAGTAGCTTATGGGAAACACATTTTCCTTCGAGCTATGTAAAAGTATCGATATCGATATGCATATATATAAAAACAATAAATTAACATATGTTTAGTTAATAAAAACTAATTATGTATGTATATAGCTTTTAAAACTTTATATAACAAACCATTATGTATACATAAAAAAAAATAAAATTTTTTGATTATTTTTGTTACTAAAACCAATTAAAAACAAGTAAGAACTTTGCAGTCGAATGCACCCGACTGCGATATACTCTGTTTTCTGTACGTATATTAAAGTAAATTCTTTTAAAGACTATTTATATATATATGCTACGAACTATAAAATTCTTTCTACTAAGTGCAGAACGCTGCAAACGCCCAAAGCAGATCGAGACGGGTGCTTGGCAAAATGATCGCTCGCTTAGTGGGGCGGGGGTGGGCGTGTCAAATTTTTTTTCTCCAATCTATCGAAGAGTTCAAATGGAGTCATACTGCAAAATTTGGAGTTTCTAGCTATTAGGGTGTAGGAGATACAGGTTTAGCTCATTTGCGGGGGCGGTAGTGGGCGTGGCATATTTTTTTTGGCAGGTCGGTCAAGGATGTGGTCAGTAGTCTTTATGTCAAATTTGGTTACTCTAGCTGTAAAACTGTGGAAGATATAGGTTTTTGCGGTTTGTGGGGGAAGGGGTGGGGGTGGGGGGGAGATCTTGACACTTTGTCTGACTATGGTATATACCAACATGTATGCCAAGTTTGGATGCTCTAGTTTCAAAACTGTGGAAAAAAACTGCGTTCATACGGACGGACGGACGGACGGATGGACGGATGGACGGACGGACGGACGGACGGACGGACGGACGGACGGACGGACGGATGGACGGACGGACGGACATTTCACAAACCCAATATACTCTTTTTTTCCATTTTGGAAAACAGAGTATAAAAACTGCGTTCAAACAGACAGACGGACATTTCACAAACCCAATTTACTCTTTTTTTCCATTTTGGAAAACAGAGTATAAATACTTATTTTCCTAAGTCAATTGAAAGTACTATTAGCAAAATTACCTATCAACAAATTAAAATATTTATTTAATTTAGGACGCCTTAAGGATTGATAAACCCTTCACAATGCAGGATTAGCCCCCTGCTCAATGCTCCATGTGCCCCATTCAACACTTTTGTGGTGGCTTTTTGTCCTCTGTACCGACGATCGTCGACGACACATCTGTTGTTCTCGTTGCTCTCGTTGTTGTTGTTGTTGTGGATGTTGCTGTTGCTTCTGTGTTATTGTTTTTATAAATTTTATGCAAGTGTTGAGAAATTTATGTGCTCCCGGGCCGTGTTTCAACTGGAAGCTAGAATGCATGCCAATTTGCTGTTATTTATGGATCCAACAATAACAACAACAACAGCAAATGGCGTTATTAAATTTTAGACGCTGCGAAAAAAAAAACTGGATAAACAGGCAACCTCCCCCCATTATATATGACAGCTCTTTGATGATCCACTCTTTGGAATTACCGGAACATTTGCTATGTGACAAGGCTAAAGTTCAATAGCGATATAATCAATCTCATATCTCAGGTCGAACCGAGGCCCATCCTACACGTCACGTTTTTAGCTATTTTTGATATTTTGTTTGTTTTGTTTTATAGATCTGTTTGTATTGTGACTAATGAACGTCGCGTTTTGACGGCTTGTCAGAGTTGGCTATTATTTTCTTGCTAGGCACGGCTTTGACAACGTGTGAAATTGCATAGATCCCCAATATTTAAGGTATATGTGTACATATATATGACTATGTTGACTACACGCCGTTACTAATGATAACGGCACCACATGTCGCATGCTTCAATGCTCAGGTCTGCATGCTCCAAAATGATGTGTGTATGTATAGGGTATAAGTATACATAGATACACTATATATGTTCATATATACTATACACAATGATCCGATTGCGTTGACTGCATTAAGCATTACACATGGTATCAGATACATATATGTATGTATGTACATATGTATGCAATGAATACTGATAACAAAGCGCAATACAAAAATTGGAATGCTCGATTTCCACATTGAAATGATAGAGTGTGATAAGCCAGCTATGATCATAATTAATGGAGCGTTTGTAAAGAGACTTGTTGATAAATTGGCAATATTTATTGATTGCATACAAACATACAAACATTCATACTTATGTTTAAAGGTGTGGTCAGTACTGTCAGATATGTATGTAAACTTTCAGCTTTTCTAAAATTAAAAACAAATATCATTATCAATTGAATCGAACAATAGCTTATTAAAGTAATTATTAACAAATAAGAATGATAAGAGGATGTCTTGATTGACGGTTCGAAGGTACACAAAATATCCAAGAAATCGAAATTTTGGATGTAAGGTAGATAGTTTGTATCAATTTGAGATTTGCAATAAAAACCTAAAAAATGTTTGTGTTTTAAGCACATACATACATATAGTCGAGCATACCGACAATCTCGCCAGATCGACATGTTCTACATGTTGTACAGATGTACATTTAAGAGTCGTAGATTTAAGAGTCGGATATGCCTATCATTATGTTTCTTACAACGCATCGGCTCCAGAGCCGCTCTAATATTCAAAAAATGTTAACTTTCGCAAAATTAATAATTTTATTTAAAATATCTCATCTAATCCGCCAATATAATTGTCGGGTGTTCATAAAAGTTCTTAAAAAATTACATTATTGAAAGTGAAATTAGTTTGTTTGATTGATCATTGCATTTTATTTGACGATATTGTCGTAAATATTTAAAAAATTTAACTTGAATCTGCCAAAAATTATAGATTTTCATATTCATGTTTCGTTTTTATGAGATATATCACAAAATAAAAAGTAACATTTATTATAAAGTTTAAAAAGCTCGCAGATGAGAATTTTCTAGTTTTCGAAAGTCCAATGCAATTGAAAACGCTAATTCTAATTTTTGGAATAATTCTAATTTGCGAAGGCTCTAATTTCCAAACGACTTGTGTATCTTTTACATTTTTCTGTTCATAACAAAGAACAAGTTGTAGTTAAAAGCTCCTTACAGCCATATACTCTGTTTTCTGTGTAATTATCTTTATCAATTGGATATGAGCACGATACCAAATTTGCTGCGAGTCGAAATGCTCTGTTAAAAGGGAGAGAGTGAAAGGTAAACATAGCACAAACTCATTTATACTAAATTTCCCTTTATAAACAGAGTATTAAAGCTTTTGAACATTATGCTACTGCTTGGCTGGTCTTCTGGAGTCTATATTCATAGGATGGCAGCTTATCGTTTTTAGCTGTCAGCGGATGCAGCTTTTTAGTAGCTTTTGTAAATTGGCAACTGGAACTGCATTTTGCCGTTAAGAGGGGGTGGGCAGTGGGCGGTGCCGATAGGTGTGAAAAGAACAAAGACCAATTGATTTTGATGCTGTGATGCAGACACACACACAAACACGCTTGTTTCAAGGTGTGTACGTTTGTGTATGTGTGTACAAGTTTGTACACACTCTTTCGTTGGTTTATCTCAATTGAATCAATGGCACTTTTTGTTTACGCGAGAGAAAGAGCGTGGGAGCGTGGGAGTGGGCAGCGGGCAGCGGGGGGATCGCGGTACATAAACAAAGTGAAGAGCACCAATTGCGTGCCGGTGGCGGCCATTTTGTTTTTGCCTGGGCACTTATTTAACAGTAAACTACAAAAATCATGTTTAGTTTTGTTAATTTATGTTTTGGCTTTTATTGTTGAAACAGTTTCAGCATTTGAATTTGAATTTATATGTATGTACATAGAACAGTGAGATATAGTATGAATAGAATATAATTGAATCACTATGAAAACTTACAAGATACATTTGTTTGATAACAGTTAAAAGACAGTGCAAGTACCATAAGAAAAAATGTTGTTAAATAAAAAATAATTAAATACATAATTAGTTACATACTACAATTAAGATACATTTTTGGCATTTTTGTTGGTTTGAGCTAGACACAAAACTGTCGCTTAAGACTATTAAAAAAAAAACTTATTATTATTAGAGTTTAGTTTAAAGTTGAAAATACTTGTAATACTTGAGTTCAGGCCACCATGCTGACTATTACTACGTTTATGCTCTGCTATTTCAGAATTTCATCATTTCAGAAAAGATTCTATTCCCTCAGCTCAGTAAGAGAGATTTTATGAATTATATCTGAATGCACAAACACTTTATATATGTATGTAATACTTTCTCAGCTCAGCGTGGCCCCAAATCGATGTAGCTATTGGGCCGCATCATTTGATGTGCTGCCGCCGCGGAGCCATAGAAACTCTGATAGCTGCTCATGCCGTATGCGGCAGCAGCCGCCTGTCTCATATGACCCGTGGAGACCTTGAGTTTGTCATAAGGACTGGCATAGCCATGACCATGATAGTGCGCTGCATTGTGATGATAGATGGCACCAAAGTTGCTTTGTTCGCTGGCATAGGGCTGACCAATGCTTGAGTAGATATTGGCCGCTGCCATTACCTGAGTGGCGGCAGCGGCAGCGGCAGCAGCACCCGGCGCTGGAGGTGAACCGGAGCTGGTTGAGAGCGGCGTCAGCGGCGTCGTTGTGTGATGCTGATGCTGGTGATGCTGGTAGGGATGATGATAAGTGCCGCCATAGCTGGTGGACATTTGGTGTAGATTCTGTTGCTGTTGTTGCTGCTGCTGCTGGTGATGCTGTTGCTGTTGCTGATGTAGTTGCAGTTGCTGTTGTGCGGCTGGCTGTTGCTGCTGCTGGTGTAGCTGTTGTTGTTGCTGCTGCTGCTGTTGCAGCTGAGGCGCCTCCAACTGAAAGCCCAATAAGTCGGGCGAATTGCCAGACGTGGAGCTGCTTGAGGGTGTTGCCGGTAGCTGCATAGCCAATTGTGATGCTGCTGTTCCTGTTGTTATTGCTGCTGTTGCAGTCTGTTGTTCCACAAGCTCTGTGCAGGCCAAGCTAAAGCTGTTTGGCGGCGTTCTGTCCTTTGTTTTAAGATGCTGCTGCTGCTGCTGTAGTTGTTGTTGCTGCTGCTGCTGTTGCTGCTGCTGTTGCTGCTGCTGCTGCTGTTGCTGTTGCTGTTGCTGCTGTTGTTGTTGCTGCTGCTGCTGCTGCTTCATGCGCGCTTGACTCTCATGGCTCATGCTAGACATGCCCAGGCTGCCGCTTGTGCTGCAATAAATTTATAAAATTCAAATTTGATCAATTTGAAGAACGCTTTTGATAAACATAGTAAATTGTTTATAATCGACCATCGGACGCAATACCCAAATATGAAAAGCCCTAAGACCAAAAATTGTTTATGCCAAAGCGGCAGGCAGGCAGGCAGGCACATCTGTCAGCTGCCCCATCATTCCCAGCCGGAGATGCTTATGCTTCATATTCAAAGTTGAAATTCTCTCACTCGTGTTTGAGTTATTGTTTCTTCTGTTTTATTTTTGTAGATGCGACGCGTCGGCAATTCCCGGAATTTCTTTAACAGTCAGCGGTCGACGGGCTGTCTAGTGGGCCACTTGGCTCTGAATTGTGATCAAAGATTGGTATGGGAGCTGTTGCTGCTGCTGCTACTTCAATTGGGTCAAATTCATAACAAATTGTATAACGCGCATGAAGTGGAAAAACTAATCATTATTCCAAAATTTCCATCTGACTTTTTACGCGACAAAACTATTTGGCAAATAAATCTTTCAACAGCAAATACCAATTCTTAGTTTTGATTTTCAATCTATCACAGTAGAGCTGATTACTATCGATAATACTGCAACTAAATAGATTTTAAGGACTTTTTGTTAGCAGCTTGTCAATAATGGAGTTATAGAATGCTTTAGCACTGTTTTGAAAATACACAAACATCACCTTTCTAGAACAGTTTTCAAGAAGAAACCTATTCAATCATTGAATTTGTACATTTGCACATTTGACTCTGATCACAGTTGCCACACAAAAATTTTTTTTTTAAAATTGTACCAATAAATCTTCCTTTCATGATTAAGGACCAACATTTTTGACACATAGTTTTGAATACTACTAAATTATATACAGTTAAACTTCCGCATAACGAAATAAAATGGGAATGAACAAAATTCGGCTTAGACAAATTCATTATAGATATGGACAAATTCAAATAAATAAATAATACAAAAATTTCAGTATCCAAATATTGAAGAAGCATTATCTTGCACTTTCTCAACTATTCTTGTTGTTTCGATTGAGTTTAGTGTTAATCACAAAATACTTTTAGAGTTATATGGGACGATTAAAACAAACCTAATGTACTTTTCACAATTTTTATACTGAAAATAATGTATCATTTTGTAAAAAGAGTCCCAATGTACCAACGACTAAATAATGTACCAGTTTTGGGACATTTCTACCAAATGTGGCAACCGTGCCTCTGATAGAGGATTGAATTCACATGCAATTCGCATAAGTAGTAGTGCCACCAAAACAATAAAAATCAAAATAATCTGTCCGAAAGTGGAAACCAGGACAGTTTTGATCGAATTTGTATTAACAACCGTAACAGTGCAATACTGTTTAACATATCCAAACAAGTAAGAATGCTCTAGTCGATTTGCTCCCAATTTGAACTTCAAGTAGTTCAGCGGCAACACAAGCAAGCAGCGCACTTAACTGGTCCAGTGCCTGTCAAACTGTTGCTTCTGCCTGCTGAGACGGGGGGAACTAGATTCTTCAATAATTTTGGTGTTTGCTATCCGATCTTAATGAATTTACGCAGCGGATCAACATTGATTGCATTGTGGGAGGTTTTTTTGCGATTTGCGAGGGTGCAGGGGGGGTGCATCCGAAATGTGAATTAAACTTGATCTGCGTATGGTATACAGGAACCTGCATGCCAAGTTTGATGACTCTAGCTCTTATAGTCTCTGAGATCGAGGCGGTTGACGCTGATCAAGAATATATATGGTTTATAAAGTCGGAAACAACTAATAAATTCGATAGTGTTTTCAAATGTTTTACAGCTATAACTAACAATTTATACGTTCACTTCATAAATACTTCTCAGTTTTATTTTTTTTTCACCTTTTCTATCAATAATTTTGTTGAAGCTTACAACGGATTTGTCGGTATGTTTGTTTATTGTTTAAGCTATTTCATTTAAGCATTTGTCAAACCAACCCCAAAAAAAAAAAAAAAAAACTAAAATTAAATATAGTATGGCCTACTTACACATCGTTGGTGCCATCGTCTCGAAATCCTTTGGCAAATGGATTGCTAACAATTTTCAGTTGTGTCACCTGCAAAACAAAAAATATTAAACATTTGACAAATTTTTCGAAAATATGCTAAGTTTGTTTGGCCCCAATAACATTCGAAATATTTCTTAAGAATTTTTGTTACTTTTTTTTTATTCATTATATATGCAACAATTAAGAAAATGTTTACAAAGCATTCAAAAACAAAAAGAACAGCAACATATGTAGTAACAACAACAACTACAACGTCAATTTGCCCCCAAGCAAAAACAAAATACACACACAACAAAATTATTTGCAATAAATTGTGGAACGAAAAGTGTTAACACCCACGTCGAGCGCATAAATAATTTAAATACTTTCGACAAAAATGCCGCTAAAAATAAAATGCTTGGGATTTTTTAATTTTCTCGTTGTTGTTGTTGTTGCTGCTGTTGCTGCTGCCTACCATTTAGAAAATTATGAATTATACAGTAGAAATATTTTAAAAAGGGTATTATGACTATGTCATGCAGTTGTAGTTGTTAATAGAAAATTTCAAGTTCAATTTAGTTTGAATTTTTAATACAAATTATAAACTATTTTGACATCGGATATTTATCTATATAATTATGTATAAAAGATTATGTCCTCAATGACAATTTGCGCTTGGCAATCAACGCAGGGCACAAACCATCTAGGAGGCTGTGAGCACTAAGCCTGGAAGTTGGAAAATTCGGTCGGGAAATGTGAAAAATTTACGGAAAAACGTTTTATCCAAACTTTTGTTTATCATCCGATCAGTTTCAAACTCTTTTTCAATACAAATTTTCCGGAAAATGTACCCCCGTGGGTGGAAAATGGGTGTTCAAAGTTGGTTTGGCGAAAGTTGAGTTCTTATGGTATTTGCTTCAAACTCATTTTCAAAGATTTATATGAAAATGCATTAAGAACTGCATTCCAATTTTTCAGAAAATTCACCCCCGTGTGGAAAGTGGGTGGTAAATAGGGCGAAAATTGAGTTTTTATGCGATTTGATTCAAACTCAATTGCATGCCAATTTTCCAATTTACCCTGTTGGGTAGAAAACTGGTGGCTAAGATTGTAGGGGAGAGCTTAAATTTTCGTGCGAATATGATTTTATACAGGGCGTAGTACTGGACGCTGTAACATCATAAAAGAGGCATTTTCAAATTAATTAAGTAAATTATTTTAAATCTTTATCTTTGATGCTGCCTAAATCTGTAACTTTTAAAGAAACAACTATTAAGAATACTTAAATCGCACTTAAGTATTTAATTTTGATTCAGACAAGGCTGATGTTCTATATCTACAATAGTGTTGTATCGTATCGTTCAGAATACGGTCGAAAAAACTATTCACCAAAACTGAATTTGTTAGTTCAGCAAAAACTAAACTACTGAATTTATTCTTCAACTGAACTACAATGTAATATATAATTAAACATTTAAAAAAAAAGTATATAGTTTTGGAATCTATTAAAGTAAATCATAAAATTAAATTTAATTAAATACTTGCAACTTTAGAGAACTTTAGTTTTTTATTGATGTTTTTGGTAATAAAGTGTATCTGTTAGCCGAATATTTTGATACTATTCTTAAAACTTATATATTCTTTTGTTAGCTTAATGTTTTCCCTAGAAAAAAAATCCCTTTATTATTTGGTATGTTATGTATTGTAAGTAATTAGCAACAACAACAAAAACACTAGAAATGAAAACATAAATAAGGAGGGCAAATTAGCACAAAATGGCTGCAAAAGCTTGGTAAAACAATTATTATAAATATGTACGATATATGTATGTATGGTTAAGAAAAGGGAATTCAAAAACTCGTCGACCAAATGTTTTCCAAATGTTAATTTGAAAAATTGAAAAGCGTTGGCGCTTGTCGTTTACAAGTGGAACTGATGACAAGTGGGTCAAGTGGATTATACCCGTACCCAGATCCCTGTCATTGCCCCTACTTACTCGCTGGTTCTGGTATGCTGTTACGGCCGTAAAACTGGTCTCCGGGAATATAAACGTGCGAAAGTGACTAGAATGCTCGTTCTCATCCATCGAGGCATTCTTTGGCGGCAAGTAGACCAAGTGGAAGCGCGGCTGGTAGCGATGCATGGAGTTCAGTATGATCTGTTAATGGGACAGAATTGAGGAAACAAGACATACATATATAAGCAAGTTTTGTGTGTAGAGAGTGCTTTTCGATGACGGCTGCCGGTTTTTGTTTAGCGCTTTCAAAACAACAACAAATAAACGTTTCTTTTTTGGCGCGCGGGCGGCCGGCGACCAAATGTTTTATTCTCAGCATAAACAAAGCCAAATATCAAAATTTATGGCCCACTCAAATGGTACTCACATGGCCATTCTCATCAAGCTGATTGTTGGTCAGCTTCAGCTTGTCGAAGGACACTATTTGCTTCATCCAATTGGCGCCGACAGCTGGTGAATCCGGATGCACATGTATACGTGGTGGTGAAATGGCATCCGCCTTGCCAGCCACAACCCAGCATGAGCTGCACAAGAAACACTTGTTAGGATGTATTGATGAATTGATAGTTCGTATTATTACTTGTGAAACGCATAGCGATAACGCTTATCATCCATTGGCACAAAGTCCATCATGCATATATAGGTAGCATGGGGATCGAGTCCTCCGATGCGCACCTGAAATGTGGGAAACATGCGGCGACCAGTCTTCGTTATGATCATTTCGGTACCCTGCGCATGAAACTGATCCCACAGCGCTTTTGTCTCCAAGACGACAATGGCCTGCGCCAGCGATGGATGCACTGGCTCTGGTTCCTGTCAATTTTCAAAAGCATTTTAGATATTAATTGTAAAATAAACTTATCATGAATATAATTTCAAAAGCAGAGTGTTCTATATATAACTTTCCAGCCAGATATTTCAATATTGCCATGTTTTATTAATTGGCTTTAATAGTTATTATAATTCCAAAATTGACAACCGTTTACGAAATCGACTAATAAGCCCTAAAAGATTTTATAGACTGTAAACTTTAGCCAACGCTTACTTTAGATTAAGAAATTACGTTTTGGTAATGTGAAAGTTTAACAGGTTGGCTTTATTGCTATTGTTGCAAATTCGTCCTTGAAGGTTGAAATTTGAAAAACGGTCACATAATAAGACTGTTTTGCTTAACTAAATTTCACCAGATACTTTTTTCTTAGTAAAACAACAAAAACCAAGAAAAATGTTCTAAACTTTAATTTGTAAATTTAAAAAAAAAAAAACAAAAAAAAAATGGTATATTTGTTTGATCAAATGTCCGTCTGTCTATCCGTCTGCCCTTCCGTATGAAAGTAATTGTTTTTAAAGTTTTGAAGCTGTAGCAACTAAACTTAACAAATGAACATATAGTATAGTATACATATATCATAGAAAAGTGTTAAGATCCACAATATGTAACTACATATAAGGTTAAAGAAAAAAAAACGGAAATGTCAAATAGATATATCTGAAATATAAGGTTTTGGAGTTCGGGCTTAGCTTATGTTTTGAAAAAAGTAGCATATCTTAAATTAACGGAATTTGGAACAATCAGTCAAAAGTGTTGGTTTTCAAGAAAACCCAGCCAAACTCATCAACTTTAAGTTTTAATATAAATTGACAACATTTAAATTGGAATATGTTTCTATTATTCTGACTTAATTTGATCAAAATCGAAAAACTATATCTTTGAGCTGCCATATGAAGAATATGTTTAAAAATAAATTGTTGCATAAATTACTTTATTTATAGACAACTCGATCAAACTCATCAATTGCAATTTCATTATAATTTTAATGGTTTGATCAAATTCAATTGGGCCTCTATATTGTATAGCTGTGATAGAACGATCGATCCAAATTTAATATGTTGCTTTAACAATGATTAACAAAGGATAGCTGTACTTTCCAGTTTTACATCAAAATTGATTAGTTATTGATGAAAATGAATTGATTCAATTCAATTTTCGTAAATACACAATTATTTTGACACTTACACCTTTGTTGTTGTTGTTGTTCTTGCTGCTGTTGTTGTTGCTGTTGTTGTTGTTGTTGTTGCTGTTGCTACTGTGTGCCGTGTTGCTTGCCGTGCTGTTGCTGTTGTCTTTTTTGTGGCTGTTTTTATATTTCCTTGGTGTTGTTGCTCCTGTTGATGTTGCTGCTGTTGCTGTTGCTGCTGCTGCGACTGTTGTTGCTGTTTTTTCATTGCTGTTGCTGCCTGGGTAAGTTGGAAGAGCGGACGTCTGCTCCTGACAGTTTCCGGCGCTGCTCGCTTGGCTGCTGCTGTTGCTACCTGTGCTCTGTGTGTCAATGTCTGCCAGCTTGGCATCGATTTGTTCAAGTGGCTTGTACGAGGCACGATCCTTGCCAGCCGTTTGTATGCAAGCTGTGAATAAAGCATGATCGGATTTTGGGTTGACAGATTTGTTTATGGCTAGCTAAATAATGTGTAATGGACGTTAGATAAACAACTAAACGTAAACCAAGTAGGAGAGACAAGAGTCAAGTCGAGTCGAGTGTGCTCGACTACCAAATACCCAGTACGCAGATCTAAAGTGCTCAAGTAACAGATGATTGCAATATTAAATTGTGTTTGTGAAATGTTAGGCTGTCTTTCGGTCTGTCAAAGTTTTGAAGCTCAAACAATCAAACGTAAGTATTCGAGATGGCAAAACATCGATTTCAACATCGATTATTTCGATAGTTTTAAATTCTTTTCACTATCATTTTTTTGTTTGTGGATTTTCTAGCATTTTGCCGGAAATCTGTTATTCCTTAGCAAATATTTTGATAAATATAAGTTTAAATGTCAAGTTTATTAAAAAAATATAATTAATTTAACATAACTAATCTTTCGATAGGTCTATCGATAGTATCGATGTCTTTGACAACCAGTCGATTAAAGTCTTTATGAGTTCTATTGTCAATCCGAAAACCTTATTTTAATTTTTGTTGTTCTGTAGTTATAATATCTGTAATTATATATATGACTTTGAAATAAGTTAACTATTGAGTTTAGGATCAGATATTATTTGCTTTATAATTTGTTAACTTGAAAAACTTGTTAAAAATCAAATATTAACTAAATTTTCTAAAAAACAAGTGATGAAAACTTTGAAAGCAGCTCTTGAGCTAATTTAATACACATAAATTTCAATATACTATATGTTATATGAATATATTTCATTATTCAGGTATAACATGGTGCAAAAATGTTGCAAAGCAAATGAGCGGAAAGTGACACTCATAAATCAAATGAGATTTTGATGTGCTATGTAGAACCGAGTGTTAGGAAACAGTTTTGTTTTTTTCTTTTCATATTCAATTTGATTTATTTGATTTAAAGTGTGGCCGAACAAGACATCAAACAAAGATGGAATAGATGCAGGAGATACAGAAGGTCGCGCCGGCGCAGTGCCTCAAGGATGGGCCACAAGGGCGACTGCAGAGGATAGATGGACGACAAATTGGATCAGGCGGCTATAATGAGAAGGCATATAAGAGCAGCGACAACAACTCCAATCCAATTATAAAAAGTTGCCGAGAGCCAACAACTGCTGATTGAGTTGCCGGCTAAATTTAGGGCCCTTGAGAACTGGGTGGGGTGGAGGATGGAGGGTGGTTTGTAAGGGGGTAAAGGCATGGAGGAAGACATGAGGCATGAGGCGCCTCGGCATCGGCCTGGGCATGGCAGCAATTTTGCAATTAATTGCCGCATGTGTAGCAAGTGCCTCCCTGCAATGTTGCCAGTTGCAAGTTGCAAGTTGCAAGTTGCAAGCTGCAAGCTGCTGTTGCATTCCGTTTCATTTTGCTTGCACCACTCTGTTGTTGGGAGTGCAACGCCAATGACCCTTGACAGGTCGTCGTTGTTGTTGTTGTTGTTATTGTCGCTGCCGTCGCACGCTTCGCCATCAATTGTCGCTTAATGAGACAATTTTTATTCTGGCTTCGGGTGTGTGATTTTGCCGAGCATCGTGCCGCTTCACGAATGAATTCTAAAATCAATTAGCGTTTGGCACAAATAATCGTTTTTCTGTCACGCCAACCCAACCGTCAAAAAACAAACACCAAGCATACTACATATATAAATAAAAAGAACAGATTTCAAACCAAATTTTATTGCATGCGCCTTTTTTGTTAATATTCTTGTTTTACGCTATGCTTAAAGTATTTTCTTAAATTGTAATGCTATTTTGTTTTGAACACAGATTTGGAATCTCCACATAAAAAGTATGTTTCTTCTTGATCAGAGAACGTTAAACCAACTAGGCTGAGCAATGTCCAACTCTTGACATGTGTGTCTGTCTGTTAGTGTGTTTTCGAGTTCTATATGATTTATTATACTGTTTGTAAAAGTCTTCTTGTAAAGCGGCCCAATTTGAATTCATTTAGTTCTGACACATTTTTATACTCTTTTTTTAATTTTTTTGAAAAAAAAAGAAGAAAATTGTGAAATTGATGGCAAAACTTGATAGATTTGAGCAAAAATACAATTGCCACTTCAACTTCTGACTCCGCAAAGGAGCGAAAAAACGAGTATATCGCAGTCGGGTACATCCGACTGCAACGTTCTTACTTGTTAAATCTACAAACGGATGGGGCTTATAGGCAAAATTATTATTTAAGAGAGAAATTTGGTTTTTATACCCTTTCAGCAAGTAAGAAGGAGACGTCTCAGGATAAAAAGGGTTATATATGGGCAATTCTTCAATGTCGAACGCGACATTCGTACGCATTCAAAGTAAGAAAAAACATAAGCCAAAACATTACTTTTATTTTTACAAAAGGCGACACTTATAGCTCTTGGTTAGCACTATAGTTGGTGCTAAGGTTGATTTTGAACAATTGTTTGTTTTCAAGATAATTACAAAAAACCTAGGCATTCGCACGCGTCAAAAACAAAAGACGCTTTCATGGCGAACAGTTCAAACACTGATCTCAGCGAAACCTGAAAGAATATTTTAATGCAACTGATTTTAAAATGTTACGTATTGATATATCTTAAAAATGTTTTTTATTTGATTCAAAAATATTAAGTAGTTTGTTTTTATTGAATTTTAATAGCTGTCGCACGCGACATGTCGTACGCTTCATTTTGTTCCATGACTTTACAATTGAATATTTACAGTTAAACTAGGTTAGATTTATTTCTTGCCACTCAGTCTTAGAGCTATAGTTATGAAACTTGGTACAGATGCTTCTTCTTTCTGCAAGCAGTTCTTATGTCAAAATCGGCCAGATCGAATCACTGATGTCAACTTGAGGAAAAACAGTTTTCATCAAATAAAAGTATATTTTAATTTATTTAAAACCAAATTTTCTCAAATATTAGAAATTTGTACCCACATTTTAAACATTTTTCAATAAATTCAAGAATATTTTCATTTATTTAAAACCGAATTTTCTCAAATATTAGAAATTTTTACCCACATTATAAAAACCTGTATGAATGTTTTATTTTATTTTTCGTATGGGAAATTTTCTAGACTTAAAAAATTTAATTTTTCATTAGTGTACATGCTGATCAAATTTCATCATAATCGGACTGCCCTATCTTATAGCTGCCATAGGAACGATCTGTTGAAAATAAGATTTTGTATCTACAATTTTTCTTTTTTGTTTTAAATTGTACAAATTTTAAAAAGTCAATTTTTCAAATGTTTTTTATGCGTTTTTATTATAGAACTAACGAGTACAACATTAAAAAAGGTAATGATGGAAAATGTTATTCCCCAGTGTGATTATGGATTAAGAAACTAGGAAACTAAAATAACACAAAATTAATGAAAAAGCAACAAAAAAGTAATTAAAATATTATAATATTTTGTATGTGATCATTATTGAAACATAAGAGGTTCATTGTTATTGCACGAACAAGAATATTTGTTGCTGAGTAGCTATAATAATGAACGGGAACTGAACATCGGTATTAACATCCTGGAGGTATTTTTTTCAGATCGGACAAATGCTTGTGCACACAACTAAATTTAGCTCTAACAACATACCTCAATTTTTGATTTCAATTGGTTTATATGCTGATTAGATATTTTTGTGTGATATTATTATATATTCATCTGTTCTTAGCCGCCTTGCAATATGAAGCGACACATTAGATATTTTGAACGTTCCTATAAGGAAACTCAAGTCTTCTGTTATAAAGATTAGCTTCTGACAAAACCCGAATTCTATATTTTAGTGCTTAGGTTTTGAACCTATCTGTTTTCGTATTGTGTATCGTTTCTTCTTATAAGGAGCTTTTCTGCATACATTTTGTCCAATCCATTATCTGATTTATTTTCATTCTGAATTATTTTCCCTGACCCATTCCCGATTCCAATCAAAACATTCAAGATCGGAGCTATTAGCTACTCAGAATTTCAAATATCAATCGAAATTTCGGTTTAAAAAGTTTTGCTTTGGAAGAAATCGAAAATTTTTTAAAACGTAGCTACGTTTGCTATTTCAATCGAAAACAGGTAAGTATATGATATCACAAACAATTTGAAATGAAAAGTTCTCGGAAATGGGAACAAGTCTATATATTTGTCTGATTGCATGACTGGAATCATCATGTATGTAATGCTATGATTGCCAGATAATAATTTACCTATTCTGATAAGCTCTCTCATAACCTCTCAGATAATTTGTTGTGCTCCATTTGATGTGAATTTTATAGCATTTGTTTTAAAAGTCACTAAACTCACCTTCAATCTGTTTCATGGGACTTAGACCGCCGGTTGTATAGGGCGATGTCCAATAGTCATTTGCATAACAGCCATAATCCGCCAGATTTCCGCCAAGTCCGTTGTCCAGGAATGGGATTGTGGCCACCATGGCACTGGCGCATTCCGTGGGGCCCATCATGTGTGCCATTTGTGGGCAATTTGTGCACAATTGTCTTAATGGCTTTGAATATAATTGTTGAGTATAATGTTTATGCAGCGGCAAAACAAACAACAATATTCACAAGAAGCAATTTGTTAAAAACATTTAATTGACTTTGGTATACAGTTTTTGGTTTTGTTTTGCTTTGTTTGGATTTGAAAAGTTTTTCGCGCAGTTGTCAAATTTAATTATTACACACACACATAGGCACACATGCACTGCAAAAAAAAATTAAAGACACGGCCAATTGAGCTATATAAACAAAATTGAAATGAGAATTCGAAAAATCGAAGCTGCCGATCAAGTTGTCAGTGTGTCAATCAGAACACAGAAAATACAAAAAATAAAAAAAAACGTTTAGAAAACCAAACTAAAAAATTGCAATCGCTTCAACACCTCGACGCAATTCTCAAATATATTGTATTTTTACCGTTTGCCCGATATATTCAATTGTATTATTTTTATTCTATACGATTTTGCGTTTAATTTGTGTGTGTTTTCTTTTAGAGTTTGGCGTTTTATGGCCCGAACGCGTTGACTGCCAATATTCTGCTTGTTTCTTGACATAAAACAAATTGATTAAGTGAACGATTGATTGAATGATACACTCTGATTATTGTTGTTGCGAATTTGATTGCGTTGAGGTATCTCAATTGCCACCTTCCGACCAAGTGCGAACTGACGATGATGTCGATCCGTGATACGCGTTCCGTAATACGCGACTACAAAACACTTGCCACCAACTTTGAATTTGAATATCACTGCTGCTGCTGCTTCTGCTGTTGCACACGCGCTCGCATCCGTATCGTCAAGAGTTTCGCTGCGGAATGAGAAACTCGCATTGCCTGCCCTGCCGTCCAATGGATGCTCGCTGGGGCTGCTGCTGTGATCTGAGATGCTGCATGCGTTGACGGCGGTGCTCACCAATCGCCGCGCCACTTGAGATCGATCATTATGTGGCAGCCGCATCAGCATCCAAATTTAGCACGGCCTTTGCATGTGCGCGTGTATCTGTGTGCATGTCCATGTGCCTGGCCGTATGTGTAGGTGCACATCGATCTGACCAATGACAGCAGAGACAAGTGAGCTGAGTCTCCCAGTCTCTTGGCATTAACAAATATTTAATGCGCTACTTCACAACATAAAATATGCCTGTCTATGGGAGTTAGCCATTCAGTGATAACTCCTTCGAATTTCATCAAATTTGGTCAAAATATATAGAATATTCTTAAACTTAGGTAAAGTGAGTTTGGTTGAGTTTTCTTGAAAATCAAAACAGTTTTTCATAACAAAACTTATTTTCAACAGATTGTTCCTATGGCAGCTATAAGATATAGTCGTCCGATTTTGATGAAATATGATAAAATGGTCAGCATGTATACAAATTTTAATGAACATTTGAATGAATCAAAAAACATACAAAAACAAGTAAGAATACTCTAGTCGAGTGTGCCCGACTACGAGACTCCCTGCTCCCAACTTGCATTTCAAGCAGTTCAGCGGCAACACAAGCAAGCAGCGTACTCAACTTGCACAGTGCATGTCAAACTGTTGTTTCTGTCTGCTGAGACAGGGGAAATAAGTTCTTCCATAACTTTGGTGCTATTTATCCGATCGTGTTGAAATTTACACATCCGAAAGACATTGATTAAACATACATGTGTACCAAAAATTAATGCTTTATCTTTAAAATTGTGGCTGTGGGATTCTTTTGCGATTTGCGGGTGCGGTGCGGTGGGGTGCATCCGAGATTTGAAATAAAATTGATCTGCGTATGGTATACAGAACCCTTCATGCCAATTTTGGTGTCTCTAGCTCTTATAGTCTCTGAGATCTGTGTGTTCATACGGACAGACGGACAGACAGACGGACATGGCTAGTTCGTCTCGGCTGTTGATCCTGATCAAGAATATATACAGTTTATATAGTCGGAAATGCCTCCTTCTGTCTGTTACACACATTTGCAGTACTTTATAACTCCCTTTTTCCCATTTTTAATGGGAACAGGGAGTAATTAGGAATGATTGAGTTTGGTTGAGATAACTTTAGAAACAAACAGACGGACGAACATGCCTAATTCGACTGGACGTCTTCTTTAGTGCGTTACACATAGCCAAATTTCGATTATCATTAGAATTAGACTTAAAATTTGTATTTACCTTTTAAAGGGAATTTGGTACAGCTACTAGTGCCAAATCCGTAAGTTCTAACCGGAACATTTACATATGTATGTTCATATAATGGATGCGACAACTGAGCAACATGTTTGGCGTAGGGCATATAATTGAAAAAAAACATTGTAAACTACAGTGAGGACTCGTGAGCAGCAAAACAACATATAAAACATTTATTGACTGTATTTGTGAATGATAAGTTTTTGGAGTGGGGAAACATCTAAGAGATGATGTTTTCAGTTGAAATATTTTTAACTTATAATTATAACAACAGAATTGGACTCCAAATACATGAAGAGATTGTCGTTTAAACATGATTTCAATAAGAAAAATAGATATGATACTAATCCAGTGCTCATTAACAAAGACTATTTATTATTGATAACAACAAAAATCAACAACATTCATTCGATTGTAAATATTTTTTTTTTATTTTTTTTTACTTCCTGTTCCCATGAAAAATGGGAAAAAGATAAAGATAAAGCTTTGATTTTTGGTACACATATATGTTGTATCAATGTTGATCAGCTGTGTAAATTTCATTACGATCATATAAATAACACCAAAGTTATGGAAGAATCTATTACCCCCGTCTCAGCAGGCAGAGCAGTTTGACAAGCACTGGACACGTTAAGTGCGCTGCTTGCTTGTGTTGCCATTGTGAACTGCTTGAAATGCAAGTTGGGAGCAGGGAGAGCTTTTTTATACTCTGTTTTCCAAAATGGAAAAAAAGAGTATATTGGGTTTGTGAACCGTCCGTCGGTCCGTCTGTCCATCCGTCCTTCCGTCTGTCCGTCCGTCTGTATGAACGCAGTTTTTTCCACAGTTTTGAAGCTAGAGCATCCAAGCTTGGCATACATGTTGGTATATACCATAGTCAGACAAAGTATCAAGATCTCACCTTTCTTTCTTGTTTTACTTAGTTTATATTCAAAATATAATGGCTAATTTACGTTGATTTTGCTTGATTTGTTTGTCTGTTATAAGCAGATCTTACTGTGTATTTCACATGCAATAGATCCGTGCAAATGCTCCCTCTCTTTTTGAACACTGATCTTTAACAGGGGAGCCGCGAGACCACGCCCCAAAAGACTGATCACTGGTCGCGTCTTCGCTCTCTCTCTCTCTCTCTCTCTCTCTCTTTCTATCCATCTCTCTGTTTGATTTTTCAGATGATCTTTAGTTTTAAGTGGGCGTGCTGACTCATTGGATGTGGCGGCTGCGTCTGCAGAACGCGTACGGCTCACATGGCCCTCATTTGGGAAACGGTTTTAATTGGACTGCTACCACATGGCGGTGGTGGTGGTGTTGGTGGTGCTATGGTTGGGGCCATAAATACAAATTGCGCCATAACCTCGACACTAAATAAACCGTAAAAGAACACGGCCCTCGATGATGAGTTCTGGGAGCTGCAGCGGGGCATTGGCATTCCGCCTGCTGTTTATTAGTTAAAAATGGCGTCTCTGATACAGCATTAGCCTGGTTGCCCTGGGCCATTGCTTAGGTTTAGATCTAATCATATCAAAGCGAAACTCGAGCAGCTAATGCTAGAACTCTATGGGCAGCGGCAAGTTGGATCTTTGTTTTTGTTCGGCTTTGCTTTTGTTGGTGTCTGCTTTTCATCACCCACACACATTCAATTAACGGTAAATGCAGCAGCAGCAGCAGCAGCGCAGCCGCCATTGCTTTTGAATTTGAATTTATTCCGGGCCCCACCTGGATACCTTACCTGTACATTCCTCCCCAACTCATATTATTTGTTTACCTCTGCATTTTTGTTGAATATGTACAATATATACATTCATAAGTAAGTACTACTATATACGAATAGAGGCATGTAAGTATGTTTGTTTTTGTTGTTGCTGTATTCTCCAGCCATTTCCATTATAAATCTTAACATCCAGTCACGCCCAGGATTCACATTGCCCGTTTGGGTGCTCTGTTGTTTCTCTGTGCAATGTTTACAATTATTTTGAGTTAAGTAGTTTGCGGTTTGTTTGGCTTTTTTCTTCCTTTCGCCCCAGCCCCGGCCCAGGCCCCAAAAACAGAACTACAACCAGAACCAGAACCACAACCAGAACCCGTACCCGTACCCATTCGACCTAAACAGAGCACTTAAATTATTGATATATTCTCGGCATTTGAAGTGAGTAATAGCAAACTGATATAGCTCTTTAATTCCCAATATTTATTAATCAATCTTTTCCAAAATTCATAATATTAGGCAGCCAATTAAATTATGATATTAATATACAAAACAATGATACTACGTACCAATTTATAAAGCGCATGGAAAGGTTCATGCTTGAAGAAAGTTATTACATAAATGTAAACGCCCTCGATTCATAAGAAATGGATAAAGGAGAGTATAAACAAGAAAGAAATATTATCTTCGGCGTGCCTAAGATATAGACCCTTGTAGAAGAAAACTTAGTTTTTAACCGATCGTTCCTATGGCAGCTATTAGATATAATCTTTTAGTATAGACGCAATTTTGGCAACATGTGTAAAAAGTGCTAAAACTTAGGCATAGCGAGTTTGGTTAAGTTGTTTTGAAAAACAAAAAAGTTTTTCATACCAAAACTTACTTTTCAACCGATCATTCCTATGACAGCTATATGTTATAGTGGTCCGATCTGGCCGATTCTGACATATGTACTGCTTGCAGAAAGAACAAGCATCTGTGTCAAGTTTCATCACGATAGCTCTAAAACTGAGGAACTAGTTCGCATATAAGCAGACAGACAGACAGACGGACATGACTATATAGTTTATATAGTCGGAAATGCCTCTTTCTGTCTGTTACACACATTTGCAGTACTTTATAACTCCCTTTTTCCCATTTGTAATGGGAACAGGGAGTAAAAAGTTATTTTGTTCTTGATCTGATTTTGTCACCGTTTTTACTTGATTTGAGTAAAGAATCTTGAAATTTTCCTGAGTTCACATATAATTCCAACTTTTAATATAGTATAGCAATAATCTTTAGCATGCATAATTCTTGTCTACTTTGTAAATTTGCAATTATCAGATAATAAACACCGAAATTATTCAAGAAACTATTTTACTCTTTTCCAAGCAAAGTTGCACTGAACTGCTTGAAGTGCAAGTAGTGCACTGCTTGAATAAAAATATGTCTTTGCGGATTTGGTAGCTGGGTACAGGGTGCCAAACGATTAGTGCGTTATTTGTTTTTTACTGAAACAGTTTTGTTATTGACACAGAATAATATATGTATGTTTTTATATTTCTAATCGTATTGCTTTTATTGACTTTTCCTAGTTTGGTAAATGGGCATATTGAAATAGAGCTAAGGCGTGAAAGCCCTTATCAAATTTAAATATACTATAATCGAAATAAAGTCTGTTCGACAAGGAAATACTTATTATTATTGATGATATACCGTCCGTTTCTCAACTATACCACATAAACGGTTTAATATCAAAAATAATAATAAACTTAATTTAGTTAACTGTTGATAATCCTTTTGGTGTATTTTCAGAAAATGTGTATCCCGTTTTGTTGTTGTAGCCTTTAAATAACGAGAGTATATATACAATGTATATCCTTTTCAGAATATTTTCTCGATTTTGGATTTTGCAAGGCGTTGAGTTTGAAATTTTGTCCATGATATCAAAATGAAACCCAAAATAAACTAAAAACTAAATTAAACAATTGCACAATCCTTGATCCAAATTGCGGTCCCGTTTCTGATTTATTTCTTGCAATTTTTAATGTTCTTCCTAATGTTGTCGACGATGCTGCGAGACATTCGTCCAGCTGCCACGCGAACTCCTGGGCGAAATGGTTGATGTTTGCCGCTCAGGCGGCGCTGTTTCATCATTGCATTCAAGAAAGCATTGCCTTTGAGCATATTGCGCGATTTATCAATGCCGGAGACAGGTCTAGTATCATTGGCTCTCAAATTTAGATCCAATGATTTGGGACTTTTCATCACGCCGCCCATGGGACAGCACCAATAGGCTGCCAGAAAGTCCATCTCATCGGATGATACGGAGTTCAGTTCGCCATGAGCACGTTCCTCTTTCTGGAATTGCCTAGCCGGGCCCGGGACATTCAAATCATCTGCACTAAGCGAACGCTTAGTCCTCATCAGCTCACGTGTCCGACGAAGTCCACTGGATGTCCGTTCGTGGCTGCCCTTCTTCACCGTCTGCTCAAAATTCTCTGTCATGCGTGAGACATGTCGCTGCTTCTGATCCAGCATATCCAGCTTGTCCATTTCCAGTTCCCTTTCTCGATACTGCTTGGGCGTCATTACCATTGGCTGCCAGTGCAACTCCAGCGTTGACATCCGCTTAACACCCTCATCCTCGAGTATGGTATCGTTGGTCAGCAAGCGTCCCTTATATGTTAGCCTGCTGAATGACATCGGGACGTTCATGCTGCGGCCAATGTGCTTCTTTAGATCAGCCACATTCCGGGAACGATCGGTCTCATAGATGTTCTTACGACCATCACGTGTCAGCACTTGGATTTGAAGTTTACGCATTTTGAAAAATGGTTATTGGAAGTTGCATATAAGATTTAATGGAGGTTTTCGAAAAGTCTCCTCACATATGCTATGTAATTTTTTTAAATAGAAATTGTGTGTAATCTTTTTTTGAATCGGTGTTATGTATAACGAAATATAACTCAAGGCAACATCTGTGATTTGACTATATGAACAAAACAAGATTTGTGTTAAAACATACTTATATAAACAAAAATATGTGTACTATGTTAATACTAACTAGTAAATTCTTTAGACGATGCAAGACATGTTTGCAATTAAATTGCATGAAAATATATCATCATCAGTTGTGTATCTATCTTATATACATATATGATCAGAGATGTATCCTTCTGCCTATAAAAGATACCATAAAATAAATTCAACTGCATCACTTCTAGCTATTACTTACTTATGCTTAAGTACCCAATCAAATCTACAATATCTATCGGTTTCAGAAATAAAGATTCTGATCCATTCTGTAATCCTAGGAAGACATGAATCCTTTATCAATTTTTAAACACACAAAAATGAGCAGTTGTTTTTTGGTGTACCTAAGATCTAACACCCTTGAAGACTTGCTAATAATTTGCTATACATGCTATACGATATGTTTATCTTATCTTGACTAAAATATGATCAGTAAAGTTTTTATGAAAGAACTAAGTTCTAAACAGTTCGTTCCAATGGCAGCTCTGACATATACTGGCCAGATTTTAATTAAGTTTGATGAACTGTCCAAGATCATTTGATGAGTTTGGTTCATTACTCCCTGTTCCCATTAAAAATGGGGAAAAGGGAGTTATAAAGTACTGCAAATGTGTGTAACAGGCAGAAGGAAGCATTTCCGACTATATAAACTATATATATATTCTTGATCAGCATCAACAGCCGTGACGATCTAGCCATGTCCGTCTGTCTGTCTGTCTATCCGTCTGTCCGTATGAACACACAGATCTCGGAGACTATAAGAGCTAGAGACACCAAACTTGGCATGTAGGTTCCTGTATACCATACGCAGATCAAGTTTATTTCAAATTTCGGATGCACCCCCCCGCACCCCCGCAATTCGCAAAAGACTCCCACAGCCACAATTTTAAAGATAAAGCTTTAATTTTTGGTACACATGTATGTTTAATCAATGTCTTTCGGATGTGTAAATTTCAACACGATCGGATAAATAGCACCAAAGTTATGGAAGAACTTATTTCCCCTGTCTCAGCAGGCAGAAACAACAGTTTGACATGCACTGTGCAAGTTGAGTGCGCTGCTTGCTTATGTTGCCGCTGTACTGCTTGAAATGCAAGTTGGGAGCAGGGAGTCTCGTAGTCGGGCACACTCGACTAGAGTATTCTTACTTGTTTAGCTTGAAAAAGTAAACCACATTAATTTTTTCAAAATAGCAATATAATTTCAATATAGTCAGTTCTTGCGGCATTAATATTAATATATAACAAGTTTCACCAAGTTTCATAGAATATGACAACAAAGCAGTCTAAGTTGGTTGTCTTGATGAAAAATATACTAAAGTAATACAATACATTATATTTAATGGGATCGCTTTATATAAAGTCTCTTTAGAGATACTAAAATTTTAGAATAAGTCAATCCGTCTGTGCGCCTTCAATTCAGTAGTGTTGATAAGAGGTGGCAAAACATCGATGTCAACATTGATTATATCGATAGTTTTAAATTATATTCACTATCGATGTTTTGTGCGATTTATTGATATTGAAATTTCTTGAATTTTTCCTAAAAATATGCCATTCTTTGCCAACAAAATATTTGATTTAAATTAGTTTTAATGTCAATATTATATGAAAATACATTACAGCTATTTTATTTTAATAGATTTTTTTGATAGAAATGTGAATTTCGAAATATTACCGATCATCTTGTAATACATTTAAGGCTTGCTTAGCTGCTCAATTGTTAAGGGAACGAATTACCAAATTTACTTTTATTGAAAAATGTATTAATATACCTAACTTTTTCGATAGTACTATCGATAGTATTGATAGTTTCGAACATCACTATCGAAAACTATCGATTGCGAGCACATCTCTACTTATATCGACAAGACTTATTCGATTCGTTCATTAAACAACAAATTTGTTATCCATGTGTTTGTAGTATAGGGATAGTGTAAAAGATATTGATAGTGGCTCAAAAATATTATCGATACTATCGATATTTATTGTTTTACCGAACTAATTTGTAAGTGTAATAAACTATGTATGCATATAGCATGTACATATATACGTAAGTATGTAAGTATGCTAGTCGACTTTCACACTTTTCGTGTTGTTTCGTCACTTGCTTGTACTGCCGTCCACAGTGATAAGTAAGTATGTAAATTGTGAATATAGTATGTGGGCTCTTCTTTAAAACTGTTTCCGCATCTGTCTCAGTCGGTCTCAATTGGAAGACTACAGTTTGTTTGGAGGCGTTGATAAATTTATGCAGCCCATTGGCGGAGCTTCCGGTTTCATTTGGCTCTAGATGAGATGAGCATGCGTGAATGTGATTATGTGTGTGTGTTTTAATGTCAACCGCTAGACAGACAGGCAGTCAGTCGGACAGAAATCTGGATGTGGAAGTCCTGAGCCAGCGGCAAACTCAATTGGCACCTAATAAAATCTACAATGAAAATGTTGAGACTCAAAAGGAAATCTTTGTTGTTGCAGATCAAACGCACGATAGTTTCATCAACTTGATGGTTTGTTTTCTACTTAATTTTTATTTTATTATCTTTTTATTTAAAAAAAAAAAAAAACACAAAAATACAAAATGTAAATTATAGATTGTATAAAAATAAAAAGGCACACAAGTTATGAAAATACAAATTAGAAATGTCGTGCAATGCTCAACAGTCGCTTTCAGCTCCTGTGCCCGTTCTACAGTGCCAGGTTGGCAAGGCCGCAAGCCAGAAGCAAAGCCAGCGAGAGGATGACGGAGACGGCACCATCGCGAGCCTGGGGAATGAGTGTATCATTGGCCTGCAGGAAATTGCAGCCACGTCCCTCGCAGGTGTAGCAGTTGCCATCCTTGACGCACTGCTTGTTGGCCTGCGCAGTGCTGAGGCAACCACGCTGGAAGGATCCATTGGCTGTGCGCTGACTGTTGCGAATGAAGCACTTATCGCCCAGACGATAGATGGGGCACACCTTGCTGTGGGCATAGACTTCGAGGGCGCAGGTGGAGTTGGTTGAGTTGCCGGAGCACTGCAGACACTGGGAGCGATGCTGTGGGAAAATCTGACGATTGCAGCCCTCCATAAATGTGCAGGTTACGCACTCCAATTCATTGTTGCATGATCTAACTGTGGCATTATCCAGATCGCTGGCACATCCTCGAATCGTGTGTCCATCTGTCAAGCAACTAGCGTTAGTAACAACAACCACAAATATCCATCATCCAAAATACTTACTCAGCACGCGTGTGTAGCACAGGGAGCTGCTGTTAGAGCAATCCTTGGCCATTATGTTCAGCGGATCTGTGGCACAACGCTCATCATTCTTCGAGTGGCACTGCACGCAGCTATCTAAGGGGGTATTAAGTTAAATGTAGAAGAAAAAACATTTTGAGTCATGGTTTCAAATTCATTTGTTTAGTTAGTTATAATAATCATACGTTAGCTATAATATTTCTAATGCTGACTTTCATTACAGTTAAAACAGACCAGTGTCAATTTCTTTTAAAAACTGCAAAATTCTTTTGAAACTGTGATTCAACTTTAATTTATTATTTTCCTTTTACATAGCTTGATTTTTTTGAAAACAATTTAACAATTGTATACAAAAAGATATTTTGACATTTACACAAATTCTATTTTTTCACAATTTCGAAAAGGACATTGAACCCGTTTGAGTATGTGTAAATGCATAGCACTTGACTTGGATATATCCTTTGTATCTACTTTATATAAATACATTTATATGTATATACAGTGAACACATTCATTCATAGTTATGTATATAATGCTCCAAAGCTTAAATATTTCTATACAATTATTGTATGTACAATAATTTATGAGCGTATGTATGTATGTATATGAGAGCTTATCTACATATAAGAAAACTAAACTTGGCTTATAATTCCCTCCTTTGACTTATTCATAAATTAGATCATTTTTATTTTTGTATATATATATATAAAATATATATATTATATATACAAGTTAATATAGTTTATTTTGTTTACTGTAGATAGTATTTTTTTCTCAGTGCAACAGCTGACTTTGTCCAAGTTTAAAGTAATAAAAATAACTAATTTTAGTTTCACATTTCTTTATAAGTAAGTCATTAATCTACAACTTGCACGATCTGAAAAAAAAGAGTATGTACAATGTACACTTGTACATAGTATGTAAAGTGTTAATTTAAGTATTCTTTTATGTATTTCGTACACATAATATGAACAATTAACACATTTCGCATCGAACTCACATACACATCTACAAATATCTATAATGACTTACAAATACAAATCTATAATGACTCATGATGAATATCTTCCCAATAACTGTAAAATTACGAATGAATGTGTTATCAGCTAGTTTTCGATGTTTGCAAGTATGTATGAACAAGTGAGAACGTTGCAGACGGACGCTCCCGACTGCGATATACTCTTTTTTTAACTTTGCGGCATCGAGAGTGGGCTTGACAATAATATTTTTAGTCAAATCTATCAAGAAGATCATTTTTGTCACCAATTTAAAACTGATAGGGGTGGAGGTGGATGTGGCAAAAATACAATCTTTCTTAAAGGTCAACAGAACACATATCTAACCACTTTTTCTGCCTATGGTATACGTGTATATGAACAATTATACCAAGTTTGATTGCTTTAGCTTCAAAATTGTAGAAAAAATGTGCGTTCATACGGATGGATATGTCCCAAAGCCTAATATACTCATTTATTTTTAATTTTTGAAAAAAAGAATAAGATTACAAAGGTTTTTTATTCAAGAAAAAGGCAGCTGCATAAATATATGAGCTCTTTTTCACGATTTCTCAAGGCTAAGCGTCTTTAGTTCAAGAAACTGTCGCTCTATATGTCACTAATTAGTCATGCATTGTTTTACGAACAGGCGAATTTTCGACACATCATGAAATTAACGCTTATAAATATCTGTGTCAATATTTAAATCCATTTGGCATGCCATAAATGATTCTTCCAGAAGAAATTGGTTCTAGAATCTAGATGCATTTTTGTCTTCTGGGAGCTGTATTTGAAAATGGAAATCAGATAGAAAATCCGAACGATTCACCTAGTTGATGTGTGTGTGGATGGGTGTGTGTTTCGGTGTGTGTGCCAAAAGTACATTTTAGAAAGAAACAGGATTGATTAGGTCATTGTGTCAACAGTTAAAGCGATAAGATCGTTTCAAAACCTGGATTCAATGTTAACTTCACTTGTGAAAATCGATTAGCTGTTTGAAAGCTTATCCTTTGTACATAATATATACATATGTACATATATATATACATAAATATATATATGTATGTATCTATGTATGTCTGTACCTGATCTGAAACGCACACACACTTAACAAAAGATTGAAAAAATAATCATATCTACATTTTTATATACATATGTATGTATGTATGTATGTATGTTTGTATGTGTACATAATGATAAGATACCACATCACATTAAACCAAATAAAGCCAAGGCAGCTATTTGTTACATAAGGAACTCGCACTGGTTAATACCGCAAATGTTATTATATTAATGACAAAAAAATAAAGTAGAAAATTCGACTTTACCACAACTGACGTAGGCCAAAAAGGCAAAAGCAGCGATCACCAGCAAGAAGAATTTCATATTGAGTATTGAAAACAGTTAATACAATTTTAGGTATTATAAATATTATCGAATTATTTTGTTCGAGTCGTTATTCGCTCCGCACTTTTAAACCGTACAGACTGAAGCTCAGATATAAACTAACAAGTGGGTACCGTCTTGGCGCGCATTTGATACTACGAATATGTACATATATACATATACATATATGTTCAATATAAATATAGGTACATTACATTGCCGTTATCGCGATAACCATGTTGCTGTTGCTGTTGCTGTGTGAAAAAGATAAGCCAAAGGAGAGAATGACGGGTGTGTCGGCAATATTGTCCAATATATACATACATAGATACATACGTACGCGTATATATGTAATTGTATTAAACGTTATTAAACAATAGGGCTGCATTATCTTTACGTTTTGCCGATTTCTGTGTAAAAATAAAGCAGGTGAATCAACGAGGCTCTCTTGATGAGACATTCGTATTTTGTTTAATTTGGCTATTGATATTTAGCAAAATAAATGTATTTTTGAAAGTTTCTTAACTGCAAGTCCTTGCGCCTATTCCGAAACTCAATTTGGTAGCCGTATTTAATATCGGGTCCTGACAAATTCAATATATGTTTATTGCCAAAATATGTTATATATTATGTATGAAAGTTTCGGTTCCATATCTATCATGTAATGGATTTATACACCATAAACCATAAACACCTTTAAAAATATGTAAAAGAAAGTAATAAAGTACTGTAAAAATATGTAAAAACCATAAGGAGACATCTTCGAACATATAAAGTATAGAAATTGTTCGTTTGGCTGACCATACGTCTCTCCGACTATCCTACAGTTCGTATGAAAGTATCAACCGCGGGCACTATTCGACAAACAATATGGTCTATAATATAGACTCTATATATTCCATACGCAGATAAAGTTTATTTAAAGCTTTGGAAATTTGGAACTTTGCCCCCACCCAGCAAATTGACAAAAGCCTATTTACTCCGAGTCAGCGTGTTTTTATACAGTGACTCGTTCAGTCGGGACAACTCGACTAGATCATTCTTAAATTCGGAGATTTGACATACCTTTTTTAACCAGTGCTTCAGCTGTGGGTTCGGTTTCCTTGCAATAATTTTGCAAAAGTCCAATTTCTGATAGATTGATTCAAAATCCAGATCTGAATTCATTAAAAAAAAAATGCAGACAACCTGCATGGCTTAGCAAGATTTTTGAAAAGAAATAATTTTTTAAAATAATTTTGAATTTTATTTTGAAGAAAGATTTTGGTGGGCTACCTTAATTTGAACTAGTTTAACAGACAATGTAATCGAACTAGTAAACCTATCGATACATCGAGTTAACTTATCGCAGGCGTTGCCACCTTATACAAAGTACGTGTTGAATCAGATGGCACAACTAATATACATACATACATATTTTTGTGCAAAGTAACTTAAAGAATTTAATTCATGTTGGACATCCAGCCTTGTGTTTAATGTTATTTTGTTGAAACTGTAATACGTCCGCCAATCTGAGCATGCCATTAATTGTGTGCGTATGCGACTATTGGCAACATCGCCACTACTACAACCAACAGTCGTTCCAAGCGAGCAGGTCAATCCAATTGGACGCCACCACCGACGATGGCAATGGAAACGTTCAAGATACAGATAATAGGGTTATGTGCAGGAATAGAGATAATAGAGTTGTGCGGCGCCTGTCATTGCAACTAGATGCCATCAGTGGCAACTACTTGCTGCGTGAGCTGCTGCAGCAGAATGTGCTGCGACGTACGCTGGAGCAAGACTATGGAGTGCAGCTGTTGTGGCTGACATTGATACCACCAGAACGCGATACCATTGATTACAAGTGGGCATCAATGCTGACGTATACCATTTGGGAGCATATCGAGGTGGAGCATTTAATGTCCTGGCTGTCCACGCTGGGTGGCGGCTTCTCTGCGCTGGGCGAACAGTTTGAACGCTGCGTAAGTGTGAATTGAGTTGCATTGAGGTTGGATTTGATTTGATTCGAATAACATATATTTTGACAGGCCAAAACAGCGGGAACTATCTCGTTGCAGCAGCTAACAATTGGTCTGCGTCTGGGTGATCCATTCCTTCAGGCCCGCTGCAAGCTCTACTACAGCATATCGCTTATACAGCGCGGCCAACTGCGTCAAGCCAAGCATCTAATACGCGCCCAGTATCGATTTGCACGTGCGCATAAGGAGCACGATCAGCGATTGATGCGCATGTGTCTGGGCATTTGGTTACGTTTGCGTTTTGAGTATCAGGAGCGCAGGGGCAGGCGCATAAATGGACGCCGTTAAACAAAAAAAAATTAAAAAAAAAAAAAACAATAAATATTGTACAAATACATAATACTATGAAGATTGTAAAACATTGTTCACTGTCGATTAAGTTAAGCCCAAAAGTGATTAGTTCTTGGTTTTACTGTTAGTCTTTAAGCAATAAATTATACTATTTAGGTCCATTTTTGCTATCTTTACTGAAATGTTAACTAGTCTAGTTTTTCATGTGCTCGAACACGTTTACGTTTTTGTTTTCCAATATCATGAAAAATTTATCAACTTAAATTAAGTTTTAATGAACGGTGCATTTATTAAATGAAAAATGATAACTTATTCAGTAATTTATAAACTGTTCATCTGGTTCTACTCTCCATTTGTTTGTGAATAAAACCGTTGTTTTGGAACACATCCAAGTGTTTTTTCTTTCTGGTGTCATGCGGAACTAGGGGACTTTTGGAACCACTCAATTCCAAGACATTATGGCGTTGAAAATAGTTTGATTACTTTGATTTTGAATCTCAGAACTAAAAATATGATCGGGAAATTGGAATTTCCGAACTAGCGATTGGAACGGGAAATAGAAGATTGGATGCTTACCCGGCTCGACCCAATATCTAACCTGAGCTTTTGATGACCAGATAAAAAATAACGACTGAGATTATACATAGACTCTTAATCTGCATGTTGTTGTGAAGAGGTGTATAGGGGCTCCATGCTTTGCTTCACCCGATACCTACAAGCGATAACTTAACGAAAAACGGACTTAGTCCGTATTTAGACCATGACGTTTATCTCATGATGTTTTTTCGTTAAGTTCGTGCTTGAGCATGCAAGCCTTCTACTCCACTTCCTAACAAACAAGAATTTAACGAAGATGCGGACTTATTTCGCAATTAGACGACGAGGTTTATTTCATGATCATTTTTCGTTAAACTCTTGTTTGTTGGAAGATGTCAGGAAGGGGTTGCATGCCA
This sequence comes from Hirtodrosophila cameraria, assembly GCA_949708635.1. Lineage (NCBI taxonomy): Eukaryota > Metazoa > Arthropoda > Insecta > Diptera > Drosophilidae > Hirtodrosophila > Hirtodrosophila cameraria. Next base: position 24,344,613 of record OX453090.1, on the reverse strand, counting down.
CAGTTTATGCATGTGAAAAAAAGTCACAAGTTTTGTTAGGAACATGATACAAAAAAACTACTATTTTCAATATATGTATTCAATAAATTTATATTTATATATATATATATATATATATATATATATGTATATGTACGTATAAAATGCGTTTTAACATATCAACTGCGCTTGGCCGGCACCAAAAAACGCAAACTTCAAAACATCCCAATTTTTTTACTTAAGCTACGCAGTTTTGTTTCTATGCATGTTAGTAGAATATGCAGATTAATAAATACGCTACAGAAAGAATTGACGTCACGAGTATGTATGTATGTGCATATGTCTATATATATATATGTAGATAAATATATATATTTGTTTGTGTTTATATGTTCTTATGTGAGCCATTGCAATGCAGAATATCAGCTGAGCCAAGTTAAACATTTGATTAAAATAATATTTAATTAAAATTTATATATATATATATATATATACATATACATATATAATAGTAATTAAATATTTATATGAATACATACACATGCATAAATATATAAAAATAATATACAATTTTTATATATTTATGTATATATGTATGTATAAAAGACAACACAAAAAAATTAAAATAGCATAAAATAGACAACTGGCTAAAAATTTGACATAAAATAATGACCAAAATTGGCGTATATGTATAATTTAAATTTCTTTTTTGCTTTTGTGTGTGTGTATTATTTTGTTTCAGTGATTAACTGGTTGTTGCTATTACGGTTACTGTTATTGTTATTTGTTAAATTGGTGTTCTTCTTTTCTGTCGTTGTTGTTGTTCTTCTTCTTGTTGTTGTTTTTGTAAAGCTTTTCCATATGGTCGGCAAAACCATTTATTGCGCCAGCGTGCCCATTGGATCCCAAGCGGGCAGCACAATTGGATCCATGTCAAAGACGCGCAATACATCCTCGGGCACATATTTCTTATCCACAACCACCTCGAAACCGAACTCCCTAAACCAATCGGCGCACATTACCAGATAGCCCTTCTCGCCACGATCCTCGCCCCAGGAGTTCTCCACGCGCAGCTTATTCGCCACACCATTTTTCTATTTAATTGCATAATATTAATATAAATAATAATAATAATAAAAATATTTGTTACACTTACGTCTACTGAGACGGCGGTGAATACCATTGCGTGGGTCATGGCCGATTCGCCATAGATGAGACGATCCGCTTTGGAAAAAGTTGTTTGTATGTCGATGTCAAAGACCAGCTTAAAATCGTGACTGTACGTCAATTCGAAAGAGACGACGCGTGTATGACAGTTGCATAGGTAAGAAAGAGATAGATTTATTCAATTAGACAATTCGTTGTGTCATTTCGATATGCATATTAAAAACTAGATGAAGCGTAACTGTACAAGCAATAAAGAGCACGCGACTTTCCCATAACTAATACTGCTACTTATGAATTTAAATTCTTGATTCCAAATAACTCCTGAAAGCAAAAAAAAAATTTCCAATTTTGAATAATTTTTGGTTTTCTCGGTTCTCATTTCACAAACCCATACATTTTTTTCTTCAAAAAATTCAAAAATAGTAAGTAAAATAGTAAAAAATAATAAGGAATGTATTAAAATATAGTATAGGCGAGTTTGTTAAAAATATCTTTATAAACAAAAACGCCGTTTTTCAACTGACTGTTCCTATGAAAGTTATATGTTATAGTGACCCGATCTGGCTGCTTCCGACATATGCACCAAGTTCGCGTTTAAACAAACGGACGGACGGACATGTTTTGTTTGACTTGACTGTCGATGTTTATCAAGAATATATATAAGTATTAATCTATGGGGTCGAAAATGTCTGCTTTAATGCGTTGCACATTTCGTAACCCTCCGCAAGGGTACCAAAACTGAAAACAAAAAACTTACACATCGACATCCTCAATGCCCTGCTTGGAAGCAAAACGCTTGCTAACCTCACAACCAAACCAGACAGCCTCGCCCGCTTTCAGAGATTTTGTGACCATGGCCAGCAATAAATCAACATTCTGATTGTTATATAGGACGGGCCGACCGCCAACAACATTGCCCAAACAGTCGACCGTATATGCCTGATCGTAGCTGCTGGTTGGACGCGGATCGGTGACCAGGCACACCTTTTCTTCAACATTGAAGTGGGGCTTAACAAAGCGCTCATAGAACTCGACGGCGCTGATGGGACCAATTGATTGATAATTCTTTGATTTATCATAGTACTCCCAGGTGAATGTCTCCGCGGGTATGCCCAAACAAATGCCAACCACTTTATAGATTTCGGCCATTTGCTCCTGTATCTTGCTGGCGATCTCCTCATCGCTGGGCTGTGTCTCCAGCAGGACTCGCAGATGGCGCGCATATTCGCGCAGCTGCAATTAAACAGGATGGATTTGTACATAAATGTAATAAATGTGTTCGACATAATGCTCACCTTGCTCTTGAGTATGGCATTTAGGCGTATGCTGGACTCGCAGCTAAAGCTCTCCGGAAAGCATTTCTTTGGCATCAGACCATGTTTGGTTATCAGATTGACCAGCATATCCCATTGGCCGCCATCCGATGTGGGATCGAGCAGGAGAAACGAAACAAGACGTCCGTCAACCTTCTCGCCGCGCTGCGTTGTCTTAACAATATTATTCAGAAAATAGTTGCAACGCTCAATTTTGTCCCAGTAGAAAAGGAACGCCTGCGAGAACTCAAACTCATCCAAATTATAGTTCTTCATAAAGGGCAGGCGTATGCAATTGAGTGCAGCAAATAGCCAACAGCGGCCGGAGCTGCGCTGATTGGTAATCGGTTTGCCCTCGGTTTCCACTTTATAGTTGAACACATGATTGGTCGTCTCGAGTGCCTTGCGGGACAGGCAGACATCGAATGGATCGACACGGGAGCAGACATTCTGAGCCAGCAGATTCTTCGGTTCGCTGTAAAAGTTCTCACGCCACTTTTTTAATAGGTCATCCGTTATGAGACTGCTGCCGCCACATATTGCATTCTTGATTCCGGTGGTGGTGTTGTTATTGCTGTTACCGCTGCTGCTGTTGTTGCTGCCGCCCGGTATAATATTGTTGTCAGCTGTAAGTATATCGGTAGCGGTAAAGGTGGGATTCGAATATATTCCAACTGAGCGAGCAGCAGTTGCAGTTGCATTTGTTGCTTTTGCTGCTGCAGCAGCACTTGCCACCTGTGGAAGCTTCATTGAGCGTGCAAACCGAAACACCAAAGGATTGATAACAGCTAATATACACACAACAACAAAGTAATAATTATAAATGTATACGATTTATTCTACAAATGCTACTATATGCCTCATATACATACAATTGTGCATCGTTTTCTTGTTTCAAAATCTTTAAATATCTTTTGTATAATACGCGAATACGAATTAGAATAATACAGCCAATTTGTCGACTAAATTGTTACAAAATTTCGATATATTTTTATTTTTATTTATTATGATTTCAATCAAGTAAGGGTATTCCCAAATTTCAAACTATTTGTTTAGCTTACTAATCCTTCAATGATACATATGTTATATGATTTGTTTTTTTTTTTTTTTGTTTTCATTTTCACAACCAATTTATTTGTATTTTTTAACATTTTTTTTTTTTACAAAATTATTTCATGCGACTCTGTTGCTCTTTTTCTTCGTCTTCTTCACAGGAAACACATCGTTCTATTTCTGGATTTTGTTCTTTCCCTTCTTGCATTCCATGCAATTTATTCTTGATTTCTTCCTCTTCTTTATGCCTCACAAAAAACTTCGTTATTCCACATAGTTTTTCGTTATTTTAGCTATAAATCTTTTAAAAGAAAGTTGTTTGTCTTATTAAAATTGGAATTTCTAGTTCAATTCGATGAACACGTTCACTACATCATTTTTGAATCGTGAGTTAAATCAGTCATTAAGTTCAGTAGTTCATTTTATTCAGTTGAACATCGTTCATGAACAATGCCGATCGTTTTATTTATCGTTCTTGAGCAAATTAGGTAAATATAAACATAAAATAGGAAAAAAAAAAACATCAAAAATATAAGCATTAAAAATGTAATTGAAAATTACAGAAAAATAATTTAAGATATACATTTTAAGAGAAAAATATCAATAGATATTTATTTATAGTCGTTGGTTGAAACGACAAACTAAAACAAAAAATCAACAATAAGCTTTAAATTATTATAAAAATACCATTTAATTTGGATAGTTTGGTAAACGTTCAACGTTAATAAAATCACTCGTTCATTCTGATGACTCTTTCAAGTGAACGAAACGTTACAACTCAAATATAAATTGTTTTGGTGTTTCTGGCAAAAGTGAAATTGAAAAATTCTGATCGCTGGCTCCAAACAATTTGAATCGTAATTTCGATTTTCAGATAAACGAACTTTGATCAAACTTAAACGACCGAATTAACTAGATTAGAATGAACAATTTGGGTTCTGTAAGCAGTTCAATTGAACTTATTTTGAACCATTCGATACAACTCGAATACACATACACATACATATGTACCATATGTGTTTACATTGATGTGTGTTTATTTAGGAAGTTAATCGACAATTGCGCTTTCTGCTGCTTTCTTTTTGTGTCTAGCAAGGCGCCTTGGCGACTGTAGTGGGCGTGGTGCGCAACAACAACAGCAGCAACAAAAACAGTTGCGCGCTGCGCATTAACCAAAATTGAATTACGCGCAGCGTCAGCAGCTGCAGCCCATCAGCTTTGTCTATCTGCATGTGTGTGTCACTTTGGAGCAATGAATGTACACTTTTTTTTATAGCTATTTTGCTTTGTTTACAAAAAGCAGCAGAAAATGACGCCCCCACTTCGTCCCCATTGTGCAACGTTTGCACTGTTTGACTTCTTCGAGCAACGTTTCGGGTATATATTTATATATATATATGTGTGTGTGTGTGTGTGTGTGTGCACAAACAACTATTGTTTATTTAAGCGCTTGGTAACACTGTCAAAGGAGAATAGAGCAGCATAAAGAAAAAGGCTTAAGCAAAAGTCATGACATTTGCGTCTACTGATAAGAATCATAAGTATTATTCTTATGCATATGTACAGAACTAGGCAATAGTTGTAAAAGGAAAAAGAAAAAAACAAAATAGTAAAAATATTTGCAAGATTGTTTTTATCTGTCGAGAAAAGTAGAGTTAAGCAACAGCGTTAGCCGCAGCAACGACGAATGAAACGATGAAGCAGAGTGCAATTAAACCAGTTTAACGGCACATATGCGCACAGGCACAGACAGAGAGGAGCATACATACACACACACACACACATACAAATAAATACATACAGTTGTTCGAAGGGAAGCGAGAGGGAGCAAACAGAAGGAGGGCGATATGCCGTTTTAAACTTTCGCGCAAGCCGGCGTGCTGGTTGGCACAAATCTAAACAAACCAACAACATAAAGGGTTAAGAAAATGAAAGAAAGAAAGAAAAAAAACGTCAGCAATCAGCAGCAGCAACAAAACAACAAAAACAACAGAAAACTTGTTTGTCCAGCTTTTTTTTTTGGTGCGAGGTGCCTCAAGGTGGTGTTGGTGTTGGGGAGGGAGGGGTAGGGGTTTAAGGCAAAGAGCAAACCAGCAAAAACAAACAAATTTGGGTGAAATTTTACTTTCGTTGTCGTTATTGCCGTTATTGTTGTATTGGGGCGTCAGCGCGCTGCTTCTCGCTCGCACCCGCACAAAACGAAACGGGAAGGAAACTGTTGAGCGATGCCGCTGCCGCTGCCTGCACCAGAACCAGAAGCAACTAAATCGACGGCTACTTTTTTCTTGGGCCGTCGCTTTTTCTTGAACTTCTGCTGCTGCTGTTGGCAATTATTTTTTATAATTTTTTTTTGCAAAGCGTTGCAGTTTCTATTGTGCACCTCTAAACACTTACACATTATGATTAGTTGGCGCTTGGAGATGATTAAAAACCTTGTTTCTTATTTTCAATGAACTTTGCACTACACACTCTTTCGATTTTCTATTTTTTTTTCCGTTTGTTTTCTTTTTATTTTCTTGAGAATTTAAGTGTGCACAGCAAGCAACGTTTTGCTAGCGGTAAGTTTGTTCTATGCCGTTGCTATTTTGATTTATTAATGAGAAAAATGAAAATGAAAATGTTTGGCTTTAGCCCGAAACAGGAAACAGAGTCGAAGACAAATGCCAAAGAATATCGATAGCATGTGTTAACTCTCGAGGCGTTGCCAGATCGCAATTGGGCAAGTATCGATATGCAAATATACATATATCGATAGAAAACCAAATAAAAACAACAGCAAATTAATTGGTATATTTTGCAGCTTCCTGCTGCCTGTTGTTGCTTTGTCGCGTTGTTGTTGCTGCTGCCTGCGCCGACTAGACTGCGAGCAGGTCGCGAATTTTGAAATCGCTCGGCTCACGCTGCTCAAAAAAAAAAGAAAAGAAGGAATTTTGAAAACAATAAAAGAAGGAGAACTACTTAAAAACGCTGCAGCAACAGCAACCACATGCCAAATAACGAATCTCGATCAAGTTCGTTACTTTGTGCGCCTGCCAAAATGAGTGGCAGCACCAATACCAACACCAACACCAACAATACCACTAGCACCACCAACACCAGCAACAACAACAACATCGAAAACAACAACATCTGCAACATTAGCAGCAACAAAATTGACGTTCCAGAGGACTTTTCATTGTTCAAATTCTACATGGAAAAGTGTTATGTGCTGCCCGTGGAGCTCAAAAATGACATTATCTACTGCCAGCGTGCAATGCGCGATTTTCTTAAAGTGCACGGGGTGAGTAACAAAACCAAAACCAGAAACCAAAATCAAAAAGCAATAAAAGCAAAAGCCAACCTGTGGCCGTTTGATTGCCATTTAACGTTAACTACTTTTAATTCAACATTCATTCACATTTGCAGCTGGTATCCGATGTCTTCAAGGATCAGGGCGATGCGGTAAGTTGTCTTTAATAATCCTATAATCTATATTTATTTATTATGCCTGCTTGTCAACTCCAAAGTGCGCCTTTACATCGACCCCAATCCGAAGCACGACCCCTTCCCCTTGCTCTTGCCAAGCCCAAATGTTGCTGCCCATTAATTTTCAATTTCAAATGCGCTTTGCTCTCCAATTAGAGATGAGCACATTGCACCCACCACTAGCACCTACAATACAACAGTTTTAATATATTTTTTTTTTTATCAAAATTTGCTTCAAAACAAATGTTTAAATTTTTCTTTTCATTTTTGCATTTATTTCTTAAAAAAAAAAACAACACATTAAAATTGCTCATCATAGTGATGGCAAAAAAAAAAACATTATTAATCGCTTAACATATCATCATGATTAAATGCACCAAGCAACTATTTAAAATATTCATTTTATATTTATTTTTGATAAACAAAATCTTCCATATTATTAAATTTTATGTATTGTATAAAAATCGCATCAGTTGATTAAATTTTACGATTATTTTCAAAAATCAAAAGGGAATATGCAATGCAAGGAAAGCAAATAATTATTTAAAATTATAATTAATTAATTATTAAAAATTAAAACGATTAATCGTGCCACCACTAATATTATTTTTACCTAAATATTTATTTGGATAATATAAATATGCATGCTCAAAAATGTTATTTTTTAATTTCATATATACACGCGCAGAAGGATTGAAGATCCAGATCAGACATGAAATTTTCAATCCCAATGCAAATGCTTTCTTTAGTCGAAATAAAATTGAATCGTGTTGACTCGTGTCACGAACGAATGAAGAATTTGAATATGCAACACGTGCTCCACACTAATTTTGAATTTTGATTTCAATTCTGGTTGCTTTTGTTATTATTATTATTATTGTTGTTATTGTTGTTGTTTTATTTCACATTTGATTATTTAGTTGCATAATAAATGAAAATATTGTCATTTACGTAGGATCCGATTCAGATGCAGCGCATTCTCGAGGAACTGGAAACAGAAGTATATGAAATCAATGGGGAGCAGCAGTATTTGATGTTGCGTTTAAACGATGATTTGGACGTCTTCTACAAAAAGCTGGAGGAGAATAACATACAGACCGTACCTGAGATGGGCAACGAGTATATCTCCAGCCTGATCGTGCCTTTGATTGGCGATGCCACCTACAAAATCTATCCGCAATCTGTGCTCTCGCGCGATAATGAGGAGATGCTCATACGCAAACATTTTCTTATCTCTCAGGATGATGGTCAATCCATCAATGAGCCACTCAGCGAATTGGAAAACAATATGAACACACTGCTGCTCGATTCAATAACTGGCGATAAAACACATATGGCCAACAACAGCAGCAGCGAGGATGCTAACGATCTTAAGCTAATACGGCAGCTGACGGAACAGCCCGAAACTTTGCTTAGACCCGGCTCCAACATGACATTGATAACACCGCTAAACACGCCATTGCCATCGCCCAAAAAGGGAGTAATACCGTGGTTGCCCAAAATACATGAGCAGCAGCGCTCGCTGCTAATACCGCGCGTTAGAACGCCAGTCAAGCAGCATTTCGTAGTGCCTGATATGCCACCGCCGCTGCCTTTGGAGTTTCAGTCGAAATTGATGCCAGCGGAACTGCCAGTACTGCCACTGCCATTACCACCGCCGCGGTCATTGTCGCTGCCACTGTCGCAGCCGGAGTCACAGTTACAGATACAGACACATAAACAGAAACAGACACAGTCGATAGCAATGCCCATGCCAATGCCGCTTCCAATGCCGCCGCTGGTTGCAACCACCAAGCAGCGAACAGCGCGCACAGATTCCAAACCGCCAGTTAAACGCAATATAACATCGCCGCCGCCGCTGGCACCCATCTCAACATCATCATCACCATCATCAACACCATCATCATTAGCATTATCATCAGCAACATCATTATTAATGGCACCACCCGCAACAGACTTTGAGGAGGTCGCACAAAGTCGCATCAATCTGCGGCAGGCGCTGCGACGTGCGCGCAAAACCAAACAGCAGCCACGTCTCTTCGACGATGATGACGCTCTGGAGCTGCCCAGTGACAAGGTAGTTGAGCAGCAGCTGCCACCACCGCCACCGCCGCAGCTAAGCAGCACAGCAGCATTGAAAATCAAACCAGGCAAAGCATCATTGGATGCAATGGCTGCAGCAACAGCTGCCACAACAGCAACAGCTTCAACTGCAGCTGCAGCAGCGTTGGGCAAGAAATCAGCGCAGCAAACGTCAAGTAAACAGTACAAGACACGGAATGCGTATGGACGCAAGTCGACCATATCGCCGCCACCAGCGGCAACACAGCAGACCGCAGGAGCAACAGCATCAGGATTAGCAACAGCATCAGGAGGAGCAACAGCGTCAGGAGGAGCAGCCGCAGCAGTAGCTACGAATGCAACTGGAGCAGCTGCTGCTTTTTTGGCCTCCTCTGGCTCTTCAGATGATTCACATCAGGAGCTGGAGCTGGAGCAGCAGCGCCTTTTCGCCTCGGCGGCACAGTGGCGGGATGAGCCACGCGAAACGCGTGTCCTGCCCACCGAGTACGGACGGGAGAATTTTCTGGGCCTGTTTCAACTGTATACGCACGATATGGTCAAGAAGCTCTGTCAGCGTCACTCGAAGCGCAAGCGTCGCACCGTACAGAATGCCAGCGGCGTTGACTTTCATTATGGCCAGCAGCTGGCCGCCATTGATGCGGTGCGTCAAAAGAAGCTCAAGGACAAGCCGGAGTTTCTTTTGTCGCCGAAGGATAAGCGACTGCAGGCCAAAAAGGCTCACAAAGCGGCTGCCGCTGCAGCAGTTGGCAAAAATAAGAGTTCGCCTGAGAAACTGGACGATTCGACGGAAAACGGCAAACAAAAGTTCAAGGAGTGTAAAAAGCGTGCGGGTAAGTTCTTATACATACATACGCACATACGTACATATAGATGACATATCCTAATCGAAAGATTATAAAATTCAATTTGGGTATGCTCAAAGTTCTAGTTCTTCTCAATTTTTAGGAAAGCCTAATATATTGAAGACAGGAAATCAAACCAAATTGTATTTTGGTTCTGTTTCCGGTATGTACCAAAACTTACGTTTCCGTAAACCGTTCTGTTTTGGTTCTTATTTTTGCAGTTTTTGGTTCCATATCGGCATACCAGTACAAGATAAATGTATTTTACGAACAAAAACTTTACAGAGTATGAGTTCAAAAAATGAAATTCTTTTATATGTTCCAAGTTTTGTAACTGAACTTCATAAAGAAAAAAAGACAAAAAACAATCAGTCCTGATACGTTTTGGATTTTTAAAAAAATTTTAAATATCGGTTCTGTTTCCAGTTCTCTTTCTGGGTTAAGTGACGATTTAAATTTGGGATTTCTCATCTTTTTTTTTAAAATATGACGAATGAATGTCAACAATATTATTATTTTTTTCTAAGGCTTTCCAGTTTTACATAATATACATAATTCTTGAACCAGTTCAATAAAAGTTCAATACAGCCTGTAACTTATCTTATCTCGATCGATAATAACAAAGATTACATGTTTCACGACGAGTTTCAATAGATTAGTCGCCCATTAACAGAGATGTCACAGAAATCCCTAGAGATTTTTGATTGGTTTTCATTTTTATACGCTCAAATTACTTTGAGAAACTTAAAGCCAAATTAAATATTATAGATATCTTTGGGTTGATTTTAAAAGCTTTAAAAAAAACAACAAAAACAATTCCAGAACAAAATCAATATTTGTGATGTCAACACAAACTATCTGAATTATATTATTATTAATTTTACATTTTATAAAATCTCTAACAAATAAATGGACCCACTCAAACCATCATGAGAGATGCCAACTTGCTTCACATAAAAGTCACATAAAGTCAAGACTTGCCAACTTGCTTGAATTTAATTGGTAGACAAAAGCGCTGCCATACAATTTGTTCAACTTGGCGGCCATCAAATTTTGAAAGATTTTTGTTTATAAGCTCAGAAGAATAATTGAAAAAATTAATAACTTTACTCATAATTTAAGAAAAAATTATCTGAACTAATTTGTTTAACAAAAAGAATAACAAAAGTTAGAATAAAGATAATACAAAATATATTTGTATGCTCTGACAGCGCAAAATCTCTGAAACACCTAAGTATTGAAATTCGGTTGAAAATTTAAAATGTATATATATATATATTCGTTTCTTTAAAAACTTAATCGATTTTATTTTGCAGACAATTTGCTGACGTGCCAGACCTGCCAGGGCCGTTTTCAATTGGATACCCAAGGAGATGTGAAGTCAAAGGGTCCTTTCCATATGCAGGCTCGTCCTCAGGTTCACTGTCCACAGTGCGTGCGTGACTGGACGTCTTCGGCCCGTGCTAAATATGTTTCTTAATACATATATAGTTAGTTACTAAGAACTATTTTCTAAAAACAATCTGGCGACAGTTCAGTCTTTTTTTATTTTTTTTTTTTGCCTTAACTGTCTCGCCTTTTGTTGTACAAATTATCCTGAGAGTGGATTCCACATATGTTTGTACATATATTTTCAATTGCTTTTTTTTATTTTATTTTTTATTTCTTTCGCTTTTTTTTTTAAAAGCTGGCCGCCACAAACATTAGTCTGGTGTTTCCTATGGTTATACTTATTTTTTCTTAATATTGTTTATTTTATAAAATACATACATCTGTATGTACCGTATTGTTAAATATGTATTTATGCACACATATGTATATACATACCTACCTTGTTCGGAAAAAAAAGCAAACCAAAACAAATTTGGTAATATGTAGATAAGTATGCACATATGTGTCGTATTATTTGAAAAACATATTACAATGAAATTTATAAGGCCTGGTTTTAAAATCCTCCACAAAAAAAGAAAAAAAAAAAACCGCCGTTTTTATACCCTGTATCCATAAAATGGTTAAAAATGTATATAAAAGTATACAATAATATATAAATGGCTGATCAACATCTGTACTTCTGAATAAACGCGTCGATATCGGTGAACATCAGTACAAACCATACATGTACTTCATGTTTCTGTCAAATTTTGTATCTCTTAAATCGCTTTTCAAAATTAAACATTTTTGAGTATGGAAAATGTTACAACAAACAGTTAAAAGTCACAAAAGTAATACAATCAATTGTTTTTTAAATATATATATACTTTACATAAATTGGATACAGGGTATCTCTTAAACGATTGAACTTGATTAGATCCATCTGACTTGTTTTTCATTAAATAAATTGTAATATTTCGCGTATATACAAATTGTCTAAATTCTTTGTTTAGTTCTCTGGACACGAAAACAAAGTCCGTTGAGGCTTGTTTTGAATTTAGACATTAGCCTTAAATATATAAGCAAATATAAAAATGTTTGATTCAATCCTTATTAGTCCATAAGAAGATAGGATAATAGGATACCTAATTGCCTTTCAAGAAATGTAATTTTTTTTAATAACAACAAATTGAAGATATATCTTTATTTTTATAATGTGACTTTCGAAAAAAGTAAAACAAAACAAAAAGTGACTTTTCGAGTGTCTCGAGCGACTATTCGGGATACAAAATCTTGTTACATAGTGTAATTCAAGCTTTTTTCTTCGTCCAAAATTGAGTTGGTATCTGAACGGAAAAATTCATCTCGATCGGACGGAAATTTCACAATCATGGGTCGACGCGGATAGGCTAAACATCTCGCCGGTCCCGAAATTTTTCTAGTGATCTCCAAAACTGTATATTCACTGAGTTTGTATTTTGACAAATGTAGAATTTTCACAGCTTAAAATGTTTGTTAAACTTCAAAAGAATATGTGTAGGTTACCAAAAATAAATACTAATAATAAATATAAAGAAAAAAATATCATGCTATATGGAAAAATAACTAACTTTAGAAACGGGCGGGAACGGAACTAACTCTCTAGACCATGCTTGATTCCAAAATATGTTACTTGGAGATTTACTATGTAATTTTAGCGTTTTTCCGCTAAACTAGTGACTTTTCCAAGATATGGTTGAACAAACATTTCTCGGTATATGAAAGGTGACAAGTTTACAAAATTTCGGAAAGCTATCACTCAAACAACGCCAATAAAAACATAAAATGTTCATAGTTCTTGAACGATTTGTCGGATAATGATGAAAGATTTTGGATTTGAATCCAAACGCCTCAGCGATCCCATTAACTCACCTGTTCACCTATATCTCATTAACCAGGTGAGCTATAAAATGTCTTAGCAAGCATTTTCTTGGTTAAAAAAATACCTTTTGATCGGACTATAGTAGAAAATCTTCTATTCTTCCTGTCTATATTGCTTGTCGCATTTCGTACACTTTCGTTATGGTTCGTCACTAGCGTAGACTGAAAACTACAGTAATATTTGTATATGTTTTATTTAGAATGCTTTGTATTAGATATTTTAATGAATAAACAAAATTTTCAAGCTATAATTGCCAGTATAATTTGGAATACAAAATTGTATATCTGTGTTTGTGGAATTTGCGGGGGTGTGGAGGGGAAAATTTGCGATATTTTATGTAATTTTGGATTATTTTAATATTTATTTCGCCATCCAACATTTGATAAGTAGAGGTATTCCTGTAACTGATTCTGATTTGATCGGAAGTGTTGGTAAACATAAAACATAAACAATCAGCTGTTCCAAATAAAATCAGAGTGACCAGCTCCCTTTGGAAAAGTTTACAGCCTCAAGCCTGATTGAATTTGATTTGGCCACTTTGTAAATATTTTTAAAAATGTAAATTTGAAAATAAGGCGCCAAATGCTTTTAAATGCTACAATGCTTTTTGATATTCATATGTATAAATAGGAATAAGAATTGCAATTGAAAAATGTCTGCTACATACATCACATGCCATTTGTATTTTTCTTTAATATTAAATAAATATGAAAACAAATGAATTTATACACAAAAAATATATATGTATTAAATACTTTCTTAATATTGCAGTAGGTGCGAATTCTTGGCGTACAATAATGATGAAAGAGGACAATTACCCATGGGCTGTATAGTCGTCCGATTAGAGAAGGAGAGCCTGGATTAAAGCGAGAAATTTGAACACGCACCTTATCAAGGAGTTGTTACGGGAATCAACTCTTCAAAGTCCCTGCCGGAACTTCAAAGGGGCTTACAAAAATCGCTCCAGCCAATGGATTTGCACGGCAAATAACACCACATGGGTACGATCCTAAATCAAAGCAACTCGTTTGCTTGGTTTTTTTTTTGTGGGGGGGGGTGGATCTTTAAAGAACTGGAACAGCCGCGTCAACAGAGCCATGAGCATATGCTCAGAAGCACCAAGTGTAATAACTGCGAAGGCGTTAAGTATCCTTGCGTGCGTTGCTGGCAACAGTTCCATCAGAAGTGCTATGGCAATCAAAGACGTCAGAAGCCACATCAGTTGCGTCCAAGTTGTAAGCGTCGGCCAAAAACTGATTAATAACAATGATTTCGAGCTTTATAAGATTTATTGCCACGTTCCTATATTATGTATAGTATAATCAATGCCAGGCATTATAGTTGATTATCATTGCAAACAAAAAAAATAATTAGAATACAAAATTGCAGTTTACAGTCTGCCATAAACTGTGGATACCAAAATGGTCACAGTCAGTAAGAAAAATGATTGACGTCGGCCAACATTGCTGCCATTGCAGAGATCACCCTGGCAGAAGCACATATAAACCTTTTTATAATTATATATCGTGTCGGCGCATCGGTCCATATTATCATCAGGGCCACGTTGCACGCACATCCGCTGTATGGCCAGATCGTAGTCTGCAAAGATTTGAGTTCACATTTAGGAAAGTTGAATATTTGTTGATATATTTGTTTTATTGTTATAATATATTTTTATGTTGTTATTTGTTTTATGCCTGTAAATTTGTCATTTTTACTCCCTGTTCCCATTAAAAATGGGAAAAAGGGAGTTATAAAGTACTGCAAATGTGTGTAACAGACAGAAGGAGGCATTTCCGACCATATAAACTATATATATTCTTGATCAGGATCAACAGCCGAGACGAACTAGCCATGTCCGTCTGTCTGTCTGTCTGTCTGTCTGTCCGCATGAACACACAGATCTCGGAGACTATAAGAGCTAGAGACACCAAACTTGGCATGAAGGTTCCTGTATACCATACGCAGATCAAGTTTATTTCAAATTTCGGATGCACCCCCCCGCACCCCCGCAAATCTCAAAAGACTCCCACAGCCACAATTTTAAAGATAAAGCTTTAATTTTTGGTACACATGTAATGTGTAAGATCAATGTCTTTCGGATGTTTCAACACGATCGGATAAATAGCACCAAAGTTATGAAAGAACTTATTTCCCCTGTCTCAGCAGGCAGAAACAACAGTTTGACATGCACTGTGCAAGTTGAGTACGCTGCTTGCTTGTGTTGCCGCTGAACTGCTTGAAATGCAAGTTGGGAGCAGGGAGTCTCGTAGTCGGGCACACTCGACTAGAGTATTCTTACTTGTTTTTCTTTAATTTATTAGCCAGTTTTTAATTATTTATAACAAATTTATATATTGATTTTTCAGACTACTATATTAACTATAGATTCTATAAAATAAATCTATTTTCTGTGGAAAATATTTCAAGACCATTAAATCCGATGTTTCAAGACCATTTAACCCGATACTATACTTTCTTGTATCTTTTTTCAAACAAGTGAAAATTGTTAAGGCACATACATAATTGTATTCTGAATATTGGCTTATTTGTTAACATGATTGTATCATTGACCTGATTAACTTATTTACTTAATATAATAATTATAATAAAAGTTAATACAATAATTGTAGTGAACATATTTGAATTACGTAGACTCAGTTTTAAGTAGCTTTTAACCTTATTGATTCCAATACGTTCTATTAATGAAGTGATGTAGTTAATATTCATAAAATATTGATTATTCTCTAAGAATAAACCTAGTGTCTTTAAAAAATGTATCGACTATTTTAATTGGTTATTTTTAAGTAAAGTTAGCTATTTTTAGCTACTTTCCAGCTAATTTGGGTATTTTATGGCTATTTTTAGTAACTTACAAGCCAATTTTGGTATTTTTAGCTATTTTTAAGTAAAGTTAGCTATTTTTTGCTTTTTTAAATAGTAAATTTATTTATTTTTGGTTATTGATATTGCTTTCCTAGTTCTGAGTAAAGATGGGATCGGAACGGGAATCCCGTGAGGATTGAACGGGATCGGGTCAAATTGTAAAAAGCCAGGTGGACCCGAGAAAGTTGTTTATACCCAAAATCAAGTTAGTTCTCTCGGTTTCCCGCAAAATTGGAATTATATTGTATCTAAAATAGTATGAAAACAGCTTGTAGCATACACACGGATTTAAAATTTGGTAAAACTTAAAAGGCCAAAAATAAATATCAGTAAAAAGAAAAACAAATTTAATAACAAATTTCACTCAAATTGTAAATATCATATAGTTTTCGATATTGAAAATACCGGGACGGTTGGAATCGGGTATTGTTTTGGGACGGGCGCAATCGAGATAAAAGTTTCCATTTTGATCACAACTTTAGTTCTTACCATCCAAAGCATAAGTGCCACCACCCTCGATCACCTTGCCACACCAGCCGCTGGCACAGGGAATGGCAGACAGGCCGGGCTCTCTGTCCACATCGGTGGCATTGAAGCTAAATGGATCCTTGCAGCTGCCAAGATCTCCACGCGAGCGACACTGATAGCATCGACGCAGAAGCGCTATAAATGAAAACACAAGAAACGACAAAAAGTGAAATTGAAATTGTAAGTTTGTATGTCAATGCATACATATGCACATACATATAAAGTGCATTACGCACCTGCACGCGCACATGCGCAGTTACAGTCACAATTACGTGTACATATAGGAGTGTGTCTGTGTGTGTGTGTGTACGTACAAAAGACTTCAACTAGGCAGCAAACCTGCGCAGCGACTTACCGTTTATCTGTGGTGCATTTGTGGCGATTATTACAAATATCACAGTTAGAATGAACACAGTGGCTTGCATTTTACTAGTTTTATTTTGTAATATTTTTAAAACTAATTGAGTATTCAGAATTTATTTATAATAAGCGCTTAATGCGCGTAGTGAGAGCTTAAGTTGCCTTTGTTGTTGTTGTTGTTGCTGCTGTTGTTGTGTCGTGAGTGGGCTCCAAGGCTGCCACCCTGGCAAATCATCATTTTTAAAAATACGATAGTCAGTGTTAAGCAATGCGCGAGTTGTTTTAGTTTGGCAACACTGCGCAGCATTTTTACCAATTGTGCGACAGTGTGTACACACTCGTGTCTCGTTTCGTTGTACTATTTCAGCGAAAAATTCATCATCTCAGTGTCGGTCGCATATATATATTTTTTTGTTGTTATTTTTTTTATACAACAATAACTTAAAAGAAAATAACGAACATCCGATGCAGCAATTTACACGCTAAGCCAACAATTTAGTGCCACGGATCACAATTGCAAACGGAGTGCAACAAAAATAAAACGAGTAAAAGCTGCAGTACGTAGAAAAAAAGAAAAAAAAAAAAACAAAACGCAAACGACAAGAAATTTTGCAAATTGTTCAAAGACAGCAAGACGGACACACACGCACACACACACAGACGCATGCACGCAGACAGACAGACAGGCAGTCAGTCAAACAGTCAGTCACAGAGACGTCAGCGGCAGCAGCAGCTGTGCTGCGTAACAATACTGTAACAATAAAATATTTAAATAGACGATAATCTGCGCGTTTGTCATACGTCGCCGTCGACGTAGACGTCGCTGCCGCCCTGCAGCACCGTAACCATAAACGCAAACAAAAACGAAGCAGCGCAAGCGTCGCCGTCGCTGCTGGCGTCGACGTAAATGCTTTAAAAAACAACAACAATAAAAACAGACACCTTGCAACTGCAACTGCAGCCGCTGCCTGCTGTTGATTGTTATTGTTATTATTCTTGTGTGCGTGCATGTGTGTGTGTGCGTGTCTGTGTGTGCGTGTCCTTTTTTGGTGTTGCTCTAACGTTGTTTTTCCCCGTGCATCCACTCCCTCCTACTCCTGCAGCATCTGCCCACTGAGCCACAACAACAGCAACAACAACAACAGTAGTTAGAAGAAGAGGCCAACAGTCGCCTGGCGCAGTTTTCTCACCAACCAACTGCAACTTGGCAATGGACAGCGTCACGCAAACGATGACGATGACGGGCAGCAATGCGCTGACATCATCCTTTACGACCAAAAAGAAGGATGCCGCCGCCGAGAAGGAGAATCTTTGGTGAGTTGAAACATTGCAATTCCGACAGAATTCGCTTTTAACTTGAACTGAAGTTTTTTTTTAATACATTTTTTGTTTGTTGCTGTCCTTGTCGTTTTTGACAGAAAACAGCTGCTTTTGCTGTCTAACTTTTGCTATTCTATCATCTATTGACTTTCTTTCTTTAGCTGACGTTTGCAATTATTTTCTTTCTCTCTCTATCTATTACTCTTACTGTGTGTGTGTGTGTGTGTGTGTGTGTGTGTGTGTGTGTGTGTGTGTGTGTGTGTGTGTGTGTGTGTGTGCGTGTGCGTGCCGGCTGCAGGTGCTACTTACCACGCCCAGGCAATAATGCCTCACCACCCAAACCCACCCACCCACTTGACGCAGCAAGCAGCTGATTTTTGTATTCCGCTTTTAAATTTAGTGCATGTTGTCATTTGTACAACATACGCCTAACCTCAAACCACGTTTGGCACACACGCATACATACACACACACACACACATGCATACATTTGATATATTTTTGCCAATTTTCTCTTGTGCTGATTTAATGAATTTGTGGCATAAACACAAACTAAACGTTAAAACAACAATTATTAAATGCTTTGTGTGTGTGTGTGTGTGTGTGTGTGTGTGTGTGTGTGTGACAAAGAAAGAGTGAAAGAGAGCGAGCAAGCGAGCGGATGATTCATGGAACAGCACTATATCGAGGGCAGCGTCGCCGGCTGCGCAGTCGGCAGCGCGCACCTTTTTGCTTTATCAATTTTTGTTATGTCTAAAAGGCAACAAATACATAGTACATACAAACATATTCACATTCACAGACAGACACACGCATGCTTGCAAAGCCATAAGCCGAGTTATCGATAGCTGGACTCCATTTAAAACAGTTGACAATCCAATTGGAATTTGTATGGCCCAATCAGCAAAGAGTGTGTCTTTAAGCCGTGTCTATGCCTGTGTATGCGTGCGTGTGTGTGTGTGTGTGTGTAGGCGATGTTGTCATCGCTTAAATATGTTCGTTTTCATTTACGCTCGTCGCCAGGGGGCGCGCATGTGCAGAACAAAACAGTTAAAACGCAAATCGATTTCGAATGTCAAAAGCAAAAGCAAAAACATATTTGATGTTTGACTAATCGTTGTTGCTTACAAATTGCCAGAGTCCAATTAATTTCATACCATTTGTTGTTGGATGTTTCTGCATTTTGAAAATCTTTGAAACTTTCTTCAAAAATAAGAGGTGTGGAGTAGAAATGGACATTTTGTTGTTGTTTTCAAGTTTCGAACAAGTATGATTTCTGATATATTAAGCTATGTCCTAGTTTTGGATTAGTTATTAAAGATGCAAATTATGGTTATTCCTTTAATCGAACTAATCGCGAATATATGTATGTACATAGAGTTGTACCATAGAGAATAGAAGTAATAAGAGGCACAACAACGAACAACAAAGCGTGGCATTACATCTAGTGTTTGAAATACCGAAACGCCATCATGCATTGCCGCCTGCGTTCTAAAAATAGAAGGCACGCTTTGTGTCCTGTTCATAGTTCACCTGTCTCGCAGGCGAAACCAAATAAATTTTTCTAAATTTTGACTTCAGCCGCACATCGTACTCTTTCCCAAATGAAGTAAACGTTTTGTCGCAACATATTTATTTACTAAATTAAATATGTATATAATGGACATGCTTATTTAATAATGTATGTTTTTAAAAGTTGTGGGAATATGATTCTTATAATATTAATCTGCGTTTGTCATACATTAAAGGTACAAATAATCTGACACAAAGGAAGTGGAAAGTCCACGTGCTGGGGAACTTTGTGTGTTTGTCTTCGGCCGGTGGCTGCTGATCTTAGCAAAAATTGAAAAGCCAAACGAAAAGACAGGCTGAAAATGTTGGCTCGTATTGAAATTTATGCTTGTTCTGCCTTTTAAACTCTATACTCTTTGTCTAAACTGTTAAGTAATGTACTTTTGTACTGTATTTAACTTAAGTGGCAGATATTGATATTCATAAAAGCGATTTATTTTAGTTGTGCTACAGTTATAATGGTGTGAATATGGTTTGGCTTTTCTTCAAAGCGTTTGTAACATTATTTGTTAAAGGAAAATTCTATTTTTAATGTTAATACATTTTCATTCAAAAGTTTCAAACGTGTTTTGTAAAAAATCACAAATTTATTTAAATTTGTGCGATATGTACATATATAATATACATATATGTTTTGTCATAAAATAATCGATTACTTCGATTATAAATTATACAAAATAACAATTGATGATATTTTGGATTAATCGTATGGAACAAAGCGATAAGTTGATTTATCAATAACATGCCAAAAACAGGGCTACGCTGATAGGAATTCATAGTCTATTAATAATATTCAATGTATTCAAAATTAATTCAACTAGATAAACACAAAAATTAGTTAAGAATTTTGTTGAAAAACGTTTTGTGAAAAATATCAATGTTTTGATAATTGTAACAACACAAAATGCAACGATTTCGAGTTCTCATTTTGTTGACAAATAATCGATTTGTTGATCAACAAATTCGTTTGAGTTTGCAAAGCGATCGAATGATTTGATCGAAATCGGAAACAAGAACAGTTAATGCTCATTTATAATTGCACATTTATTGGCTTGTCTGCTTTATTATCAGTTATCGACGAGCATACAGCTGTTATCGATAATCGATTGTCAATTATCGACGTGGGCTACATATATTTGTAATAAGCTACATTTCTTCAATAAATACAACATCGTTATCGTTGTCATCGTTATCGTTATCGATATGCTCCGCCTGCCTTTGTGGTTGTTGATGTTGATGTTGCTGCCTATCGAAGTTGTTTTGTATGCGCTCCAACAAATCGGTAGCCACAAGCGCAAAATCTTCCCACAACGCATCTGGGGACGCATCTGAATCCAGTTGAGAATCCGGTTCAGGTTCAGATTCTGGCTCTTTGCCCAACTCCTGCTCATCCAGCTCATCATCGTTGGCCTCATCGCCGGCCGCTAAGCGTTCCTCATCCAGATAATCGGCCAGCAAGTCGCTGATCTCGTCCAGAATGCTGCCACTGTGACACAGCACCGATACGCATTGTGCATCGATCAGCAGATTCCACAGTGCCTGGCACACAATGTTGGCCAAAAACCAATCCTCCTGCTCCAAAGCGCCGCGCAGCAGCAGCGCCAGCAGCTCAGAGCCGCGCAGCTGCAAAAATGGAGCACGCTGCTCACCATCACCCAGCAGATTGACCAGCACACCAATCGCACACGTACGCAGCTCATAATCCTGTCCAACCGCCTGCCGTGTCAGCTGCTGCACCATTAACGGCAATCCACCCGCATCGCAGAAACAACGACGTGCCAGCTCATTACGCGTCAGATTGCCCAACACACGAGCTAGCTCCACCTTGGTGGACATGGCCGGCGCCCGACACCGACCTAAAGCAGCAGCCAATGCCGTTGACAGTTCCGCAATCAAACTCTGTAGTGAGCCAGGCGCTGCCAAAGTGCAGGACACGCTTCCTGCTGCCGTTTGCTTGTCCTGGTAAAAGCATAGATTATGCAAAGCACCCAATGTGGCATGCAACAGCTCCAGCTGCTCCGATGATGATGACGGCATTTTGTCCAACACACACGCTGCATTCTGCAGCAGACGCAACAAGACGGCGCCCAGCGCATGCAGATTGCCCAAACCGGCGCCCACCTCCGCATTGACGCTCATATTGGCCACGACGCGTATAAACTTGATTTGGGCATCCAAAAGCGTCTCAGTGATCGGCGTACGTTCGCTCAGCTGCTGCAGGACATTCAAGAGATACTCCATGGCAACATCGTTGTGATAGTACTGCAAGGATTGAAGAGATACTTATGAAATGGAACCATGCAACTCAAAAACTGTAAACTGTTAAAACTCCAAAATAATCAATTCAAATTGAAAGATAATCATTATTTTTGAGTCTCCTAATAGATTCCAGCTCACCTGAACGCGTGCCGACTCATGCTTGGCCAGAATGTTGCCAAGCATATAGCCCAGACGGCTGAGCACCGCCAGCAGACGTTCGTTGCACTGTCCTTGGCCCTGAGCGCAGGGTCCCAGCAGCAGGCCAATGCGTGCCGCATAGTTATGCAGCGTCTCGCAGCAGTCCACATCCTCGGATAGCACACTAAAGAAGAGACAGAGAGAGAAGCTTGATTAACTGAAATGGCAACAAGATTTATAACAAAATCTCACCTCAGCGTGCGCACCACATTGGCCTGCACCTCCAGTTCGCCCATGGAGATCTCGGCGGCGCGTATCAAATGTGGACACGCCAGTTGTAGTTGCAATTGCAGTCGCTGCTGCTGCTGCTGCTGAGCAACGCCGGCTAAGGCACGTAGCGCCGCCGACAGTTGATAGAGCGTGTGCAACGGTGGTCCGCTCAGGCGTCGCGTGGCGCCCGCCTCATTCAGCATTTGCAAATGGAGTATCATTAGCTCCACAGCGCCATGACGTGCCAGACGTGCCACTAACGTTTGCTGGCTATTTAGCTTGCGCGGATCGGGCGCTGGCTTTAATAATGCTGTTGCTGCCAGAATCGTAGATGGCAATGGCGTTGCTGATGACGCTGATGGTGGTGGCTCTTCTAAACAGCTGGCCCAGTTACGATTGAGTGCATCGTCGCGCTCTTGAGCACTGCAGGCGGTTAAAAAACGTATACAGCCATAGGCATAAATGCACGCCTCCGGCTCATCCAGCGGCGAAGCGTTGCCCAAACCATCGATTAGCAGCTCCAACACATCATTCTCATGGAACAGCACATCATGCTGCTCATTTCGAGCAACCTTAAAGATTAGCTTACAGGCACCGGTCAAATTGCTGCCCGTTACGCGTAACTGATTTTTGAAATGGGAATGATATATTGATTGGAATCATTGGAAACTGCTCATTGATATATTATGAGTAAGATAATGATGCATGATGACTCATTTTGTTGAAATGGGAGTAGTTTCTAATGCGATTCCGTTGACTACATATATATGTTTATGTATATTCACTCCAACTAAGATGAACGAGGAAGAAAAGTTCTTATAAACATGAAAGCTTGTTGTGTTTTTTACTTCAATGGAAAAAGTGGCTGCTTTGAATCGTAAAATCGAACAAATATTTGAAAGCATATTAAAAATTGCAAATAAATCGATTGTTTGCGATCTACGAAGGTTTGCGAATATCGATTATAGACTAAAATCTATCGGTAATGCTAAAAGTTGTAAGAATCCAAAAACAAGGATTGACGAACAACTAAAATAAATCGATCATTATTGTTCTGCTACAGATTATACTTAAGCATATTGATTATACAAGAGTTTGATTGAATATCGTTAAATCGTTTATAAAACTAAAAACAGTGACGAACGACAACTAAAATAAATCGATATTTTTGTTCGTTTTATCAAATATACTAAAACATATCGATTATTCACAATTATAATGGAATATCGATAAGTCACTTAAAAAACTGAAAACAATGATTGACGAACGACAACTGAAACAAATTGATATTTTTGTTGTTTTTATCGAATATACTAAAACATATCGATTATACACGAATTTAATTGCATATCGATACATCATTCAAAACAATGATTGACAACGATAACACTCAAATAAATCGATCATTTTTGATGTCCTATCGATTATGGTTTGGAATCAAACTTACCGCGAGGACAACACGTGCCACAGCCAAAAGGATACGCGGCGCAGTGCACTCAACGAGTCCATAGAGTCCGCCCAGAATAAAGGCGCGCTTAAAGTTGCGCTCCTGTTTGCGCACACGCGTATATAGCTCCAGCAGGATCTGTAGAAGAATTCAAGGATCAGGAATGTAAACATATGCTTATGTGCTTCATAACTTACCGCATTGATATGCTGCACCGTCTCGGCGTTGCAATCCTTGAGGCCAGCATGCTGCTTGAGCATATCGATGAGCATCTCCATGCTGCACTGTCCAATCAGAGCGCCATTGCGTGTGGGTGGCGTTGTTGCTTTGCCCTGCTGTGCAGCAGCTGTGCCGGGGAGCGCAGGTAATTGACGTGGTGGCAACAGCTTGCCCTCCACGCTGCGACGATTCAAGAGCAGCTCGGAGTTAGCAGCAGCTGCTGAAGGCGTTGAAGGCGTCAGCGGCTTGTGCATTTCATTCTGCAGATAACGCATGCTGTGCAGCAGGAGCAGGAACAGCAGGACCAGGAGCAGGAATCGATAAAGATCATATATGCATATGTATGTATGAATATTTGGCGTTTACTTACGAGAAGGCACTGGGTGGACGACCCGCTAAAGCCACCTTTCCGTACAGAACACGTCCTGGCTCACGTGGCGTTATGGGTCGCCTGGTGCTGACCAAGCGTGCGCCGCCAGCTGCTGCTGCAGTAGTCATTGTTGCCGCTGCCGCTGCAGATGACGTTGCAGCGGACGTGGACAGGTCACCCAAATAGAGTTTCGCCTCGCTAATAAGCTCAGCGGATGTCTTGCGTCTGCCCATGCCACCAACCGTTGCAATGCCCAGACCCAGACGCTGTTGCAGCGACTGTTCGCTGCTATTTTTCACACTTTTCGCCGGTTGTGGCTGCTGCTGCTGCTGCTTCACTGACAAATCCTGTTTGGTTGCTGTTGCTGCGGACTCCTGGCGAGATTCGCTGCGCGAGCGCCGCTTCAGCAGCAAACTCATCCTGGCAATTGACTTTGAACAACTAAATGTTCTAACAGCTTGCAATTTGGACTTCGCACTTTTTCTAACTCAATTTTGTGATCCAGTTTTAACGCGTAGCGCTGTCAAAGTGCGCATTGGCAATGCCAGACGTCTGTTTGCCTGGCTTTCAGCCTTTTAGCCATTTAGCCAAACCTTTCAGCCAGGCCAACTTCAAAAGCTTGGAAAATAATTTTCGTTTGGGCCTTTCGTGCACCATGCCAACCAGAACCCTGGAACAGGGGGCATAGCAAGGCGGGGGTGCTACTGCTACTGCTATCGGGTTGTTTGCATGTCTCTCTCAAGTGTGAGACGAGAGACCACCACCACTGTGTTAAGCCAAAATTGCCACCCAGTGCACAGTGGTTCTGGCATTTGAAAAAAGTGCATATTAATAAGCAACATTTCTATACCCTTTACAGAGGGTATTATAAATAAATATTGCCATAGGAACAATCGATTGAAAAATGAGCTATATGAACAACTTTTGCAACTGCATATTTGAACGAAAAAAAAAAAATATTTGGAACTGTTTTTGAAAAATTATACCAAACTTTAAACTATACAGTTTCATTTGAATTGTAGTGTATGTCAAAAGTTAACATTTTTATTTATTTAAAAATAGTAAGGGTGCTCACGATGCTGGGTAGCGAGGCAAAAAGGCAAAATTAAAAAACATTTTTTTTTAGAACTTACATTCCAACACATCCGATTTGTATTTTGATATTTATTGTAAAATCAATATTTTGAAAAGTTTAGTTTTATAAAGTTGAATGTAACCACTGTGCGCCGTGAGGCAACACCTTTTGAAACTTCGAATATATACAACAAACAGGAAAGAGAATAGTTAAAAAGTATAGTCAGAAATCGATACTCGCAGCTCGCATTATTTTATTTTTATTTTTTTTTTTTTTTGGCACGAAGGAGTCTAACGTCCGTCCAGTTCCCACAATTGAATGAGTAACAGTTATTTGCATGTCACTCACTAAGTGAGTCAGTCAGTCAGGCAGTCAGTCAAACATTCCGAGAGCCAAAATACTACGTCAGTCAGTTCATTGGGTGAATAATTTAGTGATTCTGTACTGTTGGTCAGTTAACGGTCAGTTTTGAATTGAAACGTTTAATTGAATTGCACAAATGTGCTAGCTTAAATTGCATGGCTTCTAATATATTGAATCGAATTCGAAATTTAATTTCCATTTAAATGTATGCGTTTGTATGTATGTGTGTATGTGAGTATAGAAAGGTTAGATATATGTAGTATAAGGAAACTAGACTAACCTCATAAATAGCAAAGGGATGCAATTAGTTTGATTGCGTGGCATGACACAGTGTTGTGAATTGTGCTTGTATTTGTGTGTTTGTGGCTGTGGTGACACGAAACAGGGGCAGCATTAATGTAGATTGCAAAATTTTGATAGCCCCTCGGAACTGACCCAATTCTTATTTTCTTGTTATTCAGCTGTTTATATTTATTTTTATGGGCGTTTGCTCTCTCGCCAATGCAGGTCAGCGATATTGAATGAAGTACAAACACAAGGCAGCACAAAACTACCGTCAAACAAATCTGTACTAGTATTAGGCGATAATGCCACTGGTAAGACGACACTCATTGCGAAGCTGCAGGGCGTGGAGGACCCAAAGAAGGGCTCTGGCCTGGAGTATGCCTACATTGATGTTAAGGATGAATACAGAGACGGTTAGTGGTATTTAATTTAATGACAATTTTGTAGTCTATTATGAATGATAACATATATATTTAAATATATAATCTATTGCAGACATGACGCGCCTGAGCGTTTGGGTACTGGATGGCGATCCAGGACACACAAATCTGCTGCACTATGCGCTTAACGAAACGAACTATGCACACACCCTCGTCATATTAACAGTCTCGATGACACAGCCATGGGGCTGGCTCGAGCAGCTCAACCATTGGATCAAGGTGCTTGCCCAGCATATTGAAAGCCTCCAGTTGGATCCCAAAGAGAAGGAGGCGGCACGCCAGCGACTGGCAACGACGTGGCAAAGCTACTGTGAAGTTGGCGATGATTCCGATCCGGGTTCGCCTGTTAAACGAACAATGCACAACAATTCAATCGATGATGATGATCTGTTGCCGCTGACAGAGGACGCACTAATTACAAATCTGGGCCTGGACATTGTTGTTGTCGTCACAAAGGTGCGTAAACCAGAGCGATAGTTGAAGTTCACACTGCCAATGTTTATGAAATTTCAAATGTTAAGCAATCACATATGGAAATCAACTATTTTAAATAAGGTATTCGGCTTAAATTCAATGTATACTTCTGTTAACACAGTTAAGCCTTTTAGACATACTATTCGAAGCGATGCTGGCAATTAATGATTCAATATTGTTCAATAACATACTTTTCTTAAAAACAAACACGAAACCAGAATTTTAAAAAGTTACAATCGTATTCAAAGTTTAAAATGTGTTGTTAACAATTGTAATCATATCGACATTTTTACACCCATTAAAATGGATAAAAGGGAGTTCTAAAGTACTGCAAATAAATGTAACAAACAAATCGATTATAATCCAAAAAATCGTTAATGATATCGATTGTTTTCCCAACATTTGTCCGTTAAATAGAATTGCTAATACCTAAAAAGCCGATCGATATTGTCATAGAAAGATTTTCAGCTCTATTACATTTCGTAAACATATTGGCATATCTAGTTCGATAGTATTGATAACCATTGATCGATTAGTTCCATATCTCTTTTATCTATTTCAACATTTTAATGTCTTGTATTTGTATTTGTATTTGTATGCCATGCACAGACGGACTACATGACAACGCTGGAAAAGGAGTATGAATACCGCGATGAGCATTTCGATTTCATACAACAATGGATACGAAACTTTTGCCTGCGACACGGCACCTCGCTCTTCTACACGAGTGTGAAAGAGGATAAAAACTGTGATCTCCTTTACAAATATCTAACGCATCGAATTTATGGTCTACCATTCCGTACACCAGCGCTAGTCGTTGAAAAGGATGCGGTGCTCATGTATGTCATAATAATAATGCCTGAATTTTATATACCATAAAAACTAATCCTTATGCATTTACTTTCCAGTCCGGCGGGTTGGGATAGCCTGAAGAAAATAAGTATTCTGTATGAGAACATGCATGCGGTCAAAGCCGAAAACCATTACACAGACATTATCAAGGCACCACCCACAAGAAAGGTACGAATGCTCATATCTTACGTTATTTGTTAAGTTAAACTTAACACTTGTCTTCTGTTTTATATTGCAGGCCGTTTCCAATCGCGAAACGGAGGTGCAGACGGAAGACGAGCAAGCCTTCCTGGCACGCCAGCAGGAGATACTCAAGCAAGGTGTTCAGGCGCGCGGCGAGTCGCCGCTGCGCTCGCAGGGTGCCACCACAGGCGGCAACAAAACCGGACCACGCACACCTGGCAACACTGGCCAGAGTTCGCCCAAAAAGGTAAGATCAGTGCACTTAGTTGTATGAGATGTGTACATGCTAACATATACCTAATTACAGATTGATCCTAAGCTGACACCCGCCACGCCTGGCGGCGAAGGTGTGCTGGCCAACTTTTTTAATTCGCTGCTACACAAAAAGTCAGGTGGGCCAGCTGGTGGACCGGCGGGCGCGGCCAGTCCAGGAGGCGGCATGGGTACGCCACGGACCTCCAATGGCACCGATGCGCTCATGACAGCCGAGAAGCTTGCCGTGCGCTCAGATGCGGCTGCTGAGCTGGATCGATTGTCGCGTAGCGTTAAAAAGGATATTGATCTGTCCCAAAGTGAGTGTTAAAAGCTTTCAACACGACAACCACAACAGTAGCAGCAACAACTAACAATAGCAACAACATCAGCAGCAGCAGCAGCAACAACAACATCAACAACATCAACAACATCAACAACATCAACATCAACAACATCAACATCAACATCAACATCAACATCAACATCAACATCAACATCAACATCAACATCAACATCAACATCAACAACAACAACAACAACAACAACAACAACAACAACAACACCAACAACAACAGTGGCAACAGCAGCAACATCCGCACACACAAAAAAAGAGAACTCATTTATATAATGTGAAAAACTCAAGTACACACAGACTCGCAATTAAGATACAAAATGTACTTTAACATGCGCTGCATATCCCAATCTTGTGCAAGGAGTATTACAAATCTAAGCTTCTGGTAAGCTTATCGGCACATACAACAAGTAATAGGCGTTACCGAATGTTTAGACCAAGCATAAAGTTAATAAAGAATAACAACTAAAACGATTTAAAATTTTTAAAATGATGTCGATGATAATTATGATGAGAGCATTGAATGTGAATCGTTTTGTATGTTGATATTTAACGAGATCGCTGCACTGTAAAGATTACATAAGTACATATATAGGCCTCTTCCGGTTTCCCCTAAATGTTTTAATATTCACAATATTTCACAAGATTTTGTGAATGGAATTCACATGTGTTTGATCTAGAATTGAATTCACTTGCACTTGAGACAAATACTGAAAATTTGAATATTTAAGGCAATTTCCATGCCACAAAGTTATTTTGTGTGCAAACCGGAGCAGGTCTGAAATATTGAAATGACAAAAGTGGGATACATAATCCAATGAAAGTGCGAATATAACATTTATAAAGCGGCAAAGCTTAGCAAAGAGTTAAGGCAATAACTCGAAAGTGAAAACATCTCATACTTTCCGAATAGAGCATGCGTTTATTCTAAATACAAATATTTGAATATATATTGTTTTTTATTTTTGATTTGTATTTAGTATAAATTGGCCCCACACACGTGTGTATAATAAATTATTTGAATTATGTAATTTTTTTAATTTGTAATTTTGAATGCGTCAACTTTGCATTGCTGTTGCGCACTGAAAGAGATTTAAAACAACAAAAACATGAAGAAAAAACCCAGAGGGTTTGACACACACACACACACACACACATTTGCACCTAACTGTAGTTGATAGCTTATATGTATTTTTTAATTATATTAATTAATTACAAACACACACACACTGGCTTTATGTAGTATTTGTTATAGACATTTTTTTTTTGGCTCCCTTAAAAAAAAAAAAACAAAACGATGAAACAATCAAAGAACAACAACTGAAACAGCAACATATATTAGTTTATTGTTGCGTATTATGTTGTTCCTTGTGATAATTTCAAAATTGGATTTTTAATTTACTAGGCTGATTATATACTTACTTATTTCATTTCGCTGGCAAGCCACACACACACGCGTTTAAATTTATGTAGTCTAAAGAGAGAAGACAAGAAACAAAACACTACTATGAACTAATTTTACTAAGCAATTTTAAAAGATTATAAACCGAAATTCTTTATATGTTTATAAAAAAAAGCAAAAACCGAAGCGCAAGAATATTTGAAGTAAAATATAAAAACGGCCGAAAAATAACCAAATTTTGTGAGCGAAGCAAACATTAGCTATATACAAAAAGATGATTAGTATATCCCGTAAATTCATTCTGATTTCAAGCGATTATATATTTTGGTTTTGATTCAATTTTATTTTTAGCTTTACTGTTTATAAATTTATGTACTGACAGGTTTTAAATAAAATTAAATCAAATGTAAAACTTTTTTATAGCAAGCGAGAAGGGTTGATATTTGTACTTTTTTTTTAATGTCGGTTCTGAATGAAAGCCTATAATAAAGCCTCGCTAATAACTATTTAACCAAAAATTTGTATTTGTATTTGTTAAATCTTTTGCCAAATGCTCTTGGCCCCTTTTGCAAACGGGTAGCTCAAAAAGAATTCATTTTATTTAAGAGCTTCCTGTTTGCATCTCGTTCTTTTTGCTGTGTGTCCAAAGCAGCCGACAGCCACAAAAATAACAATAAACAAAAAAATAACTAATAATAATAATAATTTAAAAAAAATCAAACATAAACATTAAATAATTTGTGCTACAGAATCTATTTTTATGTATAAACAAAATTATTACAAAATAACAAATATTGTATTACGTATTTAGAAATTATTTCATTGAAAATGTATTGGTATTTATATTGCAAGAATTACACAAGTACAATTTAAAAAAAAAGAAAACAAAAAACAAAAAACAGTATCTAGATCATGCAAAAGGCATATATCATCAAAACCGACAATGCAAAAGACAAATGTTGACTGTTAATGTTTTGGGAAAGATGAAAGAACAAACTAAAATGTAAATTCATACAATTAAATATACATATTTACAAATATGAAATGCAACAACATCAACAAAATAAACAAATCCAACAAATAAAAGGAAAATCAAATAAAAAAATTTCAAATACAAAATTATATACAAAACATCATAGTTATTTTTCATTAGTTTTGGACTTCTAGGGTATTACTTAAAGATCCACTTTGATGCATTATTTGTAATAATAAATAATTTCAGAAATAATGACTTCTCAATATCCTGATATTCTAGACCAGGCATGTGACTATAATAGCAGTCAAGTACATAATTGAAATAGTCAATCCTTTCCAAAATTTTAAAAGCTCCACTTTCGAACCAATTCTGCAGGAATATGAAGTTAAAGGACCGATGAGTTTTTTAAAATGTAAAATTAACTTGGTCGCATTCAATTTGTATGGTCAAACAAAAAAAAAAAATTAACAAATAATATAGCAAATTTATAAATTTTTAGGTCAGCACTGGAAAACCGGAAAAAAAAAACTGAAAAATTTTGAAAAATGTTGGATTGCTCAATTGGCTATAGCTTGGAATTTCTACTATAGATTTTATCGAGTGATGACTTTTTCAAAACCTTATGAATGTATCTATGATAAAAGAATAATAAAGGCTACTGAAATTTTTTCGAACTTTTCTCAGGTTTTCAATTTTTTTAAATAAATTTTGCAAAAAATTCAAATATTTTCGTAATGTCAAAATCAATATCTCTACAACTATTAGAACTATGTATAAAATGTTAGAGATTTATTTGTAGGCCTATATATTGACTGTGCATTTAATGCATTGTTTTTTAATCAGTAATGCTTTACGCAAGTTTTGATGAAATATTTGAACTCACTTCAAAAAAATTCCAGTAAGAAAAAAAAACTTTGAACATTTTTTAAAAAAAAGTTTTCTAATAAATCATAATTTTCAATTTCAGCCTTACTGCAGATAAAAAAGTGAACACATCTAATATGTTTAATTTAATTTTGTTTGGAATTCTTGTTTTGCTTGATGGGATTGTTAGACATGGGATTGTTATAAAACCTAGTGTTTCACACAAGAAAACAAAAAACGAGATTATTTTACAAATTGCACGAAAATGTTGAAAATGGGAAAATGGTGGATATACCCTCTACGGACATCCACAGCCAAGGCCCGGGCACCAAAAATAGAAGAGCCATTTTGTCGGCCTGTGTAATTATTTGTAAAAATATAAAATTACAAAAACGTCAAAATCAAACTGTCGATAATAACGAGGCTGGAGAATATCAAGCTTCAATACTGAGAGTCATAACGTGAACGACGGACACGGGAATTGCTTAAATGACGAGAGTTTTATTAATGATGTTTCAAACTTTGGCATAGTCGCTGCTGATGATTATCAGGTTTCAAAGAAGGACGAAAAGGACTTTGAGACGCAGTAGAGAAACAGGCAATAACATTTTCACAATATTGATATTTTTATTTCGATAATGATTTTCACAAAACGCCAATCTGCGTCTATGGGAATGTGAATGTACTTACATATATATGTATATATGTATGAAAGTATGTTAGAATAAATGTGTGTATGTATGTACAAGGATATGCCTTGTGTATGCCAAATATGAAAGGAAAGCGATTGGCGTCAAAAGGAACAGCTGGCAGCTGCCTTTGCCGGGCCAAGTTTGCCTTGATAGCTCCAAGGATAACACTTTACTTGACCTTTGTGTGTGTGCGCGCTCTTGATAAATGATGACGTCGCTGCCGCTGTCGCTGCCACTGGTTTTGCCACTGCCCCTGTCTCTGCCACTGCCACTGCCAAAGCCATTGTCGCTGCCTTCTCTACTTTGTTGATACTTACTCTTATTGTTTCAGCTCGCATCCTTGTGTTCCGAATGTTGCCAAGTTTTCCGTGTGCCCGCTCCGCTTAGCTTCTCTTCAGAACTGTCCTGTCCTGTTCTGTTCTGTTGTTTTATCCTGCATGACGCCAGGCTGCTGCTGCTACGTGCTCATTATGTTTATTACTAGTATTTGGCTGACTAAGCGTCTTGCCAGCCTCGATTTAGCTTAATATTGACATTGATTCTGATTTGATGTTCAACTGTACGCACATTAATACCTAAGTATGTACATTAGGGAGTCTCAATTCTAAGATATTTTCACCAAGAAACCATATTTTTTAAGTTTCTTTTTAGATTTCAACCCTTTTTCTGCCCTTTATGACACTGTATAGTTGGTCTAGCTTCAAAACTGTGAATAAAATTGAAGGCGATTTCACAAACCCAATAACTCTCTTCTTTTAAATTTTTGAAAAAAAAAACATATAAACTCGAATCGATATACTATATACATACATGGAAAAAACTTTTACAGTCTTACCAATCGCTGAAGCTACCATCTTCAGATTTGGGTTTACTTTCCGATATGCATTTTTATGCATTTTTATCTCATTTTTCATATTTCTTTTGACAACTTCCAGTACATGAGACGCATCGGTTCGATTGGCAGAATAGATAATATAGTCTCAGTCTCCTTAATTTCGTCAAGAGTCAATTAAATTTCTCTGGTAATCTCCTGTATTTGGTTTAATATTCCTTAGTTCAAAATCAATTTTGAATACTTGGTAATAACCCTTTCAAGTTTTAGCTATTTTTGAAGCAGAAAGATTTAAATAACACTTTAATTTGAAAATTTGAACTTGTAGTTTGTCAAAAAAATAAAAAAACAGTGAAAATAATTTACAAAAAATAATGTACTCTTTTTATATATATTGGGTCTGTATCTCCCACACCCTTTTAGCTAGAGTCTCCAAATTTTGCAGGATGAATTCTATTGCTCTATTAAATAGGTTGGATACAAATCGACCTTGCAATCGACCAAAGTTTGTTTCTCCCAAACCTGTAGAACGGGCCCAAGCAAACTTAAATTGATGGCAAAACTTGTATGATTTGAGCAAAAATACAATTGCCACGCCCACTTCTGACGCTGCAAAGAGGCGAAAAAAAGAGCATATGGCAGTCGGGTGCATCCGACTGTAACGTTCTTACTTGTTCATATTTCATTTCACAACTTCCAGTATATAGTTTGTCCAAAAAACAGTGTACTCTTTTTCTCCTTGGGAACAGAATATATTTAGAAATATATTTATGTG
The DNA here is from genome assembly GCA_949708635.1 of Hirtodrosophila cameraria. Classification (NCBI taxonomy): domain Eukaryota; kingdom Metazoa; phylum Arthropoda; class Insecta; order Diptera; family Drosophilidae; genus Hirtodrosophila; species Hirtodrosophila cameraria. The sequence continues at coordinate 24,310,231 of OX453090.1, read as the reverse complement.
CATTTTACAAATCAATCCAAAATACAGTACTAGTATTATACTATACAATAAATATACAAACTGTTGGCAATATTTTTTTAATAATGTGAGCACGAGCTCGTAAACTTGTATGTCATATTCATTAAAATTTATTTTTAAATTGAACATGCTTCAAGCAAATTTAATTCTCATTTATTATCTTTTAATAGACAGCAATTATTTTGTTGAACACACACACACACACATACACACTAATCATGTTAATATGAGAATAGTTGATGCCAAAAAGTCAAAAAATAAAAAAATAAAACAAATGCATTGCAAATATTAATATTCTGCATGAACCACTTAGTGGACAGACAGACATATATAACATTAATTACAACATCAATAATATTCTGTATAACAATTAATTGATCTAATTAAATTTGCATAAATTTGTGTCTGAAAAAATGTTAATCTCGTACTCCTACATTTATAGATACATGTATCTAATTATGATAAATGATTGGTCAAAAAAAAAAAAAACAAACCAAATGCTCTACACGCATTTCGGCATGTTGCTTATCAGCTGCTGTGAGTAACAGTCAAAAGATTCCAAAGTAGTATCTTTCGTTGCCTCGCCAAGTATTTCTCCTTGAGCATTCATTCTCGTCTTGGAAGCTGTGAGCTTTACAAATGAGTTTAAAATCAATCGTACCGAAAAGCAAAAAGTTGCTTGTCAGAGTTTTCCCATCCATTTTCTAACCAGGCTGCTGAATTTTCGCAAGTTGGTGAAACACTAGACGAATTTGACCTCATTAAAATAAGACTTTCGCCCAAAACAAGTTTGTCTCCTACATTTTCCATTCATGTGTGTCAATTTTCCAAAATCGGTGAAGTTTTCTATAATTCGTTGAAGAAAACGTCTGCGAACTATAAAGTATATATATTCTTGATCAGTATCCGTCAAAGTAGCCTCTCAGTTTCAGAGCTATCTTACATTATATTTCAGCGTCAAGTCACACAATATATATACACATTTTAAGAATGTTATATAAATCAAAGTATCTTTAAAATGGCAGCGTAATTTAACAATCAATTCCGAATTCATTGAAACAATTACTATACGATTTTTTTTAAGTTAAGTATTAATTATTCCGTTATTTACATAATCAGCAATTTAGAAGCTAATACTGAGTTTGATGACATTTGTCCAACAAATTAAGTTTTCGGTACACAAATCCTCACACAGTTAGGTATTTTTACAATACGAGTATAAAATGCGGTGCTTCTGTTTTCTTAAATGTGCTTGCTTTTGGTCAAAAGCACATAAAAACACACACATATATATATATATATATATATATATATATATATATATATATATATATATATGGCCATGGCTATGTTAGATTATTGCTAACAGTTTCCTTAATTTCTTGGATTGCTGTGGACACTTTTCCGACCACTGCAATTTTATTTTCAGCTGCCTTTTCTCTGTTAAACTTCAATTGTTTTGGCTTTATTGCCAACTGTTTTGGTCATTTGCAGTTGGGCTTTTGACATTTCCGTTCACAGAAATGTCAATTAAAGCCATTAGGACCATGACAGTTAGTTGAGCAATTTGTGAAATTCAATGTGGGCTCAACGAATAGTTTCAGCTGAAATTTAAGTGAGACATCAAATTACATTGGTCGACCAATCGAAAAATGTTAAATCATTCCAAACAGACTTTTTGAATATAGTTGAAGTGGTCTGAAAATAATAATCAACTACGAAATTTCGATATGGCATTGTTTTTTTTTTTTTTGGAATTTAGTTTTGCAAGCAAACAATTTTAATTATATTTCCTTATATTCAAAAACCATATAGTAAACTCTAAAAACTCTAATCTTTATATTCTATAAATTTGAATAATTATAGTTCAAATCATTACATTTGCAAATAACATAAGCTATTTTTAAATAAATAAATATGATAATAGAAAATTTCTTGAATTTCTAATATTTCTAATACTGTATACATACAATGCAACGTACTATAATATAAAGCGCGATGTGAACAATTTTGTCGGCTAGTGTTATCAATTTAGAAGCTAAATTTTAGATTAATAAAGATCTATTCTTGTGATCTATAAGAAACTACAAGAAGATCGACTAAAGCATTTATTGTATTTCTTTACCTGTTTTTAAATTATGTACATATACATATGTATGTTGTACAATACATAGATTAAATTTTAAACTCGAAAAATAAAATGTTAGCATCAATATAAAAATGTTTAAAATTATATTAACTTAAATCTGGGCAATAAAGATTGCATTTATTATAACATAAAGGAGACTTTTAAATTCCAAACTGCCAACATTTTGTAGGGTATCACTTAGCCCACTTGACTTCATTCGTCTAAATCGTACTCAGATTATTTATTCTGACACAGTTTTTACCAAAGTTTTATTCTTTTCTGCTCTTTCTTATATTGAACACTAAGTTTGAGGTGTATTGATAACCGTATATAAATACGCTTTAAGCCAGCTCGTTTTGACTGGCTTCTTTGTCTCTGTCTTTGTCTGTTTAACTGTCTGATGTTAGATGGTATACATAGATAGATTTGTATGTGTCTGTCTGTTTGTCTGTCAGTTTGTTTATTTGTTTGGCACTCTCCAGCTGTGTTCTGTGAATAGTCAAAGTTGTTTTGACGGGGCCAGCTTGGCCCAAGGGCAACTTTTTTCTATATTCAGCTCTCATCCTCAATTTCAATTCACATTCGCAGCTGTCCCAAACAGCAATTAAGTTGTCATTATATAAACATGCGTAGAATTTATTGAAATTCATGAAAGTCTAGTAAATTAGCTACAAATGTGCTTATTCAATTATTGCATGTAAATAATTATATAACTCAAACATAATCTATCTTAGAACAGGAAAGAAATGCTATCTTCGGCGGGCCGAAGATATATACCCATGCAAAAATGTTTTGCGTAAAAAAACTTAATTTTCAACAGACTGCTCCTATGGCAGCTTTAAGATATAGTAGTCCGATTTTGATGAAATTTTGTAAACATGTGTGAAAAGTGCTTAAACATAGATATTGTGAGTTTGGTTGAGATATTTTGATAAACACAAAAGTTTTTCTCACAGAAACTTATTTTCAACCGATCGTTCCTATGGCAGCTATATGTTATAGTGGTCCGATCTGGCCGATTCTGACATATGTACTGCTTGCAGAAAGAATAAGAATATGTGCCAAATTTCGTCACGATAGCTCTAAAACTGAGGGACTAGTTCGCATATAAACAGACGGACAGACGGACAGACGGACATGACTGTTGATGCTGATGACGAATATACGATTTTTTTTTTCTGAGACGTCTCCCTCAATGCATTACACATTTCGCGACAAATTTATAATACCCTCTGCAAGGGTATGAAAATATTATAAAACTGGGCGTATAGAGTGCATTACACTTGAGAATTTGACTCAAGTGTACTTTTTTATTGACCACCATGTGAGTATTAAAAACAATGACTATTTTGTTAGCTGCTATATAAAAAAACACAAATTGAGAAACCTTTTTGCTGCCAGTAGTACTTATGACGGAATCAGCTAACTCCGATCACTTTAACATGTTGCTGCCATAGGTCAAACGATTAAAATATTTGTATTTTTACATAATTTGACCAAACTTAGTTTAAGCATGTTTTATATTGTACTTAATTTGATCAAAACCGAATTAGTATATATTTTGCTTTCATAGGAACAATTTGTTGAAAACTGAATTGTTGTATGATATCTCAGATATCTCAGCAATTGCAAGTTTTAATGCAACTTTATAAGGTTTAGTCAAATCTTATACAAATCGGATGACTTTATAGAATAGCTGTCGCAGGAAACATCCGTTGAAAGTTTGGCATTTGATTGAAAAACTTTTGTTAGATTCTTAAGCTCATTGTTTCATAGAAACTACTGTACAATAGATCTGTTATAATTCACATGTGTCTATAAGCTTTATCAATAGCTTCTTTATCTGTACTTATCTAAAATCACTTAACTTATCACATTTGAATGCAAATAAACACAATAGTTTGTTTTTGATTTGGATGTGTTCACTTACTCGTCAGTAAGTATTATCTTAACCACAATTATATAATATATACATATATACTATGTATAGGAACGATACGTGCACGTAACTAACTTGCGTGACATAATCAATTATTCGTTGCAATTTATATATAGCTCATAGCTTAAACTTAAATAAATAAATGCACTGTATACTTGAAGGCATAACGATATATTAAAATAAAAGCAAATAAGTTCTTATTCAACAACTCAATTGTCGGGATGGCAACGGAATCGAGCTTATCTCTAGAAATTGGGTTTTCGAAAATTAAAATAGTATCTACTTGTTTGAGTACATTACTTATAATAAGGGGTTAGCTCCGGGCTAAATGGGTTTGGTTTATAAATTATAATAATATATAATTTGAATTTGTGCATTAAATTGATTGATAAGCCCCCGAACACCCCTTTAGACACTCTGTGCAAAGCAAAGATCGTCAAGTAAACTGTCAACGGTTTTGCAAACACTGTCAACTGTGGGACGCAGAGAGCATAGCTGAGCTTAGCTTAGATGAGCTTATAAGCTAAGCTAAGCTCTGCGACATCCTGTATAAAAAATAAACTTATTGTAAAAAGCAAGGCTGCAAGCCTCGACATTTTTCAAATAGGTTCGGTTCGGGGGTTCGAACCTTAGGGAAAACTTTAGGTTCGATTCGCGGACCGGTTTTCGGAACCCCCGAACCGGGCTTTTTTTGGTTCGCACCTTGGTTAATTGAAATTTAAAGAAATTACATAATTATGAAAAACTAAATTTTCTGAAATGATGTTTGAACTTAGTATTTTTAATGAGAAAAGTTTGCGGTAATAGCTTTCAATCTTTGTAAAATAATATCTTCATTGAACCGAACTTTTTCTCTTTAAAAAGTGTTCTGGTTCGGGCTCAGGTTCAGGTTCAGGGGCACAAGAGTTTGTACGGTTCGATTCATGGTACAGTTCTGACGACGCTAAAAACCTGAACCGAACCGGTTCTGCGGGCTTCGGTTCGGAACCGGTTTGCAGCCTTGGTTAAAAGCATAAATTGGGAAAATAATTTAAATTTTGTTAACTATTAATTTCGTAATATAAGCAGATTTGACCCATTCATTTGAGAGTGCAAACCAAAATGGATTTGCATTTTAATGTTTTGTATTAAAACATTAAAACTCTGCTCAAATATTTGAATACAATGGATGCATAGAATAATTTTGTTTGTGACTCTTGTCACTTATACGTGATAATTGTTACTAATGATTCAAAATGCATTTTGTGCACCGACTGCAGTCATTAATACAACTAACTGAGCAGCAAACAAGGTAAAATAAACAAAAATGTTTGCTCCTAACTATTTCGCTGCTCTCAGCTAAGCTGTTCTCTGTGTGCTTTATTTTGATTTTGATTTGGCTGATGAGCTCATCTAAGCTAATCTCAACTACGCTCTATGTAGGCGAGGGGCTTTAGGGCTAAAGGTGCCCTAAAGCGTGTTATGCGGGCGTAAAGTGTGCAGGGCAAAATTTCAAAATATCTACTATTAGTTGCTTATTTTTAATTATTAGTTTATTTATTGCCAGCTTAACTTAAACAAATAACACACTAACATTTAAATAAATTGAAACTAACATTAACCCTTTCAAAAATGTTATATTACATAATTATTACTTTTTTTGCGTTAATTTTTTAAGCTCCAGTCAGTTTTTCAGCAGAAAACTGTTCAAAGCTTCTTGAAAAAAATGGAGTATATGTTTTTTAAGAAATTAAAAAAAGAGTAAGTATATTGAAAATGTCCGTCTGTTTGTCCGTCCGTCTGCCCATCTGTGCATCTGACCTTGTAATAATTTAATCTAATGAAACAAAGTTTTTATACTCTTTTTCTTATTTTTTGGGTTTGTGAAATCTCCGTCTGTCCGTCTGTCTGCATGAACGCATGAACATACTATTACTACTATTATTAATTGGTTTAAAAAGTTTTGTTATTTGCAATAAAAATATTCAAACAGATCCACTGTGCGACTACATGACACAACAGTTCTCCAGCAACGCATGAAAAAGTGCTCATCAAAGCGACAGTCAAGAAAAAACGAGAACTACTTAGCTACTCAAAAGTCAAGACAGCGCTTACACAGTTTATCAATAAGCTCAATTAAAATTTCAATTGCTTTGATAAGCTAATACTCCCCCGTCCGATTGCCAATTATCAAACACGCAAAGGGTATAAAAAATATATGGTATATATTACAGCTGCTACGATCTGATGCTATAAAAGGCGTTCGTTTCGCATTCAGACGCAGTTCAACTTGAACCTTAAGTCTAGTCAGTTGACAAATAAATAATGGAACGCTGGCAGAATCGTGTTGCCGTCATAACCGGGGCTAGCTCGGGCATTGGATCGGCCGTAGCCGTGGATCTGGTTAATGCTGGTCTCGTTGTGGTAGGACTGGCACGTCGAGTGGATCGTGTTAGAGAGCTGCAGAAATTGTTGCCAGCTGGACGTCGAGATAAGCTAATACCAATGCAATGCGATGTGGGCGATGAGGGCTCTGTGAAAATTGCATTCGATGCGATTGAAAAGCAGTTGGGTGCGATTGATATACTGGTGAATAATGCTGGAACACTACAGTCCGGTAGATTGGTAGATATGCCGCTCTCTGCGGCACAGCAAACTGTCCAGACAAACATCATGGGCATCATTATGTGCACACAGCGCGCCTTTCGTTCCATGAAGGAGCGTAAATTTGATGGCCATGTCATCCTGATCAACAGCATACTTGGCCATCATCTATTTGCACCAACTCCGAACAAAGCACCGGAGCTTAATGCTTATCCGCCCACCAAGCATGCGGTCACGGCTCTGGCTGAAATGTATCGTCAGGAGTTTATGGGTCTGGGTACGCGTGTTAAGATAACGGTAAGTGAACAAAACTGTCGATAACATTGTCGAAAGTATCGATTCACTTTTAGCTGGATAATACTCATAGCTTTCAATCTTAATTTCCTTAATAATTTCCAAAAAATGTTGAATGTTAGAAACAAAACGTTATCGATACTATCGATAGTTTAAGCTTTTAATATTGAAACTATCGCAGCTTTCCTCAACTACTAGCTTGAACACTCAATTCAAAACCAAATTTTAAATAACAATTATAAATGTTTTTATTTTGAACCTAGGAACAAATATCTAACCAATTAACCTAATTATGCATTTGCAGAGCATTAGTCCTGGTGTTGTGGATACGGAAATTGTGCCGGATAGCTTTCGCGCATCGCCTGGCTTAACAATGCTTAAGGCGCAGGATATTTCGCAGGCGGTGCTTTTTACTCTTGCCACGCCCCCTCATATGCAAGTACACGAGATGATAATCAAACCAATGGGCGAGCTGTTCTAATCAGTTTTTCTTCTGTGGTGTTAATATACTACCTACATAGTATATACGTATTTTTTTTTTAATGTTTACAGTTTTTAAGATACACTTGAAAATAAATAAGATTTTGAAGCACAACACTCAACCGGTGCCTTTTTAAACCTTTGCTGCTGTTCGCAAAATGTGTATCCGTTGAAGGGGACGTCTCCAAACTACAAAGTATATATATTCTTGATCAGTATCCGTCTGTCTGTCCGTCTGCTTACAGCTATCTTGAATAAGCTCGGCACAGCTGCTTCTTTTCGCTGCAGGTTTTACATGTGGTGGAATCGGATAGATCGGATAACTATAAGTTTTGGGCTTAAGCACTTTTTAATCCGAATTTTCAATCGATATTCGTAATACAAAACCGCTAATAATTCCGATTGCAAATGGTTTGATCGGAATCAGGAATGGAAACAGCCCTGATAATGTTTGTAAATGTCAATTTAAAGTTTCATTAATGTGGTTGGTCAAGTGTAATGTTCATGTTAAAACTTATATTTTATACTCTTTTTTTTTTGATTTTTTTTTTTTTTTTAAAGAAAAAGAGTATATTGTGTTTGTGAAATGTTCGTCTGCCCGTCCGTCCTCCCGTATGACTGCAGTTTTTTCCAGTTTTGAAGATAGAGCAAACAAACTTGGTATTCATCTGTATATACATATACCATAGGCAGACAAAGTGTCAAGATTTCAACTTGTATTTCAAGCTTATTTGAATCTTACATTTCTGTGACAAGTTTTATAAATCATTTTTGGCGGTCCCTCGTTTAAAACAATCATTGGGACTTTCTATCAGTTATAAGTTTTAGCAAATTTTTTTAGAACAAATTTCATGAGCATTAACTTTAGTGCCAATATATTGAATGGTATCAGGAATTAAATAAAATAGAGATTTAATATTATTCTAATATTTGATTGCAATCTTGTATTTTGTTTTTTTTTTTTTTGCATATGTTATAAGTAGGAATATGGAATATAAATCAAAAAACATTTAATATACTTAGCTAAACGCACACACAATAACTGTATTGTAATAGATATACCTATATTGACCTTGTCAACCTATGTATACACAGCACAGCTTTTAGCCCTCTCGAGTCGTTGGCCTAAGTGCTGCCAATTGACACAAAGCGCCCAAAGTCAACTACCAACTCGAACGATAATGCCCGTCCACTCACACAAATACATACATACATACATATATACAGAAACGCACAGAAACATTTCCAAAGCGAAAGAGAGAGAGAGAGCGCATTGTGGCCAAATCGGTTTAGGCCAACTGCAATAACAGGCAACTTGGTAAAAAAAAAAACAGAATAAAACGACTCCAATCTTCTTGCAAATCCAATCCAATCCAACACCGACACAATTGAATTTATGTAAGTTGAGCGGCACGGCGTTCCAAAACACACACACACACACACACACACACACACACACACACACACACACACACACACACACCGACCAGATCAATTAGACTTAAATGATGGACTATAAGATACCCAGTATAAACTTTAAATAGTAAATCTTTCCGGCTTTGAATGACAAGCATAATCTTAGAATTGATTTGAACTTTAACATGACACCGATCGAGCATACCCCATCAGTGGCAACAATGACGCTAGGGTATGGAAATCGTAAAAGTACACTATGCGAGTCGTGGCTGCAAGCAAAGTTTGTCGTCGCTTCGGAAAACTAAAATCCATTGTTGGTGTTTTCGGTAATTATTTTGCCACTTGTTCAAGTGCTCTCGGCACTTCTGGCCAAGTATCTTCAATTCCAACTCTCCACAGGATTTGCCAATGTAGTACTAGCTGGCCAAGTTTATTTGGCCATTGCCACTAATGGCGGAGGCGGGTGCGAGAGAGCGAAACAGCAAGACAGCAGAACCGGGCAGCCAAACAAAGACAACTGCAGCAGTACTCGGGGCAAACGTAATGCGATAACTCCCACTGTCCATTCCTCTTGTGCCCCGTTCTTGATCAACAAATGCAACTGCTAACATTTTTCATACCAGCGCTGCTTTTGCCCCTTATCCCATTTTATCCTGTGGCATGCGTTTGTTTGCCAACTTGATGAACTATGTGCAGGATGTGCTCCTGCTGATTTTCGCTTTGCTGCTGGCTTTGGCATAGTTCAACTGGCAAAAGCACTCGGCAATAAGCACAAGCATTTTATACACACAGGATATAAACACATTGAAGTATATTTTTGTATATATACATATGTTTGTTTGTACAGCTCAGATCATAAAAAATGAACACATTTGATCATACAGCTATCAAACTTCTTGTTCCGCTTGTGTCCAATGCTGAACTATATATTTGAAAAAAATTGTGGGGGGAGATCTTGACACTTTGTCTGACAACGGTATATACCAACATGTACACCAAATTTGGTTGCTCTAGCTTCAAAACTGTGGAAAAAACCTGCGTTCATACAGACGGACAGACGGACAGACGGACTTTTCACAAACCAAATATCCTCTTTTTTCATTTTTTTTTTTTTAAACTAAAAATAGAGTATAAAAATGTTGTATCGTCATATAAAATGTAATTAAAACAAACAAAGCTGATTTCATGTTCAAAAATCTAATTTCTAAAGAATATATATGTATATTTACTTGGACCCGACAAGGAAATTGGCTCATTAAATCATTTGATTTTTAGATATCTTTAATAAAATGATTAATTTTAATTAGAACTGCAGCATTCTTATTTGCTAGCGACCACTGTACTATGGTAAATAAAAAGAAATGTTTTCTTCAAAAGGGCACAAAAAAAACCAACATTTTGTGAGAAAGTGTAATAGGGCGAGTATTCAAAAAATGCCCTGCAAGGGTATATATCTTCGGCACGCCGAAGATAACTTTTCTTTCTTGTTTTTATTGTTTTTCAGGGTCCTATTTACTAGGAATGTTGGTGTTGACGTCGACGTCGACGTCGACGACGATGTTGCCGAGGACAGGCAATTTAACTAGAGCAGCAATGGTGGCTGCTGCAACGCGAAGGACATGGACATAGACTTGGATATGGACAGGGGGACACACAGACAGACACTCGTACGTCTCCTAGATTTAGTCCCGGCCCCATTAAGAGGGGTGTGCTAAGCTTTTGTCATTGCTGTCATTATCAACACCGCCGTTTTGCTTTTTCATATTGTTCGCATTCGTATTCTTATTATAGACATTATACTCTTTCGCATAGGATAGTACTATTATGTCATAAAATGTGTTAGATATATAGCTCAGTTCTCTGAACCAAATCTATGTTCGTCTGTTGTAACTATTCGGATTAGATAATGCGAAATCTTACTGCCTTCTAAACATTTGGATTTTTAAGAATTAAGCTGGGATTATATTATAATCGTTTAAAAAAGGGTATTCAATTTGTGTGCGCTTCAAAAATATAATTTCTTCTTTTGTTTTGTTTTGTTTTGTTGCTTTCTTTTTTTGTTGTATTTTTTTTTTTGCTTTTGCCTTCGTTTTCACTCAGTTCAAGTGTTTTGCATTTTATGCTTTGCACAAGATAAATGACAACATTTGTTCTCTGTGATTGTTGTTGTTGTTGTTTTTGCTACGTCTTCTTCGTCATTATCATGTACTTCATGACAGTTGGCGTCCTTTTTAAAAAATTAACAGTAGCCGAGTCAAGAATCCAACCCGCAAGGATACGTGCAGCCTGAGAAAACGCAACACAAAGCAGAAAAAAACAAGAACAAATCAAATATGAGATTTTTCAAGAATCCCCAACTAATCAAATAAACTTAAACAAAATATTAAGTGTTCTAGAACTGGATAAACAGAAATAGAGCTTAGAATAGATATTTGCTATTCTTATAGCTTAAACTTTCGATACTATCAAGAGTAGCAGAAGCAACAATTCAAATAAACAATGAAAAATGAATTTAAAATTCAGTGTTAATGAAACTTTAAAGTTTACTTGTTGTAAATACAAATTGCACATTTATGTCTAGCTATAATTTGGTGGGAATTCAAGATCATACGTCCCAAAAGTAGGCAATCTCCAGAAGAATCCCAAATTTAGTTTTAAAATCTTTATTCAGCAAAAACAAACAAATAAAAACGTTGACACTTTGTGTGCCCATGGTATATATGAACATGAATACCGACGGACAGACGGACGGATATTTCACAAGCACAATATACTAGTCTGATTCTTCCGATTGCGAAACACTTTTTTTATATCATCTTTTTTATCCAATCTGTTAAATAGCTCAACAGAAATCAACCTGCGAAATGAGATCTTTACATTTTGTTTGAATAGGTATGTTTTAGAGGAGGCAAAACATCGATAGCTATAGTATATATATACAAATATATATACTGTTTAAATAGATCAAGAATATATATATTTTGTATGGTCGGAAATGCCTTCTTATGTCAAATCAAAAAGACAGCATATAAAATCTTCTTATGACACATCTCATCTGTTTTTGAAAGCTAAAGAAAAATTCAGAACAAAATTGCTCGCATCAAAACAGGCCACTCTATCATAATCAAAGTCATAAAATGTTCAAGTTATTTTTAGATTTTCGCTTAGAATTCCCAACCAGTTTAAGTAAACACTTGGTGTAGTGGCCGGCCGTTTTTGGTGCTATATTATCTTATTTTGTATATCTTATTTAATTTCTTATAACTTGGAGATTTTGGAACATTGTAAACATTTATATGGACGTTCTCCGGTACGAATAATGCAAATACCAACACCGGGTGTAGTGCCCGACTTGAGGCAATGTCTTCTTATTTCTAATTGTATATCTCATTTGATTTCATTTTTATTTATAATATAATTTTTTCTTTGGACTGCATTTGGATTTGGATGTCGGCGTGACGTCTTCTTCGTCTGCCTATGGTATATACCAAGTTTGGTTGCTCTACTTTCAAAACTGTGAAAAGAACAAATCAAATATGAGATTTTTCAAGAATCCCCAACTAATCAAATAAACTTAAACAAAATATTAAGTGTTCTAGAACTGGATAAACAGAAATAGAGCTTAGAATAGATATTTGCTATTCTTATAGCTTAAACTTTCGATACTATCAAGAGTAGCAGAAGCAACAATTCAAATAAACAATGAAAAATGAATTTAAAATTCAGTGTTAATGAAACTTTAAAGTTTACTTGTTGTAAATACAAATTGCACATTTATGTCTAGCTATAATTTGGTGGGAATTCAAGATCATACGTCCCAAAAGTAGGCAATCTCCAGAAGAATCCCAAATTTAGTTTTAAAATCTTTATTCAGCAAAAACAAACAAATAAAAACGTTGACACTTTGTGTGCCCATGGTATATATGAACATGAATACCGACGGACAGACGGACGGATATTTCACAAGCACAATATACTAGTCTGATTCTTCCGATTGCGAAACACTTTTTTTATATCATCTTTTTTATCCAATCTGTTAAATAGCTCAACAGAAATCAACCTGCGAAATGAGATCTTTACATTTTGTTTGAATAGGTATGTTTTAGAGGAGGCAAAACATCGATAGCTATAGTATATATATACAAATATATATACTGTTTAAATAGATCAAGAATATATATATTTTGTATGGTCGGAAATGCCTTCTTATGTCAAATCAAAAAGACAGCATATAAAATCTTCTTATGACACATCTCATCTGTTTTTGAAAGCTAAAGAAAAATTCAGAACAAAATTGCTCGCATCAAAACAGGCCACTCTATCATAATCAAAGTCATAAAATGTTCAAGTTATTTTTAGATTTTCGCTTAGAATTCCCAACCAGTTTAAGTAAACACTTGGTGTAGTGGCCGGCCGTTTTTGGTGCTATATTATCTTATTTTGTATATCTTATTTAATTTCTTATAACTTGGAGATTTTGGAACATTGTAAACATTTATATGGACGTTCTCCGGTACGAATAATGCAAATACCAACACCGGGTGTAGTGCCCGACTTGAGGCAATGTCTTCTTATTTCTAATTGTATATCTCATTTGATTTCATTTTTATTTATAATATAATTTTTTCTTTGGACTGCATTTGGATTTGGATGTCGGCGTGACGGGTTCTTCGTCTGCCTATGGTATATACCAAGTTTGGTTGCTCTACTTTCAAAACTGTGAAAAGAACAAATCAAATATGAGATTTTTCAAGAATCCCCAACTAATCAAATAAACTTAAACAAAATATTAAGTGTTCTAGAACTGGATAAACAGAAATAGAGCTTAGAATAGATATTTGCTATTCTTATAGCTTAAACTTTCGATACTATCAAGAGTAGCAGAAGCAACAATTCAAATAAACAATGAAAAATGAATTTAAAATTCAGTGTTAATGAAACTTTAAAGTTTACTTGTTGTAAATACAAATTGCACATTTATGTCTAGCTATAATTTGGTGGGAATTCAAGATCATACGTCCCAAAAGTAGGCAATCTCCAGAAGAATCCCAAATTTAGTTTTAAAATCTTTATTCAGCAAAAACAAACAAATAAAAACGTTGACACTTTGTGTGCCCATGGTATATATGAACATGAATACCGACGGACAGACGGACGGATATTTCACAAGCACAATATACTAGTCTGATTCTTCCGATTGCGAAACACTTTTTTTATATCATCTTTTTTATCCAATCTGTTAAATAGCTCAACAGAAATCAACCTGCGAAATGAGATCTTTACATTTTGTTTGAATAGGTATGTTTTAGAGGAGGCAAAACATCGATAGCTATAGTATATATATACAAATATATATACTGTTTAAATAGATCAAGAATATATATATTTTGTATGGTCGGAAATGCCTTCTTATGTCAAATCAAAAAGATAGCATATAAAATCTTCTTATGACACATCTCATCTGTTTTTGAAAGCTAACGAAAAATTCAGAACAAAATTGCTCGCATCAAAACAGGCCACTCTATCATAATCAAAGTCATAAAATGTTCAAGTTATTTTTAGATTTTCGCTTAGAATTCCCAACCAGTTTAAGTAAACACTTGGTGTAGTGGCCGGCCGTTTTTGGTGCTATATTATCTTATTTTGTATATCTTATTTAATTTCTTATAACTTGGAGATTTTGGAACATTGTAAACATTTATATGGACGTTCTCCGGTACGAATAATGCAAATACCAACACCGGGTGTAGTGCCCGACTTGAGGCAATGTCTTCTTATTTCTAATTGTATATCTCATTTGATTTCATTTTTATTTATAATATAATTTTTTCTTTGGACTGCATTTGGATTTGGATGTCGGCGTGACGGGTTCTTCGTCTGCCTATGGTATATACCAAGTTTGGTTGCTCTACTTTCAAAACTGTGAAAAGAACAAATCAAATATGAGATTTTTCAAGAATCCCCAACTAATCAAATAAACTTAAACAAAATATTAAGTGTTCTAGAACTGGATAAACAGAAATAGAGCTTAGAATAGATATTTGCTATTCTTATAGCTTAAACTTTCGATACTATCAAGAGTAGCAGAAGCAACAATTCAAATAAACAATGAAAAATGAATTTAAAATTCAGTGTTAATGAAACTTTAAAGTTTACTTGTTGTAAATACAAATTGCACATTTATGTCTAGCTATAATTTGGTGGGAATTCAAGATCATACGTCCCAAAAGTAGGCAATCTCCAGAAGAATCCCAAATTTAGTTTTAAAATCTTTATTCAGCAAAAACAAACAAATAAAAACGTTGACACTTTGTGTGCCCATGGTATATATGAACATGAATACCGACGGACAGACGGACGGATATTTCACAAGCACAATATACTAGTCTGATTCTTCCGATTGCGAAACACTTTTTTTATATCATCTTTTTTATCCAATCTGTTAAATAGCTCAACAGAAATCAACCTGCGAAATGAGATCTTTACATTTTGTTTGAATAGGTATGTTTTAGAGGAGGCAAAACATCGATAGCTATAGTATATATATACAAATATATATACTGTTTAAATAGATCAAGAATATATATATTTTGTATGGTCGGAAATGCCTTCTTATGTCAAATCAAAAAGACAGCATATAAAATCTTCTTATGACACATCTCATCTGTTTTTGAAAGCTAAAGAAAAATTCAGAACAAAATTGCTCGCATCAAAACAGGCCACTCTATCATAATCAAAGTCATAAAATGTTCAAGTTATTTTTAGATTTTCGCTTAGAATTCCCAACCAGTTTAAGTAAACACTTGGTGTAGTGGCCGGCCGTTTTTGGTGCTATATTATCTTATTTTGTATATCTTATTTAATTTCTTATAACTTGGAGATTTTGGAACATTGTAAACATTTATATGGACGTTCTCCGGTACGAATAATGCAAATACCAACACCGGGTGTAGTGCCCGACTTGAGGCAATGTCTTCTTATTTCTAATTGTATATCTCATTTGATTTCATTTTTATTTATAATATAATTTTTTCTTTGGACTGCATTTGGATTTGGATGTCGGCGTGACGTCTTCTTCGTCTGCCTATGGTATATACCAAGTTTGGTTGCTCTACTTTCAAAACTGTGAAAAGAACAAATCAAATATGAGATTTTTCAAGAATCCCCAACTAATCAAATAAACTTAAACAAAATATTAAGTGTTCTAGAACTGGATAAACAGAAATAGAGCTTAGAATAGATATTTGCTATTCTTATAGCTTAAACTTTCGATACTATCAAGAGTAGCAGAAGCAACAATTCAAATAAACAATGAAAAATGAATTTAAAATTCAGTGTTAATGAAACTTTAAAGTTTACTTGTTGTAAATACAAATTGCACATTTATGTCTAGCTATAATTTGGTGGGAATTCAAGATCATACGTCCCAAAAGTAGGCAATCTCCAGAAGAATCCCAAATTTAGTTTTAAAATCTTTATTCAGCAAAAACAAACAAATAAAAACGTTGACACTTTGTGTGCCCATGGTATATATGAACATGAATACCGACGGACAGACGGACGGATATTTCACAAGCACAATATACTAGTCTGATTCTTCCGATTGCGAAACACTTTTTTTATATCATCTTTTTTATCCAATCTGTTAAATAGCTCAACAGAAATCAACCTGCGAAATGAGATCTTTACATTTTGTTTGAATAGGTATGTTTTAGAGGAGGCAAAACATCGATAGCTATAGTATATATATACAAATATATATACTGTTTAAATAGATCAAGAATATATATATTTTGTATGGTCGGAAATGCCTTCTTATGTCAAATCAAAAAGACAGCATATAAAATCTTCTTATGACACATCTCATCTGTTTTTGAAAGCTAAAGAAAAATTCAGAACAAAATTGCTCGCATCAAAACAGGTCACTCTATCATAATCAAAGTCATAAAATGTTTAAGTTATTTTTAGATTTTCGCTTAGAATTCCCAACCAGTTTAAGTAAACACTTGGTGTAGTGGCCGGCCGTTTTTGGTGCTATATTATCTTATTTTGTATATCTTATTTAATTTCTTATAACTTGGAGATTTTGGAACATTGTAAACATTTATATGGACGTTCTCCGGTACGAATAATGCAAATACCAACACCGGGTGTAGTGCCCGACTTGAGGCAATGTCTTCTTATTTCTAATTGTATATCTCATTTGATTTCATTTTTATTTATAATATAATTTTTTCTTTGGACTGCATTTGGATTTGGATGTCGGCGTGACGGGTTCTTCGTCTGCCTATGGTATATACCAAGTTTGGTTGCTCTACTTTCAAAACTGTGAAAAGAACAAATCAAATATGAGATTTTTCAAGAATCCCCAACTAATCAAATAAACTTAAACAAAATATTAAGTGTTCTAGAACTGGATAAACAGAAATAGAGCTTAGAATAGATATTTGCTATTCTTATAGCTTAAACTTTCGATACTATCAAGAGTAGCAGAAGCAACAATTCAAATAAACAATGAAAAATGAATTTAAAATTCAGTGTTAATGAAACTTTAAAGTTTACTTGTTGTAAATACAAATTGCACATTTATGTCTAGCTATAATTTGGTGGGAATTCAAGATCATACGTCCCAAAAGTAGGCAATCTCCAGAAGAATCCCAAATTTAGTTTTAAAATCTTTATTCAGCAAAAACAAACAAATAAAAACGTTGACACTTTGTGTGCCCATGGTATATATGAACATGAATACCGACGGACAGACGGACGGATATTTCACAAGCACAATATACTAGTCTGATTCTTCCGATTGCGAAACACTTTTTTTATATCATCTTTTTTATCCAATCTGTTAAATAGCTCAACAGAAATCAACCTGCGAAATGAGATCTTTACATTTTGTTTGAATAGGTATGTTTTAGAGGAGGCAAAACATCGATAGCTATAGTATATATATACAAATATATATACTGTTTAAATAGATCAAGAATATATATATTTTGTATGGTCGGAAATGCCTTCTTATGTCAAATCAAAAAGACAGCATATAAAATCTTCTTATGACACATCTCATCTGTTTTTGAAAGCTAAAGAAAAATTCAGAACAAAATTGCTCGCATCAAAACAGGCCACTCTATCATAATCAAAGTCATAAAATGTTCAAGTTATTTTTAGATTTTCGCTTAGAATTCCCAACCAGTTTAAGTAAACACTTGGTGTAGTGGCCGGCCGTTTTTGGTGCTATATTATCTTATTTTGTATATCTTATTTAATTTCTTATAACTTGGAGATTTTGGAACATTGTAAACATTTATATGGACGTTCTCCGGTACGAATAATGCAAATACCAACACCGGGTGTAGTGCCCGACTTGAGGCAATGTCTTCTTATTTCTAATTGTATATCTCATTTGATTTCATTTTTATTTATAATATAATTTTTTCTTTGGACTGCATTTGGATTTGGATGTCGGCGTGACGTCTTCTTCGTCTGCCTATGGTATATACCAAGTTTGGTTGCTCTACTTTCAAAACTGTGAAAAGAACAAATCAAATATGAGATTTTTCAAGAATCCCCAACTAATCAAATAAACTTAAACAAAATATTAAGTGTTCTAGAACTGGATAAACAGAAATAGAGCTTAGAATAGATATTTGCTATTCTTATAGCTTAAACTTTCGATACTATCAAGAGTAGCAGAAGCAACAATTCAAATAAACAATGAAAAATGAATTTAAAATTCAGTGTTAATGAAACTTTAAAGTTTACTTGTTGTAAATACAAATTGCACATTTATGTCTAGCTATAATTTGGTGGGAATTCAAGATCATACGTCCCAAAAGTAGGCAATCTCCAGAAGAATCCCAAATTTAGTTTTAAAATCTTTATTCAGCAAAAACAAACAAATAAAAACGTTGACACTTTGTGTGCCCATGGTATATATGAACATGAATACCGACGGACAGACGGACGGATATTTCACAAGCACAATATACTAGTCTGATTCTTCCGATTGCGAAACACTTTTTTTATATCATCTTTTTTATCCAATCTGTTAAATAGCTCAACAGAAATCAACCTGCGAAATGAGATCTTTACATTTTGTTTGAATAGGTATGTTTTAGAGGAGGCAAAACATCGATAGCTATAGTATATATATACAAATATATATACTGTTTAAATAGATCAAGAATATATATATTTTGTATGGTCGGAAATGCCTTCTTATGTCAAATCAAAAAGACAGCATATAAAATCTTCTTATGACACATCTCATCTGTTTTTGAAAGCTAAAGAAAAATTCAGAACAAAATTGCTCGCATCAAAACAGGTCACTCTATCATAATCAAAGTCATAAAATGTTTAAGTTATTTTTAGATTTTCGCTTAGAATTCCCAACCAGTTTAAGTAAACACTTGGTGTAGTGGCCGGCCGTTTTTGGTGCTATATTATCTTATTTTGTATATCTTATTTAATTTCTTATAACTTGGAGATTTTGGAACATTGTAAACATTTATATGGACGTTCTCCGGTACGAATAATGCAAATACCAACACCGGGTGTAGTGCCCGACTTGAGGCAATGTCTTCTTATTTCTAATTGTATATCTCATTTGATTTCATTTTTATTTATAATATAATTTTTTCTTTGGACTGCATTTGGATTTGGATGTCGGCGTGACGTCTTCTTCGTCTGCCTATGGTATATACCAAGTTTGGTTGCTCTACTTTCAAAACTGTGAAAAGAACAAATCAAATATGAGATTTTTCAAGAATCCCCAACTAATCAAATAAACTTAAACAAAATATTAAGTGTTCTAGAACTGGATAAACAGAAATAGAGCTTAGAATAGATATTTGCTATTCTTATAGCTTAAACTTTCGATACTATCAAGAGTAGCAGAAGCAACAATTCAAATAAACAATGAAAAATGAATTTAAAATTCAGTGTTAATGAAACTTTAAAGTTTACTTGTTGTAAATACAAATTGCACATTTATGTCTAGCTATAATTTGGTGGGAATTCAAGATCATACGTCCCAAAAGTAGGCAATCTCCAGAAGAATCCCAAATTTAGTTTTAAAATCTTTATTCAGCAAAAACAAACAAATAAAAACGTTGACACTTTGTGTGCCCATGGTATATATGAACATGAATACCGACGGACAGACGGACGGATATTTCACAAGCACAATATACTAGTCTGATTCTTCCGATTGCGAAACACTTTTTTTATATCATCTTTTTTATCCAATCTGTTAAATAGCTCAACAGAAATCAACCTGCGAAATGAGATCTTTACATTTTGTTTGAATAGGTATGTTTTAGAGGAGGCAAAACATCGATAGCTATGGTATATATACAAATATATATACTGTTTAAATAGATCAAGAATATATATATTTTGTATGGTCGGAAATGCCTTCTTATGTCAAATCAAAAAGACAGCATATAAAATCTTCTTATGACACATCTCATCTGTTTTTGAAAGCTAAAGAAAAATTCAGAACAAAATTGCTCGCATCAAAACAGGTCACTCTATCATAATCAAAGTCATAAAATGTTTAAGTTATTTTTAGATTTTCGCTTAGAATTCCCAACCAGTTTAAGTAAACACTTGGTGTAGTGGCCGGCCGTTTTTGGTGCTATATTATCTTATTTTGTATATCTTATTTAATTTCTTATAACTTGGAGATTTTGGAACATTGTAAACATTTATATGGACGTTCTCCGGTACGAATAATGCAAATACCAACACCGGGTGTAGTGACCGACTTGAGGCAATGTCTTCTTATTTCTAATTGTATATCTCATTTGATTTCATTTTTATTTATAATATAATTTTTTCTTTGGACTGCATTTGGATTTGGATGTCGGCGTGACGTCTTCTTCGTCTGCCTATGGTATATACCAAGTTTGGTTGCTCTACTTTCAAAACTGTGAAAAAACTACTTTCATACAGACAAAAACAGATGGATGGACAGACGGACATTTCACAAACCCAATATACTGTTTTTTCTCCTTTTTTTTTTTTTAAATTCGACACATTTTTCACCGATGTCGATTGGCTTCAAACTCAAAGCTCTGCAAAGCAACTATGAATGCTTTAGTCGAGTATGCCTGACTACCTGCTGCACTGTTTCGGAAATTGCTAATCACATCTTTGTATTCACAAAAAATACAAATTGAAATATACGCATCAAATAGTGCTCAACTTGCAGCTATGTACTATTCAAAACTTACAAACTTAGTGAAAGAATCGCTCGAAAGTTTGAGTTATTGTATGAAGCAGACTTTGTGGCATTGATTCATTTTGTCCACTATACAAATTTGAATTGTTTGTCTGCCAATTAAAGTACTTATGCTCGCATGGCTTAACTTACAATTTTAGAGCCAAGCCATGGCGCCTAATTGTTTGCTATCACAGGCATAGTATCTCTGCTCTGTAAGTGTCAAAATAACAATGCTTTACAGTCCAGTTGACTGGCAAAAGAAGCAACGTGAGCATTTTTGTGTTTCTTATCAGTAACTCACAGCTGTTATTTAAACAATAACTCGAAAATTAAATAGCTATATATAGCTAACTTCCAATCTTGGAAAAAGACTCAAGGACAGGCGTTCAAACAAAAGCGACTAATTAACTTTATAAGTGTTAAAATAAGAATGCTGTGCAGTCCAGCATACTTCGTAACTAAAATAATAGCATCTGTAACTGCAAAAACTATTGTTCATGCGACTCTTGTCAAAAGCAGCAACACCTAAGCCTAACATTTGAATAATACCGATTTCGATGAAATTTTGTCAACATATACGGATTGAGCTTAATTTTGGACATAGTGAGTTTGGTTGAGTTATTTTGAAAAACAAAAAAGTTGTTCATACAAAAACTTATTTTCAACCGAGCGTTCTTATGGCAGCTAAAAGATATAGTGGTCCGATTTTGATTACATTTTTTTAACATGTGTAGAACGTGCTTAAACATAGATATAGTGAGTTTGCTTGAGATATATTGAAAACAAAAAAGTTTTTCTCACAGAAACTTGTTTTCAACTGATAGTTCCTATGGCAGCTATATGTTATAGTGGTCCGATTTGGCCAATTCAACTATAGGTACTACCCGCAATTGGAAGAAGCATCTGTGCCAAGTTTCATCAAGAACAAAGAACAAAGTCTTGAAAAACGCATATAAACAGACATACGGTCAGACGGACATAACGGACATGACTCGGCTGTTCATGCTGTGGAAAAGCTCTTGAAGTATGTGATCTGGACTACTTTATCGATTGGGCAAAGTGAGTCTCAAAAGCATTTTTCAATATTTCGCAACAAATTGCATAAGAAACAAGCAAAGCCCTAGTTGAGCTAACAAGAAACTGCAAATTGCAATCAAGTAAAGAATAAGCGACATTTGCTCGTTTAACAGTTGCAGTATTAACCGTTTCGGCCGCATAATTATTCGCTCTTAGCCAAGTTGAAGTCAACCAGCTATTGACCGCGGCCGTTGAGAACGTGGGTCCGGCCCATTTTGTCGCTGTCTTACCGCATCACATGGCAATGCCAATTTATTTAATATACCGTACGTGTGTTTCCGCTCTTGGTTCTACTTCCCTGTTTCTGATTCGGATTCGGATTCGTATTCGAATTCTGTTGGACCAGTTGGCCAGGCGCATAGTCTCCTCCTTTTACACTTGCAAAAGGCATATCTGTTCCTAAGTGCT
This sequence comes from Hirtodrosophila cameraria, assembly GCA_949708635.1. Taxonomy (NCBI): domain Eukaryota; kingdom Metazoa; phylum Arthropoda; class Insecta; order Diptera; family Drosophilidae; genus Hirtodrosophila; species Hirtodrosophila cameraria. The sequence goes on along the minus strand of OX453090.1, from coordinate 24,287,659 downwards.
TTCAACGCACCATAGCAAAGCAAACTCTTGTTTCTGAGCTTGACAAAGTGAATGAAAAACTATCGATAGCAATATCGATTGTACCGATGCCTGGCATCTTTGATTGTTTAATTTCATAATCGATAGTTTTTGTTACAATTTCTTAAATAAGGTTTAAAAAGTCAAGATTTATGGAAAATTCAAAATTAAAATTTGTTTTTTTTTTTATATCTAAATTTTTACTATGGTAAACCCAGAAGCGGTCTGAACCACATGCATACATATATGATGTACATATTTGTTTTTCTATTAGTTTCAAAAGTGAAATATTCCATTTATTTAATGTTCAAATAATTGGATATATAGACCTGTTCCAATTCCTGTTTTATGTGATTTCCCAGAAAAAGTTTATCTTATTTCGTGGAACAGATTAGAGTCTATTATGCCTGTTTCGAATGCCGATTCCGTTCGATATTCTGAGTTGATTGCTGCTTTGAAGTGCTCAATACGTCGTTTGTTTTTAAAAGTTTTCCTTTTTTGCCTGTGGAATGAAAAGTAATTACATGATTACACAAGGAATTCTAAAAACAAGTTTAAATTGATCTTATTTGGAAAAGAATTTTTTAACTTATCATTATAGGAAATCAGAAATCATTCGTTTTTACTTTGCAAAGAAGTACTAAATACGGAACAGGCCTGAATAGCCTTAGTATTCTTCTACGTTTAGATGATCCTATAAATTTTGTTGCAAAATTACTTCCAAAATGGCATTCAGAAAAGGCTTGCTAAATGCATTTGCAATTATGTAACTATATTACATTTCTATAGTAGGGTATGCTATTTTCGATGAAATTAAACTGATTTATTTACAATTCCTTTTTTTTTGCTTTTCCCTTTTCCGCACTTTATTTCATTTCACTGGACGTTTTCAAATTTTTCACTTGAGTGAGTTGCAGCAGCAGGTTTTACTTCTTTAACGATGAGGGCATTTTCATTTTAATTTTTTTCCTTTTTATTATTTTACAATTTTCCATTCGTGGATCCAACCATTTTGTAATATGAGAAGCGCAAGCCAAGCGGCTAACATGTAAGGCTAACCCCGGCTCCAACTTGGGCGTTGGCCGTTGGCCGTTGGCTTGCAAAACAATGCAAAAAAAAAAAAATAAAAAAAAACAAATATAATACGTATTGTCCTTTTTTAAATATTCGCCTTTCGACTGCAGCACCTCCAAGTACCGCTCCCTCTGCCCCGTTGCATAGGTGTGAGTTATGTGTATAAATGTACATACATTTACGACTATGGTAATGTTTAGTTCTGCGTTAAGATGTGTGTGCATGCGTGTGTGTGTGTGTGTGTGTGTGTGTGTGTGTGTGTGTGTGTGTGTGTGTGTGTGTGTGTGTGTGTGTGTGTGTGTGCGTGTGTGTGTGTGTGTGTGTGCGTGTGTGTGTGTGTGTGGTACATAAAGCAGCACTTGAATAAACAGCTGGCCTGACTCGTTGACTCGTTCACTGTCCGACTGACTGGGTTGGTCGACCACCTTAAATCTAAAGAGGATTCCGTCAAGGACAACGCAGGCGAATTATGTTCAAGTTTATGTGCTACACATATCTGGGTCTCTTTTCTCTCTGTGTGCCACTGTGCTGTTGTAGCCCATCAACACTCTAGGCTCGCAACGGTGCCCTCATATGCGATTCTTTGTGTTTGCGCATTCAAGTGGCGTCGCTGCAGCATATGGCGTTGCAGCTGGCACCGCCACTGCTGCTCATGCTGCCACTGCCACTGTCGCTGTCGCTGTCGCTGTCGTTCTTCTCATAACTGCGCTTAGCTTCCTAGCACCAAAGTTAGTTTTTCATATTTATAGCCTAACTAGCTTACTTAGCCCGACAATGTCCGCTGTGACTCGAACTAATTTTGTAGAAAATTGCACCGAAAGTCTCTGATTTAACACAACATGGGAGTTTCTAAAATGCATTGTATTTTTAAATAAATGCTATAGTCATTTGCTTTAAACGAGCTTCAAAGCAATTCATATAATAAGTGTTAATTCCAAAGTTACGTTTGTTTGTCATTCCTACAGTAATAGAACTGAATAATATACTTACATTGAATATTTCTTTGCATATCATTTTCACAAGTAGGGGTGTTTTGTTTTTCATATTCATAATTCATATTTAACTGAAATATTTTTATTATTCAAATAAGAAATTTTTCAAATATACATAAATTGAAATATCACTTTTCACAAGACAGTAGACTTTGCAGTGCAATTTTTAGTTAACAAAAGCAATTTATAACATTTATTTAACATAATTTTATATTACATGTAATCAATTCAGAGTCCTATCGTAATTACCCTTAATCAAGAACTTTGTTTAAAATTGTTAAGCTTCCAGCTAACATTTTTGGTTAATTGGATTTCGCTGGGCTTTTCTTAATTCTAGCAATTCTCCCCGTTCCCATTAAAAATGGGATTTTTGGTACACATATATGTTTTATCAATGTTGATCAGCTGTGTTAATTTCATCACGATCGCATAAATAACACCAAAGTTATGGAAGAATCTATTTCCCCTGTCTCAGCAGGCAGAAACAACAGTTTGACATGCACTGGGCAAGTTAAGTACGCTGCTTGCTTGTGTTGCCGCTAAACTGTTTGAAATGCAAGTTGGGAGCAGGGAGTCTCGTAGTCGGGCACACACGTCTAGAGTATTCTTACTTGTTTTATTATAAATACCCTCAATCTTGAGACAAGAATTAATTTAATTTTTTTTTTATATTTTTATAGCTTTTAAATTTTATTTTTTTTAAAATTTGTAATTCTTTACACTCGTCTTATCATGTGTCAACTGTTATAAGTTGACAATAAGTAAATAAATGTATATTATTATACATTTATAAATTCTCAAATCCGGTGCCGCTGGCCTTTGAACCCTAGATTTTCGCGCAACAACCATCAGTCGGTCTGCTAGACCTCTTAGCTACCGACCATCAAATTGACAACAAACACTAGTATAGCACATATTATTTATTAATTTTTATTCAAAAAGAGGGAGTCTCACAGCATATAAGGATGGAGACACTACGAGACCCTAAAGAATGTTTTTTACCCTTAGGCTCCCTGTGAGCAGAGTGGATCTCTTGCCGAGGAAGTTTTTATCCAAATACTTCCTCCTATCCCAGACCATAGAGGCAAACTGAAGTCTAAGTTCCATTCTGCAAAATGTATTTGAGATTGGAGGATGATTTATTTAGGGAGGGTCAAACAGGCTCATTACATTAAACAGCAAAGAATTGAAAAGTAAACAAATCAAGTATGAAAAACTTTTTGTTTTTCAATATAACTTAACTAAACTCACTTTACCTTAGTTTAAGGACAGTTTATAAGTATATGAGTAGTCTTTACAAAAATGTAATGTATCAAACGTACAGAAAACAGAGTATATCTTAGTCGGGAGAGCCCAACTGTTAAATTAAGATAAAGTGCAAAACTGTTTTGTTTAAATAATTTTAAGCAAAAATGAAATTTCCTACCAAAACTTTTAAGATGAATTTACTTACACAAAACAATAAAATATTTGGTTTTGTGATAAATAAAATATTTTTATTTAATATTAATAAAAATAAGTTATTATAATTATAAATCTAGACAGACCATGGTAATAACTAGTTCGAAACGTACTATACTTTATGGGGTTGGACAAGTTTCCTTCATAATACCATTTATAAGGTTTTATTAACAATATCAAGAAATCAAATAACAATAATATTTAAATAGTTAATAGGAGTTCATATGCTTTATCTGTCTGTTATATAGCTTTGCACTGCCTTTAAGTCCTACTATATTGATTGCATTAAATCGAAACTAGAGCTCAGAACTTTCTACAAACACTGTCTGATATTGAACCTGGTTCGTTTATTAGAAACACCGAGCTGAACTTTTCGTGGTCTTGAGGTTTCGCTCCTGAATGATACGAATACATACTTTGGCTTAGTTTTTTATCAGCAGAGCCAAATAACAACAGCAATATGATGAAGAGCTTGGGGTTTGTGTGAGTTTGAGTGCTGGCTTTGGTTTGTGCGCTGACCTTCACAAGTTGCCTGACTTTTATACATTTTTATAAGGTTGAAAGGTAGAATAACGCAGCATGGCTAAATTTATTGTCATTACGTGTTCAAAAGCGCACAATACTGGACATTTACCCAACCACCCACACACACACACACACACACACACACACACACACACACACACACACGCACTCACGCACTAACGCACACACACACACAAGCATGCAGTGGAATATTGATGACAGAACTTCATGAAGCATAAAAATTTTTGCAATGCGTAAATGTCAGATAAACCACACAAAAGGGAGAAGAGAAAGAAAAAGAAATACTGACACATAAATGGTTTTTTAGTTCTGGCTGATTTGCTTCAGTTCTGCCTCTTGTTGTTGCTCTTCATGTTGCTATACTCTGTTCACAAAATAAGCAAGAAGTATCTAAGGTGAATGAAATCAAAGTGCATCTGTACAATTTGTAAAAAGCACATATTTGAATTGAATATTTTCTGAAACGAATCTGTAGCAATGACTAGCTGCAATATAAGTATATGTATTTATGATAATGTTAATGTTAGAACTAATAGTTTGAGATGCTGAAATCCTTAACCAAAAAGAAAGCGCACACGTGTCCACCAGGCGACAAGAAACTTGTTGCCCTCAAACCCGCCATACCAAAACACTATCTTAAGGATCAAGGTTCAAGGCTCAAGGCTCAAAGCACACACACTCGTAAGTCCGTTAAAATCAAATCGATGTCCTTGTCTTCTTTTCGTCAATCCATGCTGATGATTAAGCCGCTTCACCCAACCATATGATATCTGTGGACAACATGATTTAAAGACTTTCCAATGCAGTAGCTTTTTGATACTTAAACTTAAATTGAATGTTTAATAGATTAATAGATTTCAATCTCAACTAGTGTGAAGGTCGTTACGAACAAATAGGATCATTGAAAAACCACGTTCTACTGAATCTTCTGTTTCAGTAATATTTAAAAATAAGATATTTTAAGACTTTTCTTTTATGAGCATTCTAAAATTCAATTTTTATTTCTGATGCCGCTTTCTTGGATGATTATTCAATGAATCTCTAATGTAATATTTACATTTTTTCGTAACAAGTAGTGGACATCATAATCTTTTCTTCATACAAATCAGACCTTAAAACATTTGATAAACAATTTGTAGCTATTTTATTTTTTGCACAGCAGAAAATTCTCAAAAAACTTCCAAAAAGTTAAGTGTTTGTTTTTGTTTCTGTACTCAAATCAAGTATGAACGGTGACAAAATCCGGCCAAGTACAAAAAAACCTCTTCCAAGGACAAAATTCTTATAGTAGGCACTTTTTTTTTTCAAAGTTCGCAACTATTTTGAACTTAATCAAAGGTTTTTTATTTTTATTTTATGATAACAAAATAAATTTAAGAATGTATAAAGACGTTTAATGCCTAGAATTTGAAGAATAAAACGCTATAAACTTGTATAAACTCTTTTGTCTAGGTGTAAGAAAGCTTCTGAGGAGCTCTTAAAAGATGTGACAAATCGTATAAGGAAAATCAATGGCAACAGAGTATATTGCAGTCGGTAGTTGCTGACTGCAACATTTTTACTTGTTGTCTTTGGCATTGTTGCGTGCAATTTGTAGCTTCAAGCTGTCAGCTGACTAACTAAAGCAAGCTAAACGAACCAAACAAATTTTTGGGGGAAATGTCTGAAGGATGAACGATGAGCCACTCTCTAATGGCAGAATGAGCCGCTTGACTATGCATGAGCCTTAGGTCCGCCAGATCCACGCAGCGGTTAACATTTTGTGGGTCAGACTATCGTCATCGTCATCGTCATCGTCAACATCGTCATCGACGTTGTCGCCGTCGCCGTCGTCGTCGTCGTTGGCGTTGTCGATTGCCAAATGAATTTTGCCAGCCAGCGAAGGTTGAAATTGGCTTTTGCCTTTTTGGTGAACGTATTTTGAATTTTAATGTGGCATAGCCACAGACGCAAAGCAACAGTGGTAACCCTTTAACCCTTTTTTCTTTCTATACCTATCCCTGTTCCTCCCTCTCCCTTTCTCTCTCTCTCTCTCTCTTGGCGCTTTTTGTTTGTCATTTCTAAAAGATACACACACACAAACAATCAGAAGTATACACACATTCGCATCGAATGCGCATAAAATTTTAGTCGACTATTTCATTAGCAAGGCAGCCAAAGAGCATTAGAATTTGCCAAAAGCCTTTGAGGGGGGCATGGCTTGTGGAAGTGGGGAGGGGAAGGGGACTGGCTTTGGCTTCTTATATCCGCCTGTGGTTGCTTTGATGGAAAGTGATCTACTAATAGATACCCTGTACCCACAGTCGAAGCTTATAAACACAAACATTCTTTGTTTAAATCAGTTTTGGTTTGATTGAATTCAATAAAATGTTAAGACCTTTGTAATTACTTGTTGAACTTATATCAAAAATGTCATTATTTATTATGAATCTATAGCATATACAATAAAACAAGAAAAAAAATGGTTGACTTACCGTTTTCAATATTTTTCATCCGATTCAAATAGGGAAAAAAATTGTATTTCTTGAAAAAAAATGTTAAAGTTTTGAAGTTAAGAAAATATTACTCATAAACTGTTTGAAAAACTCTAAAACTTTCTGGGTCCTCCTGAGGAAGTAAAATTGACTATTTACGAAATTATTGGTTAATTTAATCAGCTGGCTAAAACTGAAGACACCATACACACGTGAACATAACCCTGCATCACAAAAAAAAAAAACAAAGACGCGATTATTTCAAAAACTTTTTTTTTTTTGATTTAGTATATTTGAAAAACATTGATCAATTGATTAAATAATTATAAAATATTGATATTTAAAGGGATAAGCAATAGCGGGAAACGTGGGTTTGATCAATTTTGGGATAATTTTAGGAAAATAAGTAATAATATTAAATCATTTTAGGTGTGTCTCAGAAGGCGACCTTCAGGGTGCCGTGCATGGATCCATAAATCGCTGGGATGGCGTCGCTTTAAGCGCCTTCTGCTTGTATTTATAGCTAGCTCCCCTAGCTAGCGAGTTGGCAATTTCAAAAACTGCAACTAGTTTTCGTAAACGGTTGATGGTGTTTTAATTGTGGATACCGAAAACCACTGTCAAACCTCGGTCACCAAAAAAAAAAGGTTTTTTTTTACTATACATTAATCTTAAAACTAATCAGAAAAAATTAAAAAATTGTGAAATTTATAAAATAATATATTCGAATTCCTTTTAATGGAGCATTATAAAAACCAGATCAGGAAAGAAACATTTTGCGTATAGTTGTACAGCTTAATAAAAAGTTACCTTTTAGCCCAATTATATGAACTGGGTATTAGACAAAAATCAACACATACTTTTAACTGGTTTTTATTGCCATAGACGCGCTACAAAAAGACCGCAATGCGATTGGATTAACATTTTGTGAATATCTATAGCATACTTATATGGGTAAGTATGTGTGTCAGTCAGTCAAGCTGTCCCCAAGCTGTCATTTATTCAGTCAGTCAGTCAGTCAGTCATTCAGTCAGTCATTCAGTCAGGACTTGAGCGTGAGTGCGTCTTAGTTTGCGGTTGAACACTTGGGTGAATGATTGCCAAGCAGCATATTTGAATATTTGATTGTTCTTGACTCTTTCTCTTATGCACTCTGTCTCTTTTTATCGCTTGCACACATCTGAGTGCGTATGTGTTTCATTTATTATGCGTAGATGTGTGTGACTGTGTGCGTGTTGTATGTGGTACTCTATAGTCAAAGTATAAGGATGCATATTCAGTTTTTAGTTTAAGGAATAAGGCATCTTCTGAATACAAAGCTGCATATTCAGTATTTGGCAGAAGGAATGAACGCATCTCCTGAATATTTTACAAAATACAAGCGAAACATCAAACGAAACACAATTATAAAACAAAACTAAAATAGGTTTGTTTTCATTTCCAATTCTGAGCAGGACATTTGAAATCAAAATTGATAATTTTTCGCAATTTTACTTCTTCTGTTAAATTACTAAACATAATGAGAATACGAATATAGAATACAATCAAATTATAAGGCCATATCAGTTGCACATGAATAACATGAATATTTTTTGACGTTGTTGCCAAAACTATTCACTTACGTGGGTTATTGGAATAACTTACTTATAAGTAGCCTCCTGTCTCCTGTGAGTTAACTTTTGGTTATGTGTGTGCGTGAGTTCATAACACAGACTGGACAACACAAAAAAAAGAGAAATAGCTGTTCCGTACACTGTTGTGAGTCCTGTATGAGATTCTTGTCATGGCCTTTGTGGTTTTGCTTTGCTTAAGCGGGCTTTAGGCATGATTAGTGAGGTGTGGTGGGAGCTTTGTTCAGTGTTAACGCTTTGACCTTGAAAGCCATATGAGCCCACAAAAAAAGCCTGTTATTTATACTCGTTAAAGAATTTATTTATATATATATCTAGAATTAAATAGTTTTTACTTTTGATAAATCAATTTGAACTGCATTTTAAAAGACAATGTTACAATGTTAAACGTACATTTTTGAATCTAAGCTTTGTATTCTGAAAATTTCTTAAACGCATTTGAAGAAACGTGTTACATGGTAACTGTATGTGAACAAAACTTAACCTATTCAAATTTATTAATTTCAACATTGAATGTAAAAAGTTGTGTATTGTTTTTCAAGATAAATCGATCGAACTTGCTAATTCTCAGTTAAAGCATTATTTAAGTATGTTTACAAAATTTCATTCGAATCGTACCACTATATCTTATGGCTGCCATATGAACAATCGGTTGTAAAAATGTTTCTCAAGCTTTCTTAACCAAATTTACCCTTTCTGTGTTTTAGTATATTTATATCATGCTGACAAAATGTTATCAAAATCGAACGAAGCATTGTTAACTAACTATTAACTAAACTAAATATTATTATTTTTTATGTTAAGTAGTGACTAGTGTAGTAATTTATAAGTAATATATGTAGCACAAGGATAATAAAGAAGAATAAATAAATAATAATAATAATAGTAATAAATTGTACTTTGTGTTCATTTGCTGCAGTGTAGAAACATTTTAGCTGTATTTCATACTAACGCATTCCTGCTTGATTTAAAAGTTGATTGGTTAAACTATTCATAAAATGTTCTTGTGTGCAAATTGTTTGTTATTTATGTGGTATTTGAGTACTTTTATGCATTTGCTACAATTTAATTACTGCTATGCAAATAAAGTCATTTAGGATATGTTTTGTGAAGGCATAAGTTAAGATTTTAGATTTCTTAAGGCAATGGGAATGCTAAATAAGTAGATACTTATGAGTAAGCACATTATACATAACTATGTACATGAATTTGTATATGTTTATAGATCTCTGGCAGCATCCAAGAATGTGTGCCTCGTTGACTAAGAGGAAGAGATTTATGTCAGCTACACCAAAAAAAAAAAAAACAACAATAACAACAAGAACAACAAGAAGAGCAATTAAAACAGCAGCACCAACAAATATAAAAATGTGATAAAAATAAAACAAAAGTGAGAAGCCGTCATCGCCAACGAGGTGGCTCACACCACCCCTTATGCCACCCACCGTTACAGCCATACAGCACACTCCTCCATACCCCTTGGCGCCTACACACTGAGATGCCACACGCCACACGACGCCTATGGCCCAGTCTTCATGCCGCACGGAAAAAAAAAATGGAAATAAATGGCGATGGGCGCTTTTAATGACGCAGCTAAAGCTAAAGGCGTTGGCCCACTTTGCAACGGGAAATGGACGGGCGGAGTGGAGAAACGGAGGAAAGCATCCTGAGCCATGTTTGCTTATGTCCTGGGCCTTTCACTTGAAATGTATTAATAATTGCCTAATGTCTAATTAGCCATGCAATCTACGCAAACACACAGGCACATACAGACAGCGCTTGAGTGTGCGTAAGTGTGTGTGACTGTTCTTTGCCTTAGCTTAAAAATCCCAAAGCTAAAGTCAAAGCCAAAGCCAAAGCCAAGTTCCATTCGTTTTTTTATTTCTGCTGCCAAACAATAATTTTTGAAAACGAATAATTTACCGGCGCCAAAAAAATGAAAAAAAAAAACAAAATATGCGTATAAACAGCAGCAGCGTCAAAAACCCGGGCGGACACTCACGCCTTTGATTTACAAAGCGCTTCTCAAACCCATCTCTCTCTCTCTGTCTCTGCATCTCTTTCTCTCTCTTTTACCATATATCCATTTCTATCTGCATCTGCTTGCTCTCGCAGGACATACATTTTTGTGCCTAGTACTTTTTTGTTGCTTCGTACGTTAGAGAAAATTTCCCTCCTAGCGTCTTTTTTCTCGCATGCTACTTATATACGTTGTGTTTGCGTTTACTTTTGACTTCTTGCATTTGGCTCTTTTTTGATCACAAAACTAAACTAAGGAGCAAGCGCAAAGGCTTTAAAGCACAGTTGCACCGCCTTTTAAAGAACCTTTTTAATTTTGTTAAGAAAATATTTAACATAACATACAAATCAGTTAATCCTTCGACCAGCACCAAGTTTGAAGCAGATTTGGTAACTGTAACAATAAAGTAGAATACGCACAAGCCGGTCAACTAGAAAGTGTAATACGTGCGAGGTGAGAATACTTATCACATTGGCAGACGGGTCAAAGAAGGTGGTGACCAGAGCACTGGTAGTCAATGTCCGTAATATCCAGATGCAGGTTTCACCAAGCGTGTTGGACGACGTACTCCTGGGCATGGATTTTTTGCAAGAAGGCCAAGCAGAGTTATGCATTGGAGGCACCAGTAGTAGGTGGACCAAGCAGCAGTACGTTCACAGGCGAGAAGCTCGACGCTGCCACAGGCGGCAGCGTAAGCAGCGCTCGGAGTGGCGACGTGCTCAGCAAGGCAGCAGCAGCCTGATCATGCAGCGCCTTCACTGGCGAGACGCTCGACGTTGCCACATGAGGCAGCGTAAGCAGCACTCGGAGTGGCGACGCGCTCAGCGAGGCAGCAACAGAAGGATCTGGCAGCGTGTGCAACCAAACACCATGGGGCTTAGGCCTAAAAGACCCGGAAGCAGCACAGCGGAATCCCTTCCGTGTACAGAGGAGGAAAAAACAGGAAATGGAGGAGGAAACACCAACCAAGAAACGTAGGACGAAGGATACAAGGACAACCATCCCAGTTACGGAAAATCTAGGGAACAAGTGGATGAGCTATACACACAGACCCGGACAAAATAGCTGCCGTTCGAAAACTGCAGCCACCGACTACAACAAAGGAGCTACGGCGTTGTCTCGGAATAGCATCCTGGTGCCGGCCATGTTTCAGTTGCTGAGGAAAGGCCGGCGATGGGAATGGGGCGACGAGCAGCAACGCACATTCGAGGAGCTGAAACGCTACTCACCGAGGCACCAGTTTTGGCGTGCTTTGCATTGGAGCTTCAGCAATATCAGTTTGATATTCTCTATCGGAAGGGTAACCAGAATGTGGTTGCAGATGCTTTGTCTAGGCAACTGCTGGAAACTCTACAACGGGCTTGCAAGGACGGACCCAAGTGTAAGTGGGTGAAACGGAGGATGCGCGAAATACAGGAACAGCTGGATAAGTACCCGGAAAACGCTTTGGAAAATGGGCAACTCTACCGGTACCGACACCGCCCTGCTGACGAGGAATATTTGCCCTGGAAATTGTGCGTGGCCACGCAGCATCGTCCCCGGGTGTTGGAGGAATGCCATGACAACGCGACGGCGGGCCATTTAGGCACCGGCACTGGAAGACCGCCAACAGAGTAAGCCAGTGTTACTACTGGCCTGGGTTGTTCGAAGATGTTGCCAGGTATGTGAAACGATGTCCCACTTGTCAGCGATTCAAGACGCAACAGTTCAAGCCGGCCGGGAAAATGCTCAACCGACAAGTTCAGGAACCCTTCGCCACACTATGCGCCGATTTTATTGGACCACTTCCACGCTCTAAGCAGGGAAACGCATTCTGAGCCAATTTGGAGTACAACGCACTTTTGTGTGCGACAATGGATGCCAATTCACCAGTTGCTCGTTCAAGAGTTTTTGTAAGCAGGCCGGAATAACATAGGTTTCAGCCCGGCGATCCTGTTTCAAGGACGCGAACCTCGCCTACCAGGCGCGCTTTACGAGGAAGTCACCCCTGGAACAGGTGCAGAGGCAACGACACCAGATGACAAGGCCAAACGCATGCGCGCGATCTTCCACACAGTGCGAGACAATATGCAGAGCTTATCAGCGGAGTAGAGCAGGAACTACAGTCTGAGAAGGAGGGAATGGAGGCCGCCTCTTGGCTATTTAGTGCTACTGCGGCAGCACGTGCTATCCAAGCGAGCGATGCTTTTGCAGCAAAGTTAGCCCACTACGATGGCCCAAAACAAAATCGTCAAGTTTTTATCACAGAATGTTGTGCGCCTCCAGAAACAAGAAAGGCAGCAACGACGCAATGCAGGGATCACTCACCTTAAGGCGTTCCACTCGACCGAGGACCCAGCTAGCGAAGACGACGAAGACAGCAGAGAGGGTTAGGTTTAGGAATATAACTTTGTATATCCCACAGCAAGAAACAACATTTGGCACCCGACTCACCGAACAACGCCCCCCGTAGTACCACAACCATCGAGAGCATACGCACATTTTTAGAATTTTTGCTGAGGAAATCGCTGCCGAGCCCGAGTCGGACGATGAGGAGATCGCACCGCCTGAGGTACCGGCCAGCAACTCATAAGAGTCAGGTGGCAACGAGCAGGACAGCAGCGAGCCGTACAGCAGCGACGACGAGGCAGCCGCAGGGTATGCCCCTCGTCCGAAGAATCGGATTCGGACGAAGAGCCATATGTCCTCCCGCCGGGGCAATTTCAAGCCCACTTCGATCGGGTCCTGCTAAACCAGCAGGGCCACCGATCTAGAGGAGAAGCTGTTTGAATACGACAGTGGTCGGAGCAGCGAAGGGTTCTCGGAAAACCTACCTCGGCAGAGCCCAACAAGCAGCGTGGACAGTGGCCATGAGGAGGCAATCCTTGAGGCGCTCACTACGGATAGCGAATCCAACGATGAAGTGGAAAGGCAGCAATACCAAGTAGAGGTTGACCCCGTCAGGCCAGGAGAGCAGCCCACACAAGCCAAGGAGCCGCAAGGAACCGCCCACCCTGAGTTTTCCCAAACGTCGATAGGAAACTAAGGCCAAAAGATCGCCGCACGTTTAAATTTATCCAGACCGCGTTTGGTCAAATATGTGTATGTATAAGCATGTATATATATTACTATATGTATATGTTGTATGTGTGTATGCATGTGTATGTATAAATAAGTAAATTTCGGCGCTGCACTTTCCCCTTGCCACGCCTTGACTGGAGTTGGAAGATCATCTTTCCGCCAGCGTCCCAGCACTTTTAAAAATAATTTGTAAAGTGACTCTGGCTCGACTGAGGTTGCCTCAGCCTATTGAAAACGCGTCATTAGAAGGTTAAGAATTTACTGTTAAACTTTTCTTTAATAAATTAATAATTTAATATTTATAAATATTAATAGTAATAAACTCTGCAGCAGACAAACACGACGCTGTGTCCAAAATGCCAGAAGACGGATTCCGAAATATATTAGAAAACTGAAGAAATTACAGTTGTTTTTTCTTCAAAAAGACGCAAAACATCGTGCATAAACCTGGACCTGGGGAGATCTTGACACTTTGTCAACATGCATACCAAGTTTCAAAACTGTGCACATTTCACGAACCCAATATACTTAAAAATTAAAAAAGAGTATAAAAACACTTAATGATATAATGACGAACTTAAGACTTACTCTGAAAACCTAGCCTAGCCCAACCTACATTTATTTAACAATCTGTTTATATTTGGTTGCTTTTCTCATGTTCTTAACTCAAAATTTGATGATTATTATTATTTGATTTGAATATGCTTCATAAATTTAAAGGAGCTCTATTAGTCGAAAGGAGAAAACAAAGCAAATTAGTTGTTCTATAACAACGTGGTTTGTTGACTCTGTTGCTAAATTTTATTGCATTTAAGCAGCATTTAAATTAATTTAAATATTTATACACTGAATTTAACTGCGAAACAAAAACAAGAAGAGAAGTGGCGACAAACTGACGCATTGCTGTTAAATGACAGATAAAAAGTGACAGGCAAAACATAAATGGCAAGTGGCCTCAACATCCAGCCCCCCATTCCACAATACCCGCCCCACTGTTCCATTTGAAACTAGCTCCCCAAGGGGGAATGGAGCGTGTGCAATGCTAAGATAAATAATCCAATTAAAATATAAATATGAGAACGTTAAGACGCTAAAAGCGTATTATCTTTAAGTGGGAATGACGAGATGCCTCTACATGTTCATTCAATCAAATTATTGTTGTTGTTGCTATTGTTGTCCTGGCTATCTTGGCTGTCCTGGACCTGAATTTGAGCATCAATCTGCGGCTTGTAGTGTTAAAAATAATATGACAAGCCCAGACAAGAAACCAGCTACTTGAATGTCAAACAAAGAGCTAGGACAGAACTGAGTACAAACGTCTGGGTCAGGGATTCTCCATCAGGATAATGAAAATTGGATGTCCTGCTCCTTGAACACTGCCAAGAATCGGACATAAAAATTTTAAATTCCAAAAAACTATTGAACACGCCCCATCACTTATTGCCATTACATACACTAAGAGAAAACAAGTACTCTGAATTCAAATCTAGGCAAAATTGACTCATTTCAATATCGTTGCTAAGCATTTTAGTTAAGTTAGTTTTAAACTAATGTAAATGTGCTTGAAGTAAGTTCCAAGTGAGATTGCATTTTGATTAAATCCTTTATATATATCACATTCATTTCATTAATATTTATTCATGGTAATACATAGGTATGTATTGTATATAGTAGCTTGTATTTATGTTGGCAAAGCAATTAATTTGAAATTCCAAGCAAATATCAACATACAAAATTGAAGCGTGGCCAACGCAAGCCCTCGTCCTTTTATACAGTTGCGTTTATAAGTTGGCCACTTTGACATCTCACCTACCGTGGACGAAAAATACACAAGCAAAAATCATATACACTCATCGAAAATAGCTACAAAAACCAGACTTAAGTCTATACTTTAGAAAGTAAGCTAAATCTTCATCTGTTTGTGTTCTATTGAAGTTTTTTTTTTTTTTTTTTTAATGGATGTAAGATATAAATTTGAAAATAATAAATATATTTAATTTTTTATATTGACTCGAACTAGTCTCAGTTTTATAGCTATCTTGATGAAACTTGGCACAGATGCCTCTTTTTTCAGTAGGTAGTACATTAAAGTGCCATAGAAAAGATCGGTCGAAAATCTTGTTTTTCAATATAACTTATAGCTCGACCAAACTTAACAATTCTCAAGTTTTGCATTACAAAATGTTATTGAAATGGGACCTCTATAACTTATAGCTGCCATAGGAATAAGATGTGGAAAAGAATAAGTTTTCACATAAACAACTTTTTTGTTTCTGTAGTTTTCTAATGTTTAACTTTTCTACAAGGGTATATACTTTAATTTTTGACACTAGGAACTTTGTTGAACTCTTAACAAATTAAGATAGGAAACTGAATATAATTTTTATTTACAAATTGTATATAAACAATTTCATTCAATTTATGCTGCTACATTTGTTTCGAGTGTACTTTTGGCAATTTTTCAATATGTTGTCCGTGGGCTGTAATCTGATTTTAATGTTGAACGTCGTAACACGCTGTAAAGTGCATAATAAAATTGTAGAAATTTAATTATGCGCAATTAATGCGCATTAAATGCTGCAACAGGATGTTCACCAAGGATGTTGTGAAAGGTTGAACAAGGGGGCAGGAGGCATGGAACAGGAGGCAGAGTGCTATGGAGGCAGCCAGAGGCATTTTGATGTTGGTCGTAGTACAAATGCAAGCTATTGATGTCAGCTAATTGGGAAAAACCGAAACAACAACAAAAAAATATAGATAAATAATGTTGCTTTCCAACAGCAAATTGGGTTATTTCACTTTGCTAACATTATTATTAAAAGAATTTTCATCAGATAGAATGTTGCCAAGGAACAAATTGAATTTGAATACAATATCAGCATTTAAATATATTTATTTTCAACTTTAACTCAATTTTATTTGTTTTAAAATATAAGGTAATATTCAGACACTGTACAATGTACCGAAATTATTCCTATATTCACATTTGCAGTACTTTTAAACTGCTTTTTTCCCATTTTTAATGGGAACAGGGAGTAATGAAACAACTGGAGCTTCCAATATAAACATGAAACGCTCGGATTTTATTGTTTTAGTCTTATTTTATTTTAATTTATATTATATTCTAAAATAATTTGCGGAGACTCCTAACTCCAAGCCGATCAAAACTTTAGGCACCTACAAAGTCCAAGCTATACCAGGAAAGTCGGTCTGATACATTAACACATGATGGATGGGCGCTTTAGAAAATTCGCATGTATCAATTCCATCCGCAGATGAAGAATACCAATGGATTATCTTAAGATATATCATGAAAGAAATTAAATAAGAAATACAAAATAAGATAATATAGCACCAAAAACGGCCGGCCTCTACACCAAGTGTTTTCTTAAACTGGTTGGGAATTCTAAGCGAAAATCTAAAAATAACTTAAACAATTTATGACTTTGATTATGATAGAGTGGCCTGTTTTGAGAACGCTCGGTTGAAAATAAGTTTTTGTATGAACAACTTTTTTGTTTTTCAAAATAATTCAAGCAAACTCACTATGTCCAAAATTAAACTCAATCCATATATGTTGACAAAATTTCATCGAAATCGGACGACTATATCTAATAGCTGCCATAGGAACAATCTAGTCTGATTTTGATGAAATTTTGTCAACATGCTTAAAACGTTCTTACTGACAGAAGGACAGACAGACCCACAGACAGACAGTACAGTATTATATCAAATGTTAGGCTTAGGTGTTGCTGCTTTTGACAAGAGTCGCATGAACAATAGTTTTTACAGTTACAGATGCTATTATTTTAGTTACGAAGTATGCTGGACTGCACAGCATTCTTATTTTAACACTTATAAAGTTAATTAGTCGCTTTTGTTTGAACGCCTGTCCTTGAGTCTTTTTCCAAGATTGGAAGTTAGCTATATATAGCTATTTAATTTTCGAGTTATTGTTTAAATAACAGCTGTGAGTTACTGATAAGAAACACAAAAATGCTCACGTTGCTTCTTTTGCCAGTCAACTGGACTGTAAAGCATTGTTATTTTGACACTTACAGAGCAGAGATACTATGCCTGTGATAGCAAACAATTAGGCGCCATGGCTTGGCTCTAAAATTGTAAGTTAAGCCATGCGAGCATAAGTACTTTAATTGGCAGACAAACAATGCAAATTTGTATAGTGGACAAAATGAATCAATGCCACAAAGTCTGCTTCATACAACAACTCAAACTTTCGAGCGATTCTTTCACTAAGTTTGTAAGTTTTGAATAGTAAATAGCTGCAAGTTGAGCACTATTTGATGCGTATATTTCAATTTGTATTTTTTGTGAATACAAAGATGTGATTAGCAATTTCCGAAACAGTGCAGCAGGTAGTCAGGCATACTCGACTAAAGCATTCATAGTTGCTTTGCAGAGCTTTGAGTTTGAAGCCAATCGACATCGGTGAAAAATGTGTCGAATTTAAAAAAAAAAAAGAGAAAAAACAGTATATTGGGTTTGTGAAATGTCCGTCTGTCCATCCATCTGTTTTTGTCTGTATGAAAGTAGTTTTTTCACAGTTTTGAAAGTAGAGCAACCAAACTTGGTATATACCATAGGCAGACGAAGAAGACGTCACGCCGACATCCAAATCCAAATGCAGTCCAAAGAAAAAATTATATTATAAATAAAAATGAAATCAAATGAGATATACAATTAGAAATAAGAAGACATTGCCTCAAGTCGGGCACTACACCCGGTGTTGGTATTTGCATTATTCGTACCGGAGAACGTCCATATAAATGTTTACAATGTTCCAAAATCTCCAAGTTATAAGAAATTAAATAAGATATACAAAATAAGATAATATAGCACCAAAAACGGCCGGCCACTACACCAAGTGTTTACTTAAACTGGTTGGGAATTCTAAGCGAAAATCTAAAAATAACTTAAACATTTTATGACTTTGATTATGATAGAGTGACCTGTTTTGATGCGAGCAATTTTGTTCTGAATTTTTCTTTAGCTTTCAAAAACAGATGAGATGTGTCATAAGAAGATTTTATATGCTGTCTTTTTGATTTGACATAAGAAGGCATTTCCGACCATACAAAATATATATATTCTTGATCTATTTAAACAGTATATATATTTGTATATATATACTATAGCTATCGATGTTTTGCCTCCTCTAAAACATACCTATTCAAACAAAATGTAAAGATCTCATTTCGCAGGTTGATTTCTGTTGAGCTATTTAACAGATTGGATAAAAAAGATGATATAAAAAAAGTGTTTCGCAATCGGAAGAATCAGACTAGTATATTGTGCTTGTGAAATATCCGTCCGTCTGTCCGTCGGTATTCATGTTCATATATACCATGGGCACACAAAGTGTCAACGTTTTTATTTGTTTGTTTTTGCTGAATAAAGATTTTAAAACTAAATTTGGGATTCTTCTGGAGATTGCCTACTTTTGGGACGTATGATCTTGAATTCCCACCAAATTATAGCTAGGCATAAATGTGCAATTTGTATTTACAACAAGTAAACTTTAAAGTTTCATTAACACTGAATTTTAAATTCATTTTTCATGGTTTATTTGAATTGTTGCTTCTGCTACTCTTGATAGTATCGAAAGTTTAAGCTGTAAGAATAGCAAATATCTATTCTAAGCTCTATTTCTGTTTATCCAGTTCTAGAACACTTAATATTTTGTTTAAGTTTATTTGATTAGTTGGGGATTCTTGAAAAATCTCATATTTGATTTGTTCTTTTCACAGTTTTGAAAGTAGAGCAACCAAACTTGGTATATACCATAGGCAGACGAAGAAGACGTCACGCCGACATCCAAATCCAAATGCAGTCCAAAGAAAAAATTATATTATAAATAAAAATGAAATCAAATGAGATATACAATTAGAAATAAGAAGACATTGCCTCAAGTCGGGCACTACACCCGGTGTTGGTATTTGCATTATTCGTACCGGAGAACGTCCATATAAATGTTTACAATGTTCCAAAATCTCCAAGTTATAAGAAATTAAATAAGATATACAAAATAAGATAATATAGCACCAAAAACGGCCGGCCACTACACCAAGTGTTTACTTAAACTGGTTGGGAATTCTAAGCGAAAATCTAAAAATAACTTAAACATTTTATGACTTTGATTATGATAGAGTGGCCTGTTTTGATGCGAGCAATTTTGTTCTGAATTTTTCTTTAGCTTTCAAAAACAGATGAGATGTGTCATAAGAAGATTTTATATGCTGTCTTTTTGATTTGACATAAGAAGGCATTTCCGACCATACAAAATATATATATTCTTGATCTATTTAAACAGTATATATATTTGTATATATATACTATAGCTATCGATGTTTTGCCTCCTCTAAAACATACCTATTCAGACAAAATGTAAAGATCTCATTTTGCAGATTGATTTCTGTTGACCTATTTAACAGATTGGATAAAAAAGAGGATATAAAAACAGTGTATCGCAGTCGGGAGAATCAGACTGCAACGTTTTTACTTGCTTTCTTTTTAACTTAATCTATTCAATGCTTAAATAAAGAAAAAGTCACTTTAAACACCCAACGATATTAAATGCTGAATGCATAAATATAGATACTCCGTCCAAGTTTTGAGTAGCTCTGCAAAACAACATGTCAATTGTTTTTATAAAACGCTTCAAAACTTTAAAAATTGCATTTCTAAGTTGTTAGTTACCTTATTATTAATAAAAACCAGTATCTAGTTGCGAAATGGAAATTGTGTAAAGTGAAACTGATGGGGTGGGGTCAGAGTGCAACGCCATAAACATTTGCATTTGATTGCTTCTGCATGGTAAGGTGCAGAGCGCAAAAAAGTAATATAAAAGTTTTAGTATCAAGCTCCGAACGCTTGCCATAAAATATTGTTTATATGTAAAGTAATAGGCAAAGAAAAAAAAAAAACACCAATTTTTATGGATACAGTCACATATCATTGGCAGCAGCTGCTTGTAATTGTAGCCCAGTTCACAGTACAAGTTTTTTTTTTTATTTTTATAATCGGTGAAATAAAAGGGGGTTCAAAAGCTCTATACATAAATATTAAACTGTTTGTCTTGACAGAGCCAATTCTTTAACAACGTAAGGTTTTAACATTTAGCGTTAGGAAACATCAGATTATATTACTTTAGAAAATTTTAGAGATCTTGACACTTTGTTTGCCTATGGTATATACCAACATGTATACCAATAACTTATTACGAATTGTGTTTAGAAAAATGATCGAAACTATTTATAATTTAATTAATAAAATAGTTTACAATAAATATGGATTAAAGTCAGAAAACGAGCAGCGAATCTTGAGTGGGTATGAATGTGTATAGTAAATGACCATAGATAATAGCATTGGGGTAAGATACTGCTTATGTGCAGTCTAGACCTCAGTTGACCATGTGAAAGGGTCTGGATTGGACATAAGGATTGGACACTAGCCAATGGCATACATACATAAAAACGAAAACAAAGGCATAAGTCATTTTTAATTGACTTTTATCGAGAGTTTGGACGTTTTTTTTTTGTGGTAATTGGAAAATTTGTTATACAAAGTCCGAGGACAAAAGCCCGGCGAATGACAGGGGCCGGCGCCAAACTTATTAGTGTTATTTGTTAGACGATGGGCCATCCCAGGTTAAAAAAAAAAATGACAGTCGCGATCGCGTAGCAGACATGACATGAACAGGCCATCGTTTTCCACTTTTCCGCTTTTCACTTGCACATAGTCTATGTGTGTGTGTGTGTGTGTGTGTGTGTTTGCTTCGTGTGCTTGCTCATTAGCGTGTGGCCATAATAAGTTGCCGTCCGGTTGGTCGGTTGCTCGCTCGGTCAGTGGTTAACTAATGCAAGTTACTTACCTGGTGCCACAGATTTATGTTCAGCTATTAATCAAATCCAGGCAGGCAGAGAGCAGCATTGAAGTTTGATTGCCTTACACACTTACCCACTGTCTGTTTGTCTGTCTGTATGTCTGTCTGTCTGTCTGTCTGTCTGTCTGTCTGTGTGCTTTGGGCCTAAATTTATGCTAACTGCCTGCCTGAGCTGCCATTCAATTTGAAATTGCTTGCGAAAAGTTGAGATTGAGATTCTTGAAATATGAGTCGGTTGGGCTGCTCGTCCTGTTTGCCTGCCCTACACGTATGGATTGGCTGGCAATCTGACGTGGCGCATTTGATTTGCCATTTTTCAGTGCTGCTCGTTAAATCTGATGGGTGACGCTGTCTCTGCCTCTGCCTCTGCCTCTGCCTCTGTTTGTGTGAGTGTATGCACTGCCTTAATCTAATAGCGTTATAATGCAGATAATTATGCACAGCTGGCTGCAAACTGTTGGCTACATTTTTTAGCTAAACTCTAGTAAAAGTAACAGCAACAAAAACGTGACTGCAGCAGCTGCAGAGCTAGTACTAAAGTTTTTAGAGCTATATAGTATATCCGGAATATTTCAAATTAGCCAATTACTCGCACAAGTTAGGAGCACATTTTTGGTGTGTTGTTAAAGCTTTGATTTCGCTGCCTTTGAGAAAACCTTATAGTGAACAGTCTATCTATATTTAGTGCCAAAAACATATCAGTTGCGAAAGCACTCTATAGTTGAGTTTAATATAATTTCAAGTTGAACAAGTTTTTGAAATATAATATAAATATGGGCTGCAAAATTTGTGCAATCTTTAACTGAGCTATAACATAAATGTTAATAAAGTCTGGATAAATGTTCATATTTTTGGCTTTTAGTTTGATAGGAACATATCAGTTTTGAAAGCATTTATTAGCTAAATATTATTAATAAAAGCTTAATATAAATGTAAATAAAGTTACAATATATATATGATAGTTTGTGGAATGTGGCTATAAAGCATGCTCTAGCCAAGTTAAAAAGTGTTGAGTTAGCCAGATAAGTGTGCTTATGTGCTGTGTGTGGCATGTAGCATGTGTGGCATGTAGCTTGTGTGGCATGTAGCTTGTGTGGCATGTAGCTTATGGCTAAGGATGCCATTGTGTCCCGGTCATGTCATTGCCTAGCTAATGCGCACATCAACGCCGTATGCCTCATCTCTAGCAGCAGCAGCTGGCAAGGTCTTATGAAGGCGCCGCACAAAAGTAGGCAATGATTTTTTTGTTTGGCTTGACAAATTGACGGACTGTGCCATGTTTGGTTGGCACATTTGCATATGCTGCACATATGCAAACAGTGGGAGGCCTGTATGTGTGCCATGTCAGGATATGCTGATTGAGGTGAGCGGTGCAGTGTGTTTGTCTTACACTTAGAAATGTTGCAGCAACTGTCACACATTGTTGTCACATTGATCAAGTGCTTAAGAACACGACGACGATGACGATGACGATGACGATGGAACGCCAGACAAAAAAATGTGCGTCTGCTGGCGAGCCTGCTAAGAGGATATGGCAGCCATCAATCATTCGCTTTGCTCCTCCGCTCAATGCACTCAACGTGTGGACATGTGTTGCGTGCAACGGATGCTCAACAATTTTGAATCAATATACTGCATTTCCCGCGCACGAAAACAAATACAAGTGGCAGGCTCAGGTCCATGCCCAAGCCTCGTTTCAGCAACAACAAGAACAATAATACTGGGCAATCAACAATTTCCTGTTAACCTGCACGCATCCTTTTTAACAAACTCTTGTTGTATACCCTGTATCCATTAAATGCTAAATGGGTTTAACAAAGCAGGTTAAATGCAAATGTAAATATGAATCACGAATATAGAGAAACTGTCGCGAATAGGTTTTTTTGATTTCATATTTAGCCTAAAAATAATCTTTTATTTAATTCAGATGTTAACTTATATAATATAAACATTGAAATGTATGTAAATTAAATAAACTTCTTCTTTACCAAAGCTTTTTTTTACACTATTCTCTTATAGTCTCATTTTTAGAGTTCCTGTGACCGATCCAATGATTCATTCATTTTGCTATGATGGTTTACATGTATCGCACATGGCTCAGATTACTAACTTTCCAGAAAAATGATTATAAATGTTCTCATATCTGATTGCGATTACCTTACTCGAATCCGCAACTTTAAGGTGTTCTCCAATGCGTTGAATGGAATCGAATGAAAACTGCTCGAAAATGTGAAAAGATATGTATATTTTGAGTGACCTAATCTTGATCTTTGCTTCACCTATGTAATATTTGAATGTCCTTGCTTGGTTTTTGATTTAGTCTGATATACTTTGATATAGATTCTATTTGCACGCAGTCCACTTCGGACATGAAATATATATAAAATAATATTTGAGAACGTATTGTATGTGAAATAAGCAGGATACATACTAGCCGAGCACCCTTTCAAAATAAAATTATAGCTCTTTTTTATATACGTTATTAAAATGGCCTCAGCAGTCAAAATCACATATATGAAACCCGCACTTGTATGCTAAGTATATATATATATATATATATGTACATATAGTAGAAGCCTATAGTATAAATCTTTCAGTTTTATGATATTGTTGTTGTTCTGTTTTTATACTTGTTTCATGTTTAACGCTTAGCAGCAAACGACCCTTTGACAGCTTATATTATTTATTTTGCAAACACAATTTGGGATAGCACAAAAAGATATTTTGGTCATCTGATAACATATTTATGTTAGTATATATTTGTATGTATATGTATTCGCATACATATGTTACTATGCGCATATGTTAAATGGCAAAAAAGTTCTTTCTGTTTTTCATAAAATATAAAAGGATATGAACACCCAATTCAACTTTGCACATGAAATTCCATTATACAAAATTCGGAAGCCAATATTTGTATGATTTGTAAAATGAGGAAAATATTGCATAGGCTACGAGTAAATTAATAATTCAATTAATTTGTTATATTTTTAGACTATAATTAAAGTCTTTTGCTAAAAAAAAAAAACGTTCAACAGCATTGACTGACAAAATTGTATGTTGCATTGAATAAGAAGCAAATCACCTTGAGCTACTTTGGACTTAGAGATGACACTTGAACTCGATAAATTAACTTGGGTTTGAAGCAAATGGTATTGTAAATGTGCTCTTAGGAAAAACACGAACAACAACAACAGGAACAATACCAAAACCATTAGTTCATGTAATTACGGATTGTTGTGTGTTTGTGTCTGCTAGAATGTTGAATGGATGAGGAGAGAGAGAGGTGTGTGTGTGTGTGTCGAGAGGTGGGGGGAAGGGGTGGTGGTGTAGGGTATGAAAAGCAGAACAAATACAAAAACATACTGCACACTTATGTATGACAGTGTTACTGAGACATGTGCACTGCATTTGCATTTGCATTTCAATGGACATGAAATAGTTTTGTTGAGCAAGCGGTACCGCCAAATAGAATATTGCGTTGCATATGCCTAACAAATCCAACTGTGCACACTGTGGCTAAATGTTATAAGAAATTAAAAAAAAAAAGAAAAACTTGATCTTGAACATGGTACACGATACGCGAGTCTACAATGTTTCAATTTGTATGTCGGTAGCTCATCTTGTAGCTGAACGGCAAATGGACAGGGTAAATCAACTGGTTATTGTAGGTAACCTTAAATTTATGAAATGGTAGCATGTTTGTTTTTCGGTCTTTTAAAGAAAGTTGTTTTTTCTAGAAAGTTAATAAAATTATCGATCATTCATTCTGGATGGCAGTCAACGCTAATGAGAAAGCATCATAAAGGTTGACAAAGGCGAACAACATATATATATATATATATATATATATATATATATATATATATATATATGTCTGATCTGTTCCAGTTTTATAACGATCGAAAGATATTGCTTAAAACTAAAAAATGTGCTAAGACTTTTCGTAACTTACCAGTTCATGAAAAATCTAGGTTTAGGCGGGCAAGAAAAGTGATAAAGATTTGAAATAAACACCTACGCTGGTTCAAGTTTAAGTCAAGAATTATTTTAAAGACACACCAGCTTGTTCATCCTAAAATAAGATGGAAGTTTGGTTTGTAGTTTTGTTTGTTTGCCATGGTTGTTTGCTTGTATCAGTTAGCTAAGGAATCTCTCTTAAATTTCGTTGTCGACTTTAGTATGATAAGCCAAGAATCGACTTATCTTCAATCACTTCAATCAAACAGCGCACTTAACTAGTCCAGTGCCTGTCAAACAGTTGTTTCTGCCTGCTGAGAAAGGGGGAAATAGGTTCGTCAATAACTTTTGTGCTTGTTATCCGATCGCAACGAAATTTACGCAACTTTTTTGCATTGATAAAAGAAATATCAAAAATCAAAGCTATATCCTTAAAATTGTGGCTGTTTTTTTCGATTTGCGGGGGTGCGGGAAATCTGAAATTTGAAATAACCTTGATCTGCGAATGGTATACAGGAACCTGCATGCCAAGTTTGGTATCCCTACCTCTTGTAGTCTCCGAGATCTGTGTGTTCATACGGACGGACGGATAGTCGGACATGGCTATACCGACTCGGTATATATATTTTATATAGTCGGAAATGCTTCCTATTTGCAGTACTTTATAACTCCCTTTTCCCATTTCGAATCGGAACAGGGAGTAAACAACTAAATCTGCATTCGGTACACTTCTTAAAGTTTTTTTTATCGATACAACGATGCTTGTGCTTTTTTCACAATGTGCCAAGTCCCGAATTAGTTTTGTAATTAAGAATAACATTATATAACATTTTGATGATTGTATAACATTTTGATGCCTTATTTATGAATCTCCAAAGGCAAAAATTCATTATTTTATAATTTTGGTATGTAATGGTTCTGGTGGAAAGACAAAATTCTCGTTAAAATTTAGATTATATATGAATATTGACAAACAATTTGTATCTATATTGTTATTACTATATTTATATTCTGCACCTTTTGAATAAGGTTGGGTTAATATATGTGAATAATTTAAACTCTTTTTTAATTGCACAAAATTTACTGCGAAATGCTTAAGATTGACTATGTACATAATTGGCTCAAGAGCTATCAATTTTATAACGAAAAATAGTACGATCAAACCACTGTGCGGTGATAGGTACAACGACAACGACAACGACAACGACAACGACAATGACAACGACATTGACAAAGACAACGAAAACAGCAAAATGCAATACAATAAACATGAAATGCATTTTGGCATGCCTGCATGTACATTGTACATATGCATACACATGTGCATCTGTGAGTGTGTGTGTGTGTGTTATATCTGCGTGATTGCAGACAACAGACCCCAATTGCTAACCACAACCCGGACCTCGACTCAAGTCCAGACCTAACTACATTGCCTGTGCCTGGTTGCGCAAAATGCCCAATTTGGTCAAAGTCAGACAAACCACCCAAAAGTTCTCAACCACCCAACAATTTTGTAGCCACCCACATCGCACGCATTTGCAATTTAAACAGAATGCGCATAAATTAGTGGTATTGCCGAACTTACCAGCAACTACTCACACAACAACCAACAACCTACAACGAACAACCAACAACAATAACAATGACAATCATGATGACAGCAGACACAAAGAGAGAACCAAACTAAAAAGTGGGCAAGATCTTGCGAGGTGGCACTGCAACTAGCAAACAAGGAAGTACGTTTATGCGATGAAGTTCATGATTATTTTATTTTTGTTAAATCAAACAAGTAAAAATGCTCTAGTCGAGTGTGCCCGACTACGAGACACCCTGCTCCCAACTTGCATTTCAAGCAGTTCAGCGGCAACACAAGCAAGCAGCGCACTTAACTTGTCCAGTTCCTGTCAAACTGTTGTATCTGCCTGCCGAGACGGGGGTAATAGCTTCATTTATAACTTTGGTGTTTGTTATCTGATCATAAAGAAATTTACGCGGCTGATCAACATTGACACAACATATATGTGTACCAAAAATCAAAGCTTTATCTTTAAAATCGTGGCTGTGGGAGTTTTTTTTTCGAATTGCGGGGGTGCTGTGCGGGGGAGCTGTTTCCGAAATTTGAAATAAACTTGATCTGCGTATGGTATACAGGAACCTGCATGCCAAGATTGGTGTCTCTAGCTCTTATAGTCTCCGAGATCTGTGTGTTCATACAGACAGACAGACAGACAGACGGAGAGACAGACGGACATGGCTAGTTCGTCTCGTATGTGGATGCTGATCACGAATATATATAGTTTATATAGTCGGAAATGCCTCCTTCTGCCTGTTACACACATTTGCAGTACTTTATAACTCCTCTTTTCCCTTTTTAAATACTTATGAACAGGGAGTAAAAAATAAAGCCACATACAGAGCATAAGCACACACATACATACATATGCATATACACACTTGCGTTGTTTCTTGTTTTTGGATTACGATGCACTTTTGTGGAGCCTTTAACGATGTGAAAATTAATTGGCTTGGTCCAATAGTATTGGGGAATGCTTCGATGTTTTACACCTGAGTGGACAGACGCTTATACGAATCGAATACGAGTGTACATATATTTATTGTCGGTAAAAAGGAGCTGCAGCAGGACATTTATGATGACATAATGCAATTCATGAAAGCACAATGCTCGAGGCATATTCAATTTCGCAGCGAGGAAAACAATAATTGATTAATGTGCGCTTGTGTTTTTATCGTTTGGCAATTAAGAAAGTTGGTCAAGCCAGCAGAACTATGTGGAAACAATTTATGCAAGAGCTGAGCTTCTGGCATTTGCACGTAAATGTTAAAGTTAATGTTAATGTTAACGCAAACATAAAATGGAAATGGAAATGGAAATGGCCAGACCAAAAAGGCGTTCAAGTTGAAACACATTTAACCGCTCTGTGTGTGTGCCTGGCTTGGGGCAATACCGCTGTTTGGTTTTGCTGACTTTGTCAAAAATTGGAGTTGAAAGGCAACAGAAGTAGAAAAGTGTTGCTCGCAAAACAACAGCAACAACAGCCACAACAACAGCTGACAGCAACAGCAACTGACAGCCGTTACACAACCGTTGCCTACCGGCAACATTCCAGTGCACATTGAAACTCTCTAAATATGGCAATGGGATTTTCGCATCATAAATCCATGGCTTGATGGCTGTTCTGGTGTCCACTTTAAGCCCAGTCTACTGAATCTGAATCAGTTAAATGTTTCTAGATAGATTTACGAGCACAAACCACTCAGCGCGTTATGTATTCTGGCCAACAATTAAAGATACAATTCGCGTTTGATTATCATTTCTACATTTTGATTGTTCTTTTGGTAAACGCGTAAATACTTGCTCGTGCTCGTTTTCGTATTGCGTCAGCATTTTGCTTTGTTGCCAAAAAGTTGTAGCTATTGCCAAAAGTATTTCAACATGCTTATCATATAATATAAAATGTGCTGCATTGTTGATTCCCTGACAAAATACATCAAATTTGTTTGTTCATATTATCATTGTTGAACTTGTATTGGAAATATTGTTGATATTTTGATTTTGGATGTAAGAGTTTTATTTCCCATTTTAAATGGGTACAAGGTGTACAAATAGTAAATTATTTCCGTTTTTGCAGTACTCCTTATCCAATTTGTTGCATTTATCATTTCGTTTGAATTAAATCCAAGTTGACTTTAGTGAAAATATCAAAAATACTACTAATTGCCTTTTCATACCCTTGCAGAAGGTATTATAATTTGGTCACGAAATGTGTAAAACATTGAAGGAGACGTCTCAGAAAAACAAAATTGTATATTCGTGGTCAGCATCAACAGCCGAGCTATGTCCGTCTGTCCGTTTGTCTGTCTGTCTGTCTGTTTATATGCGTTCTTTAAGACATTGTTCCAGAGCTATCTTGATGAAACTTGGCACAGATGCTTCTTCTTATTGCAGGTAGTACCTATAGTTGAATTGGGCAGATCGGACCACTATAACATATAGCTGCCATAGGAACTATCAGTTGACAAATTAGATTTTGTATGAAAAACTTTTTGGTTTTTCAAGATAACTCAACCAAACTCACTAAACCCAAGTTTAATAACAGTTTATAAATGATGACAAAATTTCATCGATCTCGGATCACTATATCTTATAGCTGCCATAGGAACAATCTATTAAGTTATTAATTATGTTCTCATATGCAAATCTTTGCTGCAAGGGTATATATATTCGGCACGCCGAAGACAACATTTCATTCTTGTTATATCTGTGAAGGGAATTACTTTACTAATCAATGAAATATAAACAAATTAACAGCGCCAACTGTTATTGATAGAAACAACAAAATTCAAGTTGAGTTTCTATAGCAAATATTTTTGACATGCTCACAGTTTCTTAAAATAATAATCAGAAAATTTTTCAAATATTTCTAGATAAATTTGCTGTGATTGCAACTGTCAGAGTTGTAAAAATAAAACAAATGTGGAATTGAATTCGTGAGTTTAACAATTTCTATTGTAAATTTAACTGTTATCAGAATAAAAACACACAACTAAAAACACATGCATATAAATTCGACAGACAACTTTTGTTGTTTTAAACGACAACGTTTTTGTTGTGTGTTCGAAATTTGAAATTTTACACGAATTTCAGCGATACCGTCAAGAACAATTTAAACTATCATGTGTAGCGACTAAGGATGGTCCTTGTAATGCTTTTATCAAATGCTATTTTTGATAAAAGTCAAAATATTTTATGCAAATTATGGGAAACATGAACCTGTGTGTTTGGTGCCCAACTTTATAAAACACAACAAGAAACAACAAAAACTTGGTAAAATTTAAATGAATTCTTGTGAATATTTGATCAATTCTGAAAAGCGCTCGTTTCTCAACTCGTTCTGGTTATTTTGAAGCTAAATTATATACAAATTTCACAATGAAAATATCGGAATTGATATGGTAAATCTAAGATTTATATGCAATACTTAATAAAATACAGAAGTCACTTACTACCTTACTATCACTACGTTTATAAGTACAGATTCATGTTTTATTTTATATACAAATTCAGGAATTCATTTTGATATTTACAAAACCAACTACACTTATTCTTCATAAACATAAAAAGTTTAAAGAGCGGAAGACATGCTTTTCCATTTTAAGAATTGGCGTTGAATTTATAGTCAACTTTCGTGTGTTGTGAAATTGAATCGGTCATTTCAAAAACATGATATGTTCACTTTGTTTTTTAAGTTTTTTTCCTCTTCGTGAAGGGTTGTTACATCCTTTGAAAAGATTTTAAAGATCAGCAGTGCAGAATGTAATTATTTATCAAAAGTGTTGTTTCTAAAATAGGTAAAAATCACGTAACGTCATTGGCCAATCGCAAAGAAGTAATCTCCTTCAGACAAAACTCATGAAATGTTATTGTAAATTGAGCAATGAAGAACTGTGGTATATTTGTATGCATACGAGTGTATTAAATTTATACTCGTAAGACTGTTTTATAATTAAAAATAGTTTTTAAGTGCTTGAGAAGAGTTATGGGTTAAAAGTACTATTATAACCGTTTCAATAGTTCCAGAAGTGATTAAATCATATGGAAAATCGTTTAATTAATATTCTGCAGATTGTATTGCCTACTTTTTGAGCTGTTTCAATTGCTTTAAGGACATCAATGGTCGCGCGGTGCCTTGTTCAGCGTCGTCCTGTCGTCCTGTCGTCTCCGCCATCCTGTCGTTGTCGCCTTCAGCTCTTTGGCAATTTCACTGATTAATTGCTGGGGTGTTGTTGTTTAATGTGCTTTTTCGGCTGTTTTCTCGCTTCGTTTTTGGTTACGGGTGTTGGGTGCTTGGGTGCTTGGGTATTTGGGTATTTGGGTGTTGGTGGCCTTGCGGTTGTTCCAAGCTTCAAGCTTGAAGCTCGACACTCAACACTGGGCGACGGACGACGGCTCATCTGTTTTTATTTATGTATTTCATTTATTTAATTCAAATGTCTGCTTGGGCGCTGTGTTTAGTTTGGCGTCGCATTTGCATTTTCGTTGAGACTGGGTCTGGGTCTGGGTCTCGGTTGGAGCCCGTGTCCTTTGGTTTGTTTGCTCTGATTCTGGCGTTTTTCTTCATTAAATGCGTTTGAATTAATTTATAATTTGCTGACGCATATATATTTATGCCGCCTTTTCCAAAGACCATGTTTGTCAACATCCTTGTTGTTGTTGCTTTTGGCCAGCCATTTTCACGCCTCGCGCCTAACTGTAATTAATTGTCATCGAATTTTCATCGAGTCAGCCGCTTTTGGTTTCGGTTTTTCATCTTCTCACCCACCCACCCACAAACTCCACTACGTAATTGTTATGGCCTCTACTTTTTATTTCAGTTTTTTGTTTTTTTTTTTTCTCAGTCCGAATATATGTACAAAATGCTGAGTGAATTAATAGCTATTTTCCACAATTTCTCAAATATACATACATAGCACTTCTATGCAAATCGGGTGTTGCAATTTCCCAGCTTGGAACTTAAAAATCGAAAACATAATGATATAATGGACATCATGCCAGAGAATTAGATTGTCCACTGCAGTTTATCAGTTTGGAACAGTGCAAATATATGTAGTCAATGTGTCGGTATTTCATTTACTTTTAAACTGTTTTCTGAGAAAATTGTGTCTACCATTATAGTTTAATTTAAATTGCTGAGCATATTAATGAATACTTTCATAATACAATACAAATAGTTTATATTTAATAATAATAATAAATGTTTACAGTTGGTATAATAAATACACGAATAGAAGCGTAAACTACTTATTTTTTTATTTGTATATTGATAAAAAAAGTCCTTTTTTATAAACTTTATGACTAATGAAATGTCTGCAACATTGCTGTAAGTAACACTTTGATCAAATTTGTAGAAACCACACTTTAGGACACCCTGTTTTAAATAGCAAACACTGATTTATTATAGGGCCTGAATGACGCGCACTGGCGCATAAAGTATGATAAGTTGGCAAATCCGTTTCAAAATTTAATGCGCACTCAGTGAGTGTTCTTATCTATAAATTTTAACTTATGCACATATGTATTTTATTGCTCGATTTGAAGGTGTAACTGGTCAAATACACATGCACATATATATATATTTATACATTTTAATGTATTTTCAATAAAGTTTAACAGTTTTAAAACGATACATTATCAAAAATATACATACATATTTAGTAAATAGTTGAAAATCGGCCTATAGAGGCCTCTACATAGTTAACATAACGACTGAGTTCCCATTAAAAATGGGAAAAAGGGAGTTATAAAGTACTGCAAATGTATGTAACAGGCAGTAAGGGGCATTTCCGACTATATAAACTATATATTTTTGATCAGGATCAACAGCCGAGACAAACTAGCCATGGCCGTCCGTCTGTAGGTCCGTCCGTATGAATAAGAGCTTGAGACACCAAACTTGGCATGCAGGTTCCTGTATACCGTACGCAGATAAAGTTTATTTAAAATTTCGGATGCAACCCCCCACACCCCCGCAAATCGAAAAAAAAAAACTAAAGATATATGTTATATCAATATTGAAAAACTGTGTAAATTTCATTACGATCGGATAAATAACACCAAAGTTATGAAAGAATCTATTACCCCCGTCTGCGCTGCTTGCTTGTGTTGCCGCTGAACTGATTGAAATGCTAGTTGGGAGCAAGGAGTCTCTTAGTCGGGCACACTCGACAAGAGCTTTATTACTTGTTATTGTTTAATGATAAGTATGAATACTTCTCATTCCACCGCCGCAAAAACAAAACTTTTTAAAACAAAATTGCTAACGATGTTCGAAATTCAGAGCAGCAAATAATTTCGAATGTTTTGTTCAGAATCAGAAACGGCAAACAGACCTGAGTAACTTAATGGCTTTATGTTTAAGTCAAGACGTTATATCATTATTTGGCACGCTGCTGTTGAATATATGAGTTAAATTATTCATGTAAATAAATTACAACGCAAATGGCAAGCATATTTTAATGCCGTTAACAATTCAATGTCAAGATGGCGATATTTATGGGCACATCGATCATTGAGCAGAGTCCTCAAGTAGATGAGGTAGGATGGGGGTAGTAGGGGTATGTGGCTAGTATATGTTACCTTAACATTCGAACAGAGCAGTTATGTGTATAAGAATATGTATTTTTTCGAATATTTTTTAGTGTTTTTCCCTCCCGTCCGGTATCTAATCACAAGCCATTGGTTTTGAGTTATTGTATACATTTGTATGTATTTTGTTGAATTTGTGTAAGTCTGTGTGCAGTCAGTGTATCAAGATACCCTGTAGTTTGGAAAATTAACTCACTACACGGTACATTTCAGGGTACATTTTCAGGGCACACAATTTGGTATACTTTATGGGAATACAATTTCTCAAACACACTTAATAACATACCTAACAATCGAAGCACTTTTGAGACATACCAACTGGTGTGTGTACGGGGGAGAGAGGGCTTGGTTGGGTGGTATTCAATAATGTTAAGTACGGGTACTCGTTCTTGCATGATTGGCGATTGTGTCCATGTGTGTGTAAGTGTGGCATCTAATGCACTAAACAATTTTACGTTTGATTGAAGGCAAATAAATGACTTTGCGTTTGCGTTCAAATCATGCGAACTAAGAACGGCCCAGCTTAGTTCAATGTTGTTGGTATTGCTGTTGTTTTTGTTGTTCTTGGATAAATTAGTGGGCAACGAACCGCAAAGTACGCATTCGAGTCGATTACCACCACAGAAATCACAAGTTAAGCTCTGACCCACTGCACACTACAACAAAATACACGATCAATATCATAAAACGAATGAGATTTGTATGTGGTTAAGCAACATGTAAATCATATGAAATTTTGTTAGTGTATAATTTATGGCATACCTTTTTTGTCGTGATATGGGTTGCATTGTCATAAAAAAGTACATTTGTTTTACATTATCATTTCAAGATACTTTTGATACTTTTATAGTTTTGTTTGCTGAATAATACTTCAAATAAATATACTCATATATAATTTATTATAATTAAATAATCATTTTGGCTCCTGTTTTCAGTTACGCTTTTATGTAAAGATTTAAAATTCCGTTGCGTTTTCGACTGGGTTAGCGAATGATATAGCATTTTTTACTCCCTGTTCCCATTAAAAATGGGAAAAAGGGAGCTATAAAGTACTGCAAATGTGTGTAACAGACAGAAGGAGGCATTTCCGACTATATAAACTATATATATTCTTGATCAGGATCAACAGCCGAGACGAACTAGCACTGTCCGTCTGTCTGTCCGTCTGTCTGTCTGTATGAACGCACAGATCTCAGAGACTATAAGAGCTAGAGACACCAAACTGTGGGAGTCTTTTTCGATTTGCGGGGTACGGGGGGTTGCATTCGAAATTTGAAATAAACTTGATCTGCGTATGGTATGCAGGAACCTACATGCCAAGTTTGGTGTCTCCAGCTTTTCTAGTCTCCGAGATCTGTGTGTTCATACGGACAGACGGACAGATAGGTAGACGGAAATTCCTTCTTCTGCCTGTTACATACATTTGCAGTACTTTATAACTCCCTTTTACCCGTTTTTAATGGGAACAGCGAGTAAGAATATTATCGAACTTATATATTTGACGGAGGTAAGAGAGAATAGAGATATGTTAGACAGCTTTCATACAAACAATCACTTAAAGATGAAGACTGACGACAAGATTTTGTTTAAGATCAAATTACCATATCGTAAATTCAGCGCCTAAGTCAACAAATTTTGTATATTTCAGATGATTTGATGTATATTTATTGGATTTCGTTGGAAGAATCCAGTAAAAAAATGTAGACCACGTAGTTGAAAATGGTTTTCAGTGACTGATTTTTTATACAAATGGATGCAGGGGGAAGAGGTGATAAGCGTAACCGGCAGTTGACAATTGACTTTTCTCACTTCTCTTTTATTCGTGTACTCAGCTTGGCTTTTGCCTTTGATGCTTGGCGGTTGTCTTTGCCCTTAGATTGAAATTTGCCTTTTGAATTTTTCTTGGGTTGGGTTGGGTTGGGTTGGGTTGGGTTGGGTTGGGTTGGGTTGGTATTAGATTGGAATGGGTTGAGTTTCGGTCGAGTGGACGCGCGTGGTAAGTGGCAATCAATTGACATGCGGTCGTAATTGCAACAATTGAGCGTTGGAGGCACTTGGTGGCACAATTCGTTACGTTATGCGGCTTTGTCAGTTCAATATATGGTTGTTAAAGTGCCTGTAGCTTAGCACTACAGGAGAGTACTTGATTGTGTGTGTGTGTGTGAATCGAATAGCTTAAAATTGCATGACACGCTCAAATGCAGGAAATCAGACGGATGCCCCGATTAAAGTCCACTGAGAGATAAACCATGAATCTCAATGGTCACATTTCAGTTTGTCCTTTGTCCATGTTGCCTCTCAATGTGCGAATATGTGCATGTTGTTGTGCATTATGTTGATGATACTCTCTCTATATGTGTATGACTATGCCGTCAAGGCAAAACTAAGCCACACACACTCATGTCGAATCAGTACAGTGGTACTAGATGCTAACAGATCCTTGATGGGTAATTTTCAGCTTCATTAGTTTTTAGTTTCAGGCCATTCATTTGCCATTTTTGTGTTAATTCATGCTGAAATGGCATGAGCTTGATCATATGGGAATTATAGCTAAATCTGACACTCGACTGCTTAACTTTCATATATATATTTCACAGTTCAGTTGTGTAGCATTCTTTTCAGCGCAGGAAAGTATTCAACGCCTTAGTTTTGCAAAAAATCTTTTGTTATATGTTTAATAAACGTTTTCATGCGGTTCTTAATGTTTGATTCACATTTTTATTTGGATTTTACCTTGCCATATACGTTTCTTGAACTGTCCGTCTTAATCAATATACTTTATAATAATATAAAATAAATAATTTGATTAAAATGTTGCCATAACTATGAATTGCCTACAAATTATCTAAAGTACATCGGTACAAGCCAATCGTACAGAACGGAGGATAAAGATAATTTTGTTGAGCTTGATCATTTGATAACTTTAAACTATTGTAGCTTTTATCTCTCTTCCTTGTACAATTTTCGGGGTTTTTGTAGCTTGTTCTACCCTTGCTGAAGGTATTATATTTTTGTCACAAAATGAGAGAAAAAAAAATTGAATATTCGTGATCAGCATCAACAGCAGAGTCATGTCGTCTGTCTGTCTGGCCGTCTGCCTGTCTGGTTATATGCGAACTAGTCCCTCAGTTTTTGAGCTTTATTTTTGAAACTTGGCACAGATGCTTATTCTTCCTGCAAGCAGTACATATGTCAGAATCAGCCAGATCGGCCCACCATAAAATAAAGCTGCCACAAAAACGATCGGTTGAAAATGAATTTTTGTAAGAAAAACTTTTTTGTTTTTCAAGATAACTCAAAAACTCACTTTACCAATGTTTAAGGACAGTTAAAACATGATGACAACATTTAATCGAAATTTCTATATCTTGAAACGATCGGTTAAAAATGAGTTTCTGTTTGAAAAACGTGTTATTCAAAACATCTCGAGGAAACTCACTATATCTACATTAAAGCACGTTCTACACATGTTGACCAAATGTGATCAAAATCCGATCACTATATCTTATAGCTGCCATGTCAACAATCAATTGCAAAATAAGTTTTCTAATGCAAATCTTTTCTGCAAGAGTATATATCTTCGTCATGCCGAAGATAACATTTCTTTCTTGTTTTAAATGTGTATTTAGCTTTTTAAGGCTCTGATTACAGATTGATTACAGTTTGTCTTCAGAGCTTTGCTCAGAAACCTGTAAAGGTATTGACTATCGCACTGTAAACAAACAAAAAATTATTTTGTTTCATATTTTGACCAGCAGACTTATTAAGATTATATATAGTATAGGATATATGTATAGTATTTATAATTTATTTATTATTTTGAATTATTATAAACAGTATTTAATTTAATTTTAATTTGTTAACCGCCAGGCTTAACATATTGTTTGAAAACTCTTTTGTTTAACATTCAATTTCAAGCATTCAATTCGCCTGTTCTGCATTCCACTCATTAATGAAATTGACATAAATATTTGACTAATATTTTGATGATCATTTGAAAACTACATAAACTCACATGAAAACAAAGACTTGGAATTATAACCTGCCTCTAAAAAGTATGCTACACAATTTGGAAGTGAGTTGATGTGAAAGTGGAATTTGAAAGAGACGTGATTTTGTAACTTCTTTTTAGTCTTGTTAAAACTTCACATAGCAAAAATAATAATTTCTTATATTTCATATTTATCAATTTACCAAATTGACTTAATCTTAATAGTTCCCGATAGGAGTAGTAGAAAAATTATGAAATCTTTTTTGTTTGTTTAGATATCTAGAGCAAACATTTTCAATCATTTCCATATAAATATTTATATATATATATATATATATATATATATATATATATTTATATATATATATTTATGTATATATATGTATATATTATCATCTTAAGTTTAAGGACAGAACAAATGAGCTTTTCCACCAAATAGATTT